>OY992876.1:448112267-448275781 GCA_963921405.1 Cepaea hortensis | reverse complement strand
TGACATGTTGTCACGGTCTCTGTTTAGCTGATTTCCTTACATATGCTGACTTTACAAGTTATGAACAAGAGGGGGGGGGGGGGGGGAAACGGGAAACATACTCCGGATCTTATTGCGAAGGGTTCTTAGTGTAGTCCATGTGTTCTTACAGTGCATTCACTGTTGTCGTTTACTCTACTGCCTAAATTTGTTAGATGTGTGATCACTCCATGTCTTTCTTTCTTTCACGTAGAGACATTGTCCAGTATAGACACCTGGAATGCTAGAACTACGTACCGATCAGGACATATAGCACAGATGTTGGAGTAGATGAAGAAGTCCTAAGAATAGTATATTTGAAAGGCTTTTGTTTGAAATCTACAATGCAAAATAAATAGAGAAAGACATAGAACCCAATGAGAAGAGAAGTAGACGCAGAAAGAAACAATATGGGGAAAACGAACAGAGTCACGTGGGATAGTTCAGGATAAAGACGACTTGGAGTGAAGTTGTTGATGACCTATATCACATTATGGGATAAAGAATGAAAGAAGAAGAACTCAGCTTCCCTGTGACGATTTTGTATTCACACGTGGGAATTATTCTTCTTCTTCCTTTTTTCGCTTGGAATTTGTCTGTAACTGCAATGTTTTCTCCTGTGTGAGTTTAATTGTCGTTTGTAGTTCATTCAGTAGTCCATAGAGTTTATCTTCCACTGTTATTTCGCTAGACCAAAAGGTTTGCAGTCTTGGATTAATTGATCTGCTCTCTGCGGCGCCAATCCTCACATGCACATGGCTAATTTGCCAATCTTGAATATTGTATACATGTGGTTGTGTAATCTATTGTGTCCTGTTCTGAGGCGCAGAACAATTATTTATTCTGGTCTTTCAATAAGGTGGTAGCCGTCTTGAGCAGGCTTTTGTGTTTTCTTACCGATTTCATGATTAATTTCATTTGGTGGTATGTAATGGGTACATAAGGTTCTTCTTCGTTTGTTCCTCCATTAGATAATCGATTAATTCTCTCGCTTCCGTGTAGTCCACAGTGAGATTGTATCCACTGTATGGTGACCTTTCGCTGGCTGTCTAGTTGAGAAAATAATGTCAGCAGTACTGGCGGCTATTTCTCAAGACAGGAGCCCCTCGAGTAAAGATTGGAGATATATCAAAAGCACCACCAGCTGTGTACCATGGCTGGTATTTTATAGTTTCTCTGCAGCTATCTTGATTGACACGTAGGGATGAATTGTAAGGAATCATCTTCACATCGGTGGAATGTGCAACTTCAACAAGCAGCGGAGAGATCAACCCTTGGAGCAGAAAGGTAGGCTATGACACAAGAGTATCAAGTATTGCCTCCCATTGTCTCCCCCTGTCTCTCTGTAGAATACAGAGAATTCTCTCTATTATTGGCACCAGTTGCAATCTGATTATGTGTCCTTCTGGCCTTCCCCCTGAGCATTAAGTGTTGGGCGAATCCTGTAGTCACTCTTGGCCACACCGTTCTCTCCAGACACCGATGGTGTATCTGTTCTAAAACACCACCATACAAATGATCCCAACGAGCCCTGGAAATATCTTCTTTATCGTCACGAATACCCCGCCCACTGAGTGAGAGAGTAATTAAAATAAATCATAGACACATATATGACAAATTGTTTTATTATAACCCACACATCTTCACTTTTCTTTTTGATACGGTCCCCAACATGGAGGATAGGCGAAGTGTTTATGCTTGTGGCTAGAGTTTGCTTACATACTGTCCAAATGTTGGACTGGTAGCGTATTATCGCCCTTTTACTGGGTTGAGTGCTTGGAGCGAAACTGAGCTGCGAATTTCGTGTGGAGCGCTTTTACATCTGTCCGCGGGTGTTTGTAGTGTGAACTACATGTTCAGAAAAATGTCGGCCAGTCGGGGTTGCCTTATGCAGTAATGATTAATTGATTGATTGATTTAGGAATCGACATCACAGCATTCGGGGCATTCCCATAAGTGCTCCATCCCCATCCTCAGCAGCCAGCGAAGAGTTCCAACACTAATAGTACCAGTAGCAATCTGATTATAAGTCCGTCTCGCCTTTCCTCTGAGCGTTGAGCGTCGGCCAGATCCCTTCGTCACTCCTCGTTGTCTCATTCTTGCCAGACCATGGTAATCCATTTGCTCCTCCGAGGTGTGCACGTGCTCCCAAAAGACCGCAACCACGTCTGCCTTGTCATGTATCAATACTCCACCAAGTTCTGCAGAGCCAGCCAATCTGTCCGCCTGTTCATTTCCCAGCACACCGGCATGCCCCGGAGAAAAGATATGTCACCCGTGACCTCCGAAGCGAAACAAGCCACTCCGCACGAAGCCTGCCCGTCCTCACCCTCGTCAGCATGCTTTCTGGGTCAGTTACAATCCCGATGTGTGTGTGTGTGTGTCGTATTCTCCATTCAGCGGAGAGCCGCAGCGACTGCCTCCACTTCCATTCTTAAGCTGGATGTTGTGGTATCATATGCCAGGCTCTCCTGCCCCAAACATCGACCATTAGCTTTGGCTATGAACCCCCAGCCACTTCTGTAACCTCTTGACACCGAACCATCTGTGTAGATAATCACATCACTCGAGTGAGCATTGTCCTGAATTAGTTGCTGGATTTCCACTTCTGTGGCCCCTACTGGCCACTCCCTGCACTCCCGGCTTAATGTGATTATAGCTCTGCACAAGTCTGACTGCTCCGCTGGCACTCTGAACCACTCCTCTCCACGCTTAATGTTCTCCAAGGGGCACACCTGTCTGATCGTATCCTCCGCCTGAGCCATCCATGATTTCCTCTTATCAGTCGCTGACCCTTAACTGCGTCCAGCGCCTCATGCAGTGAGTGGTCTGTGTCTGCAGCTACTCTGAGGTATGTCATCACCATGAGCCTACCAGCAACAGTTGGCAGACCAAGGATGTAACGCATACACACTACTGGGGTGTCTCTAGTGCATCCCAGAATGACCCGCATAGCTTCGTTCTGTGTACGCTCTTCACCAGCTGACTCTCTGAGACAGTCAGCAGACCTAATCCATAATCAATTACTGAGAGGATCAAGTGCTGGTATAGTGTGAAAAGCATTCTCTGCTCTATGTCCATTGCAGCCATAGTTTTAAGTGCATTGAGTCCCTTTTGAGATCTTGTCACGACTGTCTCCACATGGTCCTTGAAGGATAGGCTCCTGTCAAATGTGATCCCCAGATACTTCAGTTTGTTCTCTCTGCTGACATTTCTACCATCTATCTCGAGGCTTGGGACATCAGCTCTTACAATCCTGTTGTCCAGAGAGCACCACAAAACAGCCGCCTTTTCCGGGTGGATGACAGCACTCATTTCTGTGCACCAGTCAATCACTTTATCTACTGTCGCCTATAACTCCTGGGCTGTTTGCTCCCTATCTCTCCCCTGCCTATATGCAAGAATATCATCTGCAAATGTTAGTATTCTTCCAACCCCTGGTGCTTCTAGGTTTGCAATCTTGCTCGTATTCACATTAAAGAGCACCGGTGAGACTGCAGATCCCTGTGGCAGTCCCGGGGTTAACATATGTGGCTCTGAGGACCATGCGCCCAGACGGTGAGCAACCCGACGAGAGTGCAGGACGGCTGCTATCCAGTTCACTAACCAGGGATTGACCCCCTTCTCCATCAGTGCGGTCATCAAAATATCACATCGAACTCTCTTGTACGCAACCTCGAGATCAAGCGCTACCGCCATCGTTTCCTGTCTACTCTGGAACGCCTCATAAACATCAAAGGCAAACGTGGCTGCATTTGACCAGGTATCTTTTCCTGGCCTGTATCTCCCCAGACCTCTTGGACGAAGCTTCCCCCTTTCCAAAAAATCCTGCAGCTTAACAGCGACTATCTTCTCTAAAACCTTCCCAAATGTATTTTGAAGGGTGATGATCCTTAAAGCCGCTAAACTTTGACTGATCCTTGAATGGTTTTGGGAGAGGGATGAGATAGCTGTGCACCCAATCCTGCGGTACTGATGCTGTCCTAATGCTCTGGTTAAAGCAGTCGGTCATCTCCTCCAGGTCTGCTTCGCTCAAACCCTTCATGTGGCCATACCTGACCCCATCGGGCCCTGGTGCCGTGTCTTTTGCCTTGTTCAAAATGTGTTTAACATTTTCCACCCGTATGATGCCTTCATACTGCATATTCTTCGTGGTGCCAGATAGCTCCTATCTAACTGCAACCCTGGTGACCGCATCATTATGATTGGTCTGCTCTAAAAATCTCTGGAGAAATGCCTCCCCTTTCTCTTTGTCTGTTGTCACGTTCCCACTGTCATCGGCCGATCTTTTCTCTGCATTTGCCTGTGCAGTTTCCAGAATTTTTGCAGTATTTTATCACCTCAATAATGCAGTAATGTGTGGCTGCTGTTGTTCAAGTGACTGCCGCTTGCATTGACGATGAACTGTATTTTTCGAGGTGGAATATTGTGTTGACATTCTGGCAGCAGCATTATGCATATTGTACTCGTGAGAGTTGTTAGTTTGTTGCGACTCCTGTCTGTTCCACTTTTCACATGGGGCAGTGAGGAGCATTTTGTGCAACTGACACAGGAACGGAGCATAATGGGGCGACCCTTTGCAGTGAAGTAGGAACCGCGACTAACTAACTAACATCTTCACTTTTTGAACATATTAATCTTTTTCGATTTCCTGAAGGTATTATTAGCACCAACATAAATAATGAAGTCTCCGACACAGTTAAGGCACATTAACCATTCTTGAAGAGACCCTAATATAATCTGCAGTGGTCTGTTCTGGTCAAGAGGTGGCACTGAAACAATGTATCCAAAGACAAAGGCGAAACCATTACACACAATGAACAGCAGGCATATACTGAATAACGTTTTCGTTGTCTTCGATATGAGGTGTGTGGTTGTTAATTTTACATGGCTCGAGGTCAAATTCTTACGCCTGTTGGTAATTAATATTACCTTGATACCAATAACAACACAGCCCACAGTTACTAGAATAACTGGTATTATTCCTGTGGTATAATTAATTATATTTTCTATCAGTTCGTCCATCCCGCTTGCTTCAGCATAAACATATAA
Source organism: Cepaea hortensis (assembly GCA_963921405.1). Lineage (NCBI taxonomy): Eukaryota > Metazoa > Mollusca > Gastropoda > Stylommatophora > Helicidae > Cepaea > Cepaea hortensis. Next base: position 448,270,711 of record OY992876.1, on the reverse strand, counting down.
ATCTGTATTTACAAAATAACCTGCAAACCTGTCTTCAAAGGCAAACTGCTTAAACTGTAAACACAATATATAACCGTACACAAAATATGCTGCATTGAACGCATAAACACAAGACAACGCAATAACTGTACGCCTCGGTGTTAAGAATAAATTCACACTGAGTGGAAAGATTATAGCTAATATACGTTCTCCAGTTATTAGAACAGGAATCAGCATTGCAGACTGAAGACCTACAACATGACAACAGTAAAGCAGCACAGATAAAACATAGAACAAATTGTTAATTCTTTCAGAAAACATAAACCTTTGCGGATCATTCTCGGAGTATATATACATAGGGAAGTTGTTTATACCCATGAGATAGAGAACATCAGAGACAGCCATAGCCAGTAGAAGTATTCTGGAACATTTCTGGAATCCCCGTCGAGTCAGGATGACAATGCTTATCACATTCCCGACTATCCCCAACACGCTGGTACAGGGAATAAGCATATAGTAAAATGCCAGGTGTATTAAGTTAGTAAGTTCTTGGTTTATTACTTCGTCTGTCATTGGAATAATCTTAGTTACATTGGTCGACATGGTTCTCTTTGGTTACAAAGTGTATAACTGTAATAGTTTCCCGGGCTGCTTACGGTTTTAAGTTCCAGCTGTTGCTGCAGTCTGTTGTGTATACCCGTATGCCTCAGAATAATGTATGCGAGTCAACATCATGTGTCATGATGTCATAGTGATGTCATGTATGTATTGCTTGTTTGCACCATTCTTAGAAACTGACATATGTAGCTTGCAGGTTGTTGGTTGTTGGATATGGGTTTTATTGTCTGGGTCTTGATTATTGCTATTTTGTTGTTGGGTATTGGGTGTTGATTATGGATTGTTGGTTATTGGTTGTTGAATGTGGGATGTTGGTTATCGATTGTTAGTTATAGGTTATATGTTGTTAGTTATAGTTTATTGGTTGTTTGTTATATGTTGTTAGTTATAGGTTATTGATTGTTATAGGTTATTGGTTATTGGTTGTTTGTTAAATTTTATAGGTAAATTGTTATAGGTTATTTATTGGTTGTTAGATATAGGCTATCAGTGGTTAGTTATAGGTTGTTAGTTATAGGTAATAGGTAATTAGTTATAGGTAATTGGTTATGGATTGTTAGTTATTGGTTATAGGTAATTAGTTATAGGTTATTGGCTGTTAGTTATAGGTTTTTAGTTGTTTGTTATAGGTTGTTAGTTATAGGTTATATGTAATTAGTCATAGGTTATCGGTTAGTGGTTGCTAGTTACAGGTTATATGTAATTAGATATGGGCTGTTGGTTGTTAGTTATAGGTATTCTTTGATTGTTATATGTTGTTGGATATAGGTGTTTGATTGTTTGTTATAGTGTTTTAGATATAGGTGTTTGATTGTTTGTTATAGGTTGTTTTTTCAAGGCTATTGATTGTTAGTTATGTGTTATTGGTTATTGCTAGTTGTTATAGGTTTTTAGTTATAGATTATAGGTTGTTAGCTATAGGTTATTGGTAATTTGTTTTTGTTTTTTAGGTTGTTAGTAATAGGTTATAGGTGGCTGTTCTAGCTGACAGTTGTTTGTTAGAGGTTGTTAGTTATTAAGTCTTGTTCGAGTTGTTGGTTATTGAGTGTTGTTCTAGTTGATGGTTGTTGTTTAAAGGTTGTTGGTTATAGAGTGGTGGTCTTGATGTTGGTTACACGTTGTTGGTTATTGAGTGTTGGTCTAGTTGATGGTTGTTGTTTATAGGTTGTTGGTTATAGAGTGTTGGTCTTGATGTTGGTTACACGTTGTTGGTTATTGAGTGTTGTTCTAGTTGATGGTTGTTGTTTAAAGGTTGTTGGTTATAGAGTGTTGGTCTTGATGTTGGTTACACGTTGTTGGTTATTGAGTGTTGGTCTAGTTGATGGTTGTTGTTTATAGGTTGTTGGTTATAGAGTGTTGGTCTAGTTGTTTTTAAAGGTTACTTATTATTGAGTGTTGATCTTGTTGTTGGTTAAATGATACTTATTATAGAGTGTTGATCCAGTTGATAGTTGTTTGCTGTTTTGCTGTTGATTAGTGGTTGTTGATTATAGATTTTTAGTTATAGGTTGGTAGTTATAGGTTGTTGGTTATAGGTTGTTGGTTATAGGTTTTTGGTTATAATTTGTTGGTTATTATTTGAAAGTTAATGGTTTTGGGTTAGTTATTGTTGGTCTAGTTGATGGTTGTTGTTTGTTGCATAATATATATGTCATATGTTTGTTGTTGGATATTAGTTGATGGTTATTGATTGCTTGATATTGGTTGTTACTTATAGGTTGTTGGTTTTGTTTTATGTTGGTTATTGATTGTTGGTATTAGTTATTATTTATTGGATAAAGGTTATTGGTTAACAAGTGTCTCTCGGGACACGTCTATAAATCTACCGTCTCACTCGGCAGATATTGAAGTTTATGGAGCTGACTAGCTTCATCGTTCTCGACTTGGATACACAACTAACACCGATGTACTATAGAATATTTTAAATATAACACAGCCTTTAATATGTTCACTATAGACGTGTTTAAACGTGCCACAGACTGCAATATATGTACTATAGACTTCAGTAATCGTACCACCGACTGCAATATATGTACTATTGACTTGTGTAACCGTGCCACAAGCTACAATATATGTACTGTAGACTTGAGTAGACGTGCCACAGACTACAATATATGTACTGTAGACTTGAGTAGACGTGCCACAGACTACAATATATGTGCTATAGAGTATAGAGTTCAATAAACTCGCCACATACTGCAATATATGCACTATAGACTTGAGTAAACTCGACACAGACTGAAACATTTGTACTATAGACTCGAGTAATTAAGGGGAGATCTATATATACGGTGATCACGTTAGTGTAGTTGACAGGGGGCTACGCTACGGACAGGACGGGCTTAAACGCTGCACTCGTCGTCCGCTAACAGAGACAACTATTGACCACTAATTCCTCCATGCAATTCAGGCCTGCATCATGTGAAGGCCCTATCACGGCACAGGCCCGAAGCAGGTCACTCTGGGAATGATTTTGTTGTAGCTATAGATGAAGATAGATACAAACATTGCTAGCTATATCTATATCTGCTGGCTTTAAACATTTTTTCTGTTCATGAACATACCGGCCATTGACAAGTTGCTCTGGGATCACCCGGCCATCTAGTCCTGGCCACGCGGTTGGTGATTAATTACACCGACACGAAACTATACCGAATACTGAATGTAAGAGCCGACGCCCATGTACTCGGGACATTCCCACACCAGCGCACCTCCCTCTACAAACCCCCACAGAAGAGTTCTTATGCTGGTTATTCAATTTTTTTTTTTATTTATTTGTGTGTGCATATCCTTTACAGGACATCGCTGTCAACACCAGCATCTTTCAGCTGTATGTTGATTTCTTGGCAAGATTGCGCTCAGTAGTTTGCCATTGCTTTCTGAGCGGCCGGCTCACATACCTCGTAAGTTACCGATGCTATTCGAACCACTGCTGATTCTCACCGTCATCACGTTACCTACGAGAGTATACGAGATTACGGAGAAAAGTCGCTAACCTCTAAGCCAGGAAGCCGGCTAATTGTTTTAACCATGCCCCGGGTTTCTCCTCTATGATTTGAGCATTGTTCAGACATTCTACTCACTCCTTTCGAGATATGGATACTCCTCGTCCGTACAGCTGCAGTTTCCACCCGACCCCAGAGCCTTCTGCCCAGAGATGGCGCAGGACTTAATACACTTAGGTATATGAGATATACAAAGGCTGCGTGTCATTTGCAGGACTTTGCGATGAACCCCACACCCAGATTGACTGACTACGTAATTTTACTTTCTGTAGTTTGCCATTGCCTTCTGAATGAAAGGTCAACGTTTAAGTCCAACTGACCGGTGTAGGGAATAAACCTGGCACTCCGTAATCATCGTACCGGAAGGTTAAGCGCATTATCCCCCATAGCCAGGTTGGCTTCTATACGAGATAAAAAATGTTTTGCATATCCTTTACAGGACATCGCTGTCAACATCAGCATCTTTCATCTGTATGTTGATTTCTTGGCAAGATTACGCTCAGTAGTTTGCCATTGCTTTCTGAGCGGCCGGCTCACATACCCTGTAAGTTACCGACCCGATTCGAACCACTGCTGATTCTCACCGTCGTCACGTTACCTACGACAGTATACGAGATTACGGAGAAAAGTCGCTAACCTCTAAGCCAGGAAGCCGGCTCTATACGAGATAAAGACTTCAATATATGTACTATTACAGCTGTATTTGTCTACCATAGGTGTGTGAGTATTTCACTACATATGTGAAGAGAATGCTGGAGTATGGAGGTCACACACTTTGCTAAATTTACTTGTATCATTGTGACTTCATAGACTGTCGTCGTTTTTATATATTACGTCTGTAATTTGTTTCGATTAGACATTCAAACAATATACAGTGTTGTGGCTTTGGCGAACTAAGCGTAAAGTATTGGACAAAAGTGGGGTTAATTATAATTTTTTTTCCGTGCAGCAGCGAGTCTTGGAAACAAAATTGGTCTTTTCATAATCTTGTTCGTAGATGTTCGTATGATTTTTTCATTCTAAAATCACTTCGATGACACTGTAATGGTTTGAAATGCCAATGTATTAAATATAACAATGATTACCAATACTGAATACGTGGCATGAATGCAATCCAGTCAGAAAGATTGTTTCTGTAAATGAGGTTGTGTTACTGTGTCAAATTACGTCAACGATTTGTATCTCAATTTATTGCATAATTCATTTCTGAAATGTCAAAAACGCATTGCTACAATTTGTACGGCAATGTAGTGAACCCAGAATTCATTATTACATTCATTACAGACATTACCGTAGAAGTCTCAAGGAGAAGAAGTAAGAAGAAAAAAGGTGTCAAATACAATTGTAATTATCTATGTATTATCCACGCTAACACTTTACAGCCATAGTGGTGTTTGCCAATCACAGTCATCGCATAGATAGTGTCATATTGATTACTGCATTACCTTCCGAGAAAATACTTCTATTTTCAATTAAAACCCAGTAAGGTGTTGGAGAAATGTCATGTATCTACATGCACACATCATTTGTTGGACGCCAATTTTCTGAACATAGGTGAAGGGAAATTGTTAGCAAGACAAAGTCAGTTATCTCCCCTAACGCCGGGAGTAATTTCTCGGGAGTCTGAGGTTAAAATGCGCAGATTAGTGTATAGACATTGTCTGGACTTGGCATTACCGAGCATGGGGATTACTTTAAAATAACAGTAGGTCACGTCCTGGTAAGAACTGTGTATATCACATCTGTTTTTAATAATCCCCCCGCCCTTGGGCCAGATTAAGTCAAGAAGAGGATCTTTGTGCTCGTCGCTTTTAGGCCAGTTGGGTATATGGTGGTAGACCCATATCTTAATAGAGCAACCGGCACCCGCTGGCTGATGTGGCCTGTATCACATCGGCTGCCTTTACCTTCCAAGATATTTTCTGGTACCAATTTTAGCCAGGGTCAACCTGGGGTCTTAGGTTAATTATAAAAACTGGAATTGGCACTGATGAGGAACAGACTTCGACATGGTCGATGAGAAAAAAGCGCTCTAGCTCATAAACTTTCGGTACGCTGATGAAGAGGTAGCGTGATTGTTTCTTACACACAATCAGTTTCGACTTCAACCTTGACTTCCCGTTCAGAAGGCACTGGCAAATGACTGAACGTAAATTTGTCTAGAAAAAATAAATCAACAAGCTGTGGATGGGGTTGACCACAGTGTCCAGCAAAGAACATGCAATTTAAAGAAAGAACACATGAAGAATAAATAGTGCCCTTTCTGTTTTCGGTAGTCACATGTCTGGTGCTCTTGACCTTACTCTCATCTCCTTCATTCTGAGCAGACCTCAATACCCAACAAGGTCTGCCCTTGCCTTGTCAGATGGGTTGCGGCAGTCCTTTATGAGCGTAAGGTTGCACTGCACATGGGATCCTAGACTTCTGACCCCTGTACTATTACACATGGGTTGCCACAGGGATCTGCCATGTCCCCATTGCTCCCCAGTCTACATCAGCAAAGTCGCAGCTATTGAGTCACCACGTGTTGGTAGAATCTTGACATTTGCATATGATGTGCCGGTGTACAGACAGGGCTGGGGTATGGAAATTTTGGCTACAGACTTACAGATGGCAGCAAATAGGGTGTCGGAGTAGTGCATGGCTGCAGGGGCCGTTATAAACCCAGACAAGGCATCGGTTGTGTGGTACTTCCTGGATAACCGGATTGTGAAGGCACATGACCCATGTATTATAGTGAATGGATGTCCTCTTAGTAGAGAGAGTGAATTGAATTACTTGGGTATCATCTTTGACAGGTGTATGTATTTTAAGGATCATGTGGAGACTTTGGTGGTGAAGGCGGTTAGGTGACTTAATGCATTGAGGGCTATTGCAGCAACCGGGGTAGAGCAGAGGGTGCTTTACAGGCACTTTTATCAGTTAATAATATCTGTCATTAAGTATGGTTTGGGGTTGCTGATAGTATCGAAGAGCCAGCTTGAAAGGTTGGAGCGCATACAGAATGCGGCCATGCTGGTGATCCTAGGGTGCACAAAGGACACACCAATTATATGCATGAGGCATATCCTGGAGCTACCAACAATGGTGGATAAACATGGGCTCCTCAAGCCAAATGGTACCTGAGGGTTGCTGCATATAGGGGGCCATCCCTTGCAGGAAGCCATGGATATGGTCAAGGGTCATAGACTAAGACGATGCAGGTCCTGGATGTCTATACGTCAGGTGTGTGATCTAGAGACCATACATCGTGAAACATCGTAGGATGAAGTAGTTGAAGACATGACGTACAGGCACAAGGTAATAGTAACACTCAATCGTGAGTGCAGAGAATGGACAGTGGGTGGCACAGAGTTTGAGGTGCAACAACTAATCCAGAGTAATACAAATCAAGGTGGCATAGTGTCTATACTGATAGGTCAGTGGTGAGAAACAGACGGAGTTGTTGGGGGTTAATTGCGAAGGCTAATGGACGATTCTTGAAAAAAGGAGAGTATTGCATATGAGACTACAACCTCCGGCATGATAATGGAGGTGGAAGCAGTCACAACGGCATTCCGATGGCTAGAGGCCACTGCAACACACATTGTCTTCATCAAGGCCTCAAGGAGTATGCTTAGTAAAATGGAGAAAGGAATGTGTCGTGAGGAATAGATCACCTCGCTTCAGAGGTCACAGATTGTGAGAATTGTATGGATTTTTTGCCCTGGCCATGCGGGAGTGCGGGATAATGAACAGGCTGACAGGCTGACAGGGAATGCACCTCGATTACTTATACGATTACTTATGGACAAGGGGGAGGTGATCGTGCGCCTGTGGGACCAGGTGGAGAAAGTGAAGTAAAGGATTTAGAACCCGTATGTATGTCGGCTCGATCGCTGCCGTACACGCCTGACTGCCTGGATACATAGATGCAAGTTAGTGTGATTAAATGTGATGTAGTAAGTGTGACGAGCCACACAAGCCGTCTGAGGCCAGTCTGCACTAAACATGTTCATTGCATCGCCCAGTGTGCTGGCATGTGACTACTTCTAAGTCCTGATAAAGCAGCTACATGTGAGTTGTGATACCTAATATCTACTCCAGGCCTCCCATACTCTGCTATCAGCATCCTCACCTCCGCAGCGGTCCCGTTGAGATTTGTTGCAGGTGTGTGTATGACATGTCTCTATGCAGCACTCCCCCCAGCACATCCTGAGATCAATAAATACAGTACAGGACAGTTTGCCACACCCTAAGGCGCATCCGCCATGTGGTACCGGACACACTTGTATAGACCAACGGGCACTCGGTGGGTACTGTGGCCAGTATCACACAGGCCCTCTTGTTCCCAAGACACTTTCTGGTCTCCACTTTAGTCTGGGTAGCCTGGGAGGCCAAGTCATTTTAGTTTGTAAATCCGCACGGATGGGGATTCGAACCCTTGACTACCTGGGAGCATATAGACACAACGCTCTTTTGTCTGATTTCCTACCGTAATTTCCCGAACTAGTAACTTCAAGCGGAATAATTCTTCCGTGACTTCAAATCCCGTTATCTCGGTTACCCCCCTTTATAACAGTGACAATCTTTATCAGTAATCTTTATTAACACCAGCAAACCGTCATAGAGAATGGATTCACGTCTCTAGGGCCTGGCGTCCCCTATGCTAACAATGTGAACACATAACCAGGAGAATTATCTCCTCCCAACCCTAAAGGACTCAAACCAGTCTCAGAGAATAACCTGATATGATTGATTAATTGATTGTTTAGGAACCGACATCACAGCATTCGGGGCATTCCCATTAGCGCTCCGTCCCCAACCTCAGCAGCCAGCGAAGAGTTCCAACACCAATAGTTCCAGTAGCAATCTGATTATATGTCCGTCTCGATTTTCCTCTTAGAGAAGAAGGGTAGACGGGCCTGCGTGCCCAATTCTTAACCCTTTGAAAATAAAGAATTTTGTTCGTTCGTTCGTTCGTTCTGAACATCGAGCGTCGGCCAGATCCCCTCGTCACTCCTCGCTGCCTAACTCTTGCCAGACTATGGTGATCCATTTGGTCCTCCGAGGTGTACACGTGCTCCCACAAGGCCGCAACCACGCCTGCCTTGTCATGTATCAATACTCCACCAAGTTTTGCAGAGCCAGCCGATCTGTCCGCCTGTTCATTCCCCGGTACACCGGCATGCCCCGGAGAAAAGATCCAGTTGATGCTTGCCACCCGTAACTTCCGAAGCGAAGCAAGCCACTCTGCACGAAGCCTGCCTGTCCTCACCCTCCTCAGCATGCTTTCTGAGTCAGTTACAATAACGATGTGTGTATGTATCGTGTTCTCCATCCAGAGGAAAGCTGCACTGACCACCTCCACCTCCATTCTTAAGCTAGATGTTGTGGTATCATACGCTAGGCTCTTCTGCACCAAACGTCGACCATTAGCTTTTGCTAAGAATCCCCAGGCACTTCTCCTACCTCTCAACACCGAACCATCTGTGTAGATAATTACATCACTCGGGCGAGCATTATCCTGAATTAGTTGCTGGATTTTCACTTCCGTGGCCCCTGCTGGCCACTCCAAGAATGAAAACAAAAGAAAAAAAAGTGCTCCAAGAAATAATGTACTTGTACGTCTGTAAGACTGCTTGTCGATCTGATTAATTAGGGGCAACGTGCAAAGATAACCGTTGGAAGAACATATATCAGAATAACCCGATATATGTTCTTCCAACAATTATCTCTGCACGTTGCCCCTAATTAATCAAACGTACAAGCACATTTTTTTTGTTCGCATATCCTTTACAGGACATCGCTGTCAACATCAGCATCTTTCATATGATTGTTGATCTTGGCAAGATTAAGCTCAGTAGTTTGCCATTGCTTTATACCACCCGATAAATAACTTACGTGTCGTAACACTCAAACACAAACAATGGATTGTTTCCTGTGCTAATAACTCGGAGTTATCTAAATACTACAAATGAATCTACCATAATAATGACTATCGGAAACATTTGTTAGAAACACCTTAGAGACATTTGGACAAAATTTTAATAATCAACTCAATACAAACTGATACACAATCGATTTCGAAACAGCTAACTGTCAGTTAAAACAAGACAATGAACATGTTGCAGTATTGGTCATGCACCAGTAACTGAAAAACTTTGAATAACACTGAGGAAATTAAAGACACCACAAATATAAAGATTTACGACACATACAGGACGTTGCGGCGATTAGACTTCATGAGCAAAAAAAAAACACGTTCACAAACACAACATATAGTTATGGTGATCTCCTGTGACTACATCAAAAGGTGACGACAAGACGAGAAGAACAAAAGGATGAAAACAATGAAAGCAATGAAGAGAAAATGAGAAGTGAAAAAAAATTTGTTCATACTTACCTCAGAGTTCCGATCTGTGAGTAAATCAGAATATCTCCGATGTATTTTTTTTAAATACCCAACCGACGGAGTGGGATGGAGGATGATGACGGGGTGATAGGTGTTACGGTTCAGTGAGCACATCGAAAGAACGGGGGGGGGGGGAAACAGAGGCAAGAGGGCAGGACAGCAACCTGTCTGATAAGAGTATCTGTGCAATCTCATTGGATGTTCTAACCAAGCATGAGTGGGCTCAAGCATGATGGTGGTATTAACCAAAACCACATTATGCACTCATATATGTTATTGTGAGGCGAGTCCTAAAGTCTGGGTGGACAGATGCGTGAACGCACATACATACATATACACCGCTCAACAGACATACATACATTAGTGTTCATGGGCATGTGCACGGTATATATAAGAAAAGAGCGAGAGAGAGAGAGAGAGAGAGAGAGAGAGAGAGAGAGAGAGAGAGAGAGAGAGAGAAAGTGAGAGAAAGTGAGAGGAGTGGAGGGAGGGAGAGAGAGAGGTGGGTATCATTCCTGTGATGTGCCTCATGGGGTATGCTGTGTAGGTCGGTCTACGAATACGAGGCTTCACTCATACTGTTCCCTATGAAATAAGGTAAGTAAGGTTGATTGTCATACCACGTATTATATGATCATATCACCCAATGCTTGTGTTATTGGGGTTGTATAAGATCCGACTACTGGTAATACACATGATGTGGGTAGGCAGAGAGAAGCAAGATTGTTTGGAGAGGAGAGAGAGAGAGAGAGAGAGAGAGAGAGAGAGAAAGAGAGAGAGAGAGAGGGGGGGGGGGAGTGCCTGCGACATACCACATGAGGTATGCTGTGTAGGTCGTTCTACAAATACAAGGCTTCACTCATACTGTTCCCTATAAAATAGAGTCAGTAAGGTTGATTGTTATACAACGTATTTTATGATCAAATCACCCAGTGCTTGTGTTTTTGATGTTGTATAAGATCCGACCACCAGCAATACACATGACATTGGTTGGCACAAAGAAGCAAGATTGTAGAGAGAGAGAGAGAGAGAGAGAGAGAGAGAGAGAGAGAGAGAGAGAGAGAGAGAGAGGTATGCTGCGTATGTCGTTCTACAAATATGAGGCTTCACTCATACTGCTCTTTATGAAATAGAGTCAGTAAGGTTGATTGTTATACCGCGCAATTTATTACCAAATCACCCAGTGCTTGTGTTATTGGGGTTATATAAGACCCGACCACCAGAAATATATAAGGCATAGGTAGACACACAGAAGCAAGATTGGTGAGAGAGCGAGAGAGAGAGAGAGAGAGAGAGAGAGAGAGTTGTTGTAAGATTAATTTGAGAGGAAGAGAGAGAGAGAGAGAGAGAGAGAGAGAGAGAGAGAGAGAGAGAGAGAGAGAGAGAGAGAGAGAGAGTTGTTGTAAGATTAATTTGAGAGGAAGAAAGAGAGAGAGAGAGAGACAGAGAGAGAGAGAGAGAGAGAGAGAGAGAGAGAGAGAGAGAGAGAGAGAGAGAGAGAGAGAGATGTGCATAAACAAACACATACACATATGTGTTTGTGTATATGCGCACAACCGCATATACAGTGTAGTTGCTAACTGGTTGGGGGATTATTGGGTCGGGAGGAGTAGTGAGTTCATTACGGGTGGACACTATGAACAATGTCTACAACAGTATTTACAACAATGTATACAGCAATGTATGCAACAATGTCTACAACAATGTCAACAACCATGTCTACAACAGTGGTTCCAACGATGTCTACAACAATGTCTACAATAATGTATACAACAATGTCTACAACAATGTCTACAACAATGTCTACAACAATGTCTACAATAGTATTTAACATTTTATACACCAATGACTACAACAATTTCTACACCAATGTATACATCAATGTATACAATAATGTATACAATAATGTAGACAACAATGTAGACAACAATATCTACAACAATTTTTACAACAATGACAACAGCAATGTCTACAACAATATCTACAACAGTGTTTACATTAATGTCTACAACAACGGATACACAAACATTACAACATTATCTCTAGCAATGTCTACAACAATGGCTGCTTTAGTGTATACTAGTGTATACATTGTGTACAATACTCTCTACAACAATATAATGTCTGAATCAAAGTCTACATTAAAGTCTACATCAGTGTCTCTTACAATGTCTGCAACAATATCTAAAACATCTAAAATAATGTCTACAACTAAGTCTCCAACAATGTCTATGAAACATTCTAGCACAATGTGTACAACAGTGTCTATTACAATGACTACAACAGTATGTACAATAATGTCCGTAGCAATGACATCAGCAGTATCTATATTAATTTGCTTCAATATCTACAATAGTCTTCGACAATGTCTATGACAAAGGCTGGGTCAATATCTACATCAGTGTCTAATATAATGTCAGTTACAGTGTTACAACGATGTCTTCAACCGTGTTTTGTTTAGTAATTATTACGAGGAGTGTTCTTGAAGTATATTTCCTGCTGTTCTTGTTTATGGCAGTTGTAATATGTGAAAGATCTGATACAAATCCCAGGTGAATGGTGTATGCTGCTACAGTGATTATGTTTGAAGCATAAGTGTTAGGTTATATACACTATTGCTTAAACTATGTGATGAATGCATGGTGTGCGTAGCCATTACAGGTGCCCGATGAAGGTGCGCTAATCGAAACTCACATGTGGCTGACGCAGAGACTGATCCCCTAAGGTAAACCCAGAGATTATGCGCTCTCGTATTTAACATAATTTAACATATAATCAGCTGAACCAACTTTCGAGAAGGAATTAGCAATTCTTTCTTTATATTCGTTCTCGTGTTTGTGTTCAATAAAGCAGTATACAGTAAGAATGCATGCTGATATTAAAGAAACACAATGTCCTAAGTGTGCAACTAAAGAACATGACGTTATTTTGGGGCATGTGCAGAAATTCTGATATCTAGGCATATATATCGGGCGAGAACTGGGAGCGGTCCTTCCCCCACTGGTGACTTGCGGGATAACTGAGCCGGCCGCTCAGAAAGCAATGACAAACTATTGAGCGTAATCTTGCCAAGAAATCAACAGAAAGCTGATAGATGCTGCTGTTGACGGCGATGTCCTATAAAAGGATATGCGAATTTTTAAAAAAAGGCATACATATAACATCAGACTTAAGATGAGCTACTCACATAAAGAACAGAATAGGAAAAGCAAAAACTACATTCTACGTATCAAATGAACGATTTATGCAATACGTCATCGCCCTTGAAAGTTATAATAAAGAGTTCTTACAAGTTACATAGAACCAATTTTGACATTCAGTGGCGAATCCCGGACAATAACTCATCATCATCATCTTCCACTGTTGCCGTGAAGCGTCGTCGGGAGGAATAATTGGCTTTATAGTGCCCTACTGGTGACACTAAATAGTGTCATTCCGTGTGATTGTACGAGGTTAAGTTTTTGTTAAGTCACAAATGGCTGTAGAAAAATAACTATAGATGATAACAACTTGAAACCAGTTTATTTTTATACATACATTGTCCCTTTATTTCTCAACATAATTTTCACCAACATTGATGCATTAGGAACACACAAAGTGGAGAGTGGAAAAGAAGAAGTAACAAAGACATTTATGATCTGTTTAAGTCCCCGCTAATCACTGGTATCACGAAGGCTAATAGACTACAATGGCTGGGGCATAAGAAAGAATGGAAGATAATAGGGAAACAAAACTCGCTTACACTCAGAAAAAAAAATGACCGTAGACCCCGAGGTAGACCAAGAAGACGGTGGAAAGATAATATTTATACAGACCTACAAGCACTTGGAATCAATGTCTGGCAAGAGAAGGTCAACCAGAGAGACTGTATCTGCAGCAAAGAATCTCAATGGCTCGGAACGCTGAAGAAGAAGGAGAAGAAGAAGATTGATGCACTTATCCCATCGTTTTATCAGTCCTCCCAAACCGGCTGCATAGAACTGGGTGTTCTGTTTTCTAAATCACGTTTTCACTTCACATTCAACTTCGGCGTCATTCGCGAAATGTCTCCCGCCAAGGTGGGCTTTCTCTTTATGCTGACAAATGTGTGTCCCGTAAAGTGAGGCATAGCTGTGTAGAAAACGTTACGAGGGTGAGTCAATAAGTAAGTCACACAGTGCTGTGGGATGACAGGTCAATGTTGGTGGAAATTATGTTGAGAAATAAAGGGACAAGGTATGTATAAAAATAAACTGGTTTCAACTTGTTATCATCTTTAGTCATTTTTCTACAGCCATTTGTGACTTACTTATTAACTTACCTCGTACAATGTCTTTGATTTCGTCAATGAGATGACCAAACCATTTTGTCTATTGATGTATGTGGCACAAGGTTTTGATCCCACTGTCTTTCTGATAACAATATGTCTTATTCTGTCTCGGATTGTTACGTTGGGACAGACAGAACTACAAAAATTAGATTTTTAAGAGTATGCATCTTTCCCATTGCAACATACGCCTGTGAGACCTGTACACTTATTAAACAAGCTGAACAGCGCATAAATGCCTTTGAATATAAATGTTATAGATGAGTTCTAAGAATATCTTGGGTAAAGAAAAGAACAAATGCATCAATACTTCAAGAGCTGAATATTGAAGAAGGTTGGTTATTAAAGACGATAAAACAAAGAAAATTGAAATATTTTGATCACTTGAAACGTCACGAAAGTTTGGAGAGAACAATAATGGAGGGGTATATGCCTGAGAAGAGAGGAAGAGGAAGGCCAAAGAGAAGATGGGTGCAGGATGTGGCGGATGATCTCCAGATGGGTGTATCGGACGCGGGACATCTTGCTTATGATCGAGAGGTTTTTCCGGAAGGTTGTTATGGGAGTGAGGTTCTGCAAAGGTATTGCTACTGAATGAATGAATGAATGAATGTGGATATTGTCCATGTTTGAGATTCTTAGCAAAGGGTTAATGTGAATATGCTTTTTATTATCCTTCGTTTTGCTTACATAGGTATATTTGGATGTTTCAGTAAGGGTGATAGTGATATGTAAGTGCACTCGCTTTTTGACATCTGATTTCGATGTCCTATCCAATCTGTCATCTTCTGTGATCAGACTTCAAAGATTTTTGAATTCTTTAACTTCTTTCAGAGATGTGCCATTTATCTGTATACTTAGTGGGCCAGGAGATCCGCTGACTTCATTACTTCGGTTGTGTCTATATTTATACTCATAGTGTATCTGATGCATGATGAACTAAGATTATTAATATGATTTTGCAGTCTGCCCTCGTCGCTATAAAACAAGCACTGATAGTCTACAAATAGAAGTACATTTATTGCACGTGGAACTGATGTTTCATCTGAAGTAAAGTGTTCAAAATTGTCTGAATCTGTTATGTCAAGGTTTGCTTCGGATATTCTGTCTATGCAGGTATTAAATAGCAGGGGAGAACACACATCCCTGTCTCACTCATGTATTGACTTTAAACATATCTGACATATCTTCTTGTGTTCTTACTGTACTTCGGCTCGAGTTGTACATGGCTATGATGTTTTTTAGAAATTGTCTTTGCATCCCATTGTCTTCATGTATGATCCTAAATGTGTGTCTGTCTACTCTAAGAAAGCCTTTTCCTGATCCAGAAACACAATATTTTGTGGTCACTGTATTCGATGGCTTTTTCACATATTTGTCTGTGTGAATAGTGCATCAGTGCAACGTTTACTTTTCGTGAAACCGAATTGTACTTTACTTAACTGCTGTTTAACTATGGTTCTAACTCTTTGTTCCAATAGTTGTGAGTTCCCTATATGACTCAGGAGTGATACATCTGTATTTTTCGCACTCTCTCATATTGTCTTTCTTTTTCCATATTGGTATCATTATTGCATGTTGACAATTGTCTGGGACTGTTCATTTCTTCCCACTTTTTCTTCCTCACTCTTTGCATGATAATTCATAGCAAAATCTTTGTGATGCGACTCATTATACTAATTGTTCTATGTTGATCACATTCCAAGGCTCCTGATTTCTTTGAGATTGCAATAAATATAGAATTAAATAATTCAGAAGGTATATCTCCGATATCATATAATCTAGGCTAGGACAAAATCATCGCTGGCTGTAAAACCAATGCACCAAGTACTAATAATAAAAAGAATAGAAACCTCAAGCTAGGGCTTGCAGCCTGGAACGTAAGAACCATGTGTCCAGGATTGTCCACTGACTTGACCAATCTTGACGATGTCAGAAAAACTGCTGTGATTGATGCCGAACTCTATCGTCTTAACATTGATATGGCTGGCCTGCAGGAGACTCGCCTCGCTGAGGAAGGGTCACTCAGGGAAAACAATTACATCTTTTTTTTTTTTTTAAGGGTAGAGGGCAGGCAGAAAAAAGGCAACATGGTGTGGGCTTTGTAGTTAAGGTTTCGCTACTGGGAATGGTTGATATCCCAGCTGGAGGTAATGCAAGATTATTATCCCTGCGCTTGGCAACCTATTGTGGTTTTGCCACCATTATCACTGCATATGCACCGACACTCGATTTCTCTGATGATGTGACGGATACATTCTATGAGGAGCTAGACTCTGTGATCAAGGTAGCTCCAAAATCCGACTACATTTATATGCTCGGTAATTTCAATGCACCTGTGGGCAATGACTCGAGTTCATGGCCAGTGTGCCTTGGAAAATACAACATCGGTCGCATGAATGAAAATGGGCAAAGGCTGCTGGAGCATTGCACCAGAAATTACCTATGTATTACAAACTCTTTTTTTTTTTTTTAACACAAGAGCTGCATAAGATCACGTGGAAAAATCCAAGATCGGCCATTGGACTTCATTATCACACGGAGACAACATCTGAACCATACATCATTAACTCGAAGTTACCACAGTGCTGACTGTGATACGGATCACTCTGGTTGTTGCAAGGGTTAGACTGAAACCAAAGTGAACCTACACAGCTAAACACAAATCTAGCCCCAGGATTAATATTATTAACACTCACGATCCTGGAAAGTGCTTTGAGTCTCAACAGCAACTTGAAGATGCTTTCACTGATACATCGGAAAATTGTACAGTAAGTGAAAAGTGGAGTAAACTTAAGGAAACTATGTATAAAAGAGCAGTAGGGGTTTACGGCGCTGTGGATCATAAGAGAAGGACTGGCTTGCAGTAAACAGTCAGATACTGCAACCCTTGGTTGATAACAAAGAAGATAGCTCTCTTAAGAAACAAGGAAAGAACAACGCGTAACACTCTCAGTGAGCTGAAGCAAGCTAGGAAGGATGTGCAAAAGGCTGCCAGGCAGTGTGCAACTGACTATTGGATCAATTTATATGAGTCTATTAAAATCGCAAGTGATAAGGGAAACATCAGAAGCATTTATGAAGGGATAAAGAAAGCCTATGGTCCAATGATAAAAAAGTGCACCACTGAAAACATTGACTGGAGAAATCATCACTGATAAGAAACAGCAGATGGATAGATGGGTTATTGCAATTATAAGCATATTTCAGGCGAACGAAAGAAGAAGAAGATAGATGGGTAAAGCACTATTTACAGCTTTTCTCAAGTGAGACCAAGCTGGCGGATGATGCCCTCAACGCCATATAGGCTGCGAAGTGCCGAAATCATGCCAAGTGTAGAAATCATGCTTCAAGTGTCAGAGATCTTGGGATTTGTCCAGGGTTTAAGCTTTGTAATGGCTCGTACAACCACCTGAAAACTTACAGATCCGCTATGCACACAACCCACAAAAGTCTTTTGCGTCCTTAGTCAACTCATTTAATTTTATTGTAGAACAGTAATCACACGTGGCTGTCATACACCACCGGCTTCCTGCCGTTCTCGCGTTCTGCGTATGACTAGCACACTCGCTGCTCACAAACACAATTCATGGTTAATCTAATCGTCAGGAAAGACTTTGGTTGATGCATATTGTAGATCTTACTGTTATAACACTCGCTTGATAACTTACTTAATAATTCTACTTCTACTCACGCACATAACCTGTAACCAACAAGTCCTTGTCACGGCGTGTCTCTGCCCGCCATTCTGGTCGAAGGTGTTATCAAAACAGTGTCAACTGTCCCGCTACCGCTTGCTGGCGTTTGAGCCCATCATCAGGCGTCAGCTTGAGAGTGTTGCTTCATGATCGCCAACTTCAACAAAGGGACAAATAATTGAACGTGAAGTGCGTCTCAGATGATCTTATCGTTGCTGGTTCTTTTCGATTGTTCGCAATCGCTGTCAATCGAACATCTTCTGTCCACGTCTCGGCGCCGTCTGGCTGACAACAATCTTTTCGTTCTCAGCTTGGGCATAGTCATGTGACCACGTTAACTCCACCCACTCATTCCGCCGTTGTTAGCTTGTATTTTCCACTGTGTCTCTTAGTGGCATCTATGTAATGTCTACGTTTGACACATTTGCCCTATTTCTGCTAATGTAGACATGTTGTTTTGGACCTGTCTACTATAAATGTGTCTACTATATACTTGTAGCTGGAACCAATGTACAATAATTGTAGATACTACCTGTATAAGTGCGTTGGAATACTACTATCTGTGTTGATGATGGTAGAGAATCTTAATAGCATGAATATATTTAAGACCATCAGTGTAGCTGTTGGTCTTGTTATGGCGAAGCCGACTGCGATGATCTTGCTGTAATGCTGTTCAACAATAATAATAACAATACTGGACAACCAATAACACCTATCTGAATGTTTAGCTAAATGACATAACACCTGTGGACAAAACAGTCTTAAACAATAGAGACATTAATGACGTTAAAGAACATCAAATAGTGAACAAATTTACCAAACAAGACAAAGTTCTCGCTGGGAGTCGAAAATTTACTGAAATTATAAAGTTAATTTCGAATGCTTACCGAACGGACCGTACTTTTGGGTGATAATGAAATAACACAAAAGTAGCCCTCCAACTTCCCGCTAATGATGAGGGTGAGTAAACATAGTAATGAATGGGTGCCTGTTGACTCTGGACTACCAAGCAGGACACATACACAAATCAAATGGAAACAACTCAACCTGTGTATATTTATCTAAGGTGTCCTTGATGGCTTGCTCCAGATGGTTGGCTCTACTTCGGATTGGTTTAGGAACTGATATGGAACGGCTTGGCTGCACTCTGGTTGGATTTAGGAATCAGTACAAGTTAGGTCCTCATAATGCTGCTCTACCAAAAAGGGGTGTCATACCTCCTGGTAAACTACTGTTCAATTGTCAAAAAATATATTTGGAAAGAAAATCTTAAATCTTGATAGTTTATTTAATTTATCAGGTCACTGCAGTGGATGGAGCATCTCACGATGGCTGTATCATGTTGCTCTGTGTGTTTGAGTGCCATTATATCTCCTCATTTCCAATTTCTGAAGTGTCGGAAAATATTGCACTGTTATATCTTGCAGTTTTGAAATAATTGCACTGTTCTTTCTTATGCAACGGTACACTGATTATACAAGTAACACAAATCACTAAAGTGATATTGGGCCGAGACGTGGGCTATCTTGTTCCAGTTGGTGGCCATGCTAGTTTGTTGACCTTTGTCAACGTCATTCTCTTTAACTTTCAGTTCTGATGTCCACTATTTCTTTGACTTCATGCCATGCATTTTGACTAAATATTTATGTTTGATAGCACTGTTCACTATTAATATTCACAAAACTTCATCGTTTATATTCGGGTTCAACATCGAACGGGCGAAAACCCCAACGTGCCAAGTGCCGAAATCATACCAAGTGTAGAAATCATGCTTCAAGTGTCAGAGATCTTGGGATTTATCCAGTGTTTAATCTTTGTAATGGCTCGTACAAACACCTGACAACTTACATATCCGCTATGCACACAACCTTTAAAAGTCTTTTGCGTCCTTAGTCAACTCATTTAATTTTATTGTAGAACAGTAATCACACGTGGCTGTCATACACCACAGGCTTCCTGCCGTTCTCGCGTTCTGCGTATGATCAGCACATCCGCTGCTCACAAACACAATTCATGGTTAATCTAATCGTCAGGAAAGACTTTGGTTGATGCATATTGTAGATCTTACTGTTGTAACACTCGCTTGATAACTTACTTAATAATTCTCCTTCTACTCACGCACATAACCTGTAACCAACAAGTCCTTGTCACGGCGTGTCTCTGCCCGCCATTCTGGTCGGAGGTGTTATCAAAACAGTGTCAACTGTCCCGCTACCGCTTGCTGGCAGCCCATCATCAGGCGTCAGCGTCAGTGTGTTGCTTCATGATCGCCAACTTCAACAAAGAGACTAATAATTGAACGTGAAGTGCGTCTCAGATGATCTTATCGTTGCTGGTTCTTTTCGATTGTTTGCAATCGCTCTCAATCGATCACCCTCTGTCCACGTCTCAGCGCCGTCTGGCTGACAACAATCTTTTCGTTCTCAGCTTGGGCGCAATCATGTGACCACGTTAACTCCGCCCACTCGTGCCGCCGGTGTTAGCTTGTATTTTTTCACTGTGTCTCTTACTGACATCTATGTAATGTCTACGTTCGACACATTTGCCCTATTTCTCGTATCCATCGTAATTCTTGACCATCTGGATACACTTCCCACCATAACAGAAGTTAAGTGTGCTATAAATGAACTTGCATCTGGCAAGGCTCCAGGTATGGATGGGATTACAATAGTGGTGATCAGGAGTGGGCAAGGCACACTCACTCTACAGATCCACCAGTTAATAGAGCTATGCAGGCGAGAAGGACAAGTCCTACAGGATTTCAAAGATTCAAGCATCATAACTCTGTACAAGAACAAGGGCGATCTGAGCGACTGTAACAACTATAGGGGTATCTCACTTCTGTGTATTGTTGGGAAAGTATTTGCCAGAATTGTTCTGCGCAGGCTTCAAGTCCTGTGAGATCAAGTCTACCCTCGAATCACAGTGCGTTTTCTGACAGAATCGGTCTACCATTGATATGATATTCTCATTGCGACAAATGCAAGAAAAATGCCGGGAACAAAATCAACCACTGTTTATTGCCTTCATCGACCTCACTAAGGCTAAGGATTTGGTCAGTCGTGAGGGTCTGTTCAAAGCACAAAAGAAGATTGTCTGCCCACCAACTCTTTTGTCCATTGTGGAATCGTTCCACACAGGCTCATCGCTGTCAACATCAGCATCTTTCAGCTGTCTGTTGATTTCTTGGCAAGATTACACTCAGTAGTTTGCCATTGCTTTCTGAGCGGCCGGCTCATTATCCCGCAAGTCACCAGCGGGGGACGAACCGCTCCCAGTTCTTGCCCGCTACGAGACTCTGCGTGATAAACGGTATTACGGAGAAAGTGTTGTAACCCCTCGGCCAGAGAGTCCGGCTCCACACAGGCATGAAAGGTATAATCAAGTTTGATGGTGCAACTTCAGAAGAGTTTAAAATCAAGAGTGGAGTTAAGCAAGGTTGTGTACTCTCCCCCATCCTCTTTGGGATATACTTGTCACTTCTACTGAAATATGCCTTTCGTGATCAGGATGTTGGTATATACATTCACTCACGCTCAGATTGTGGCCCCTATAATGCTCAGAGATTGAAAGCCAAGACCAAAATTAGGAGGGTACTAATCAGAGAGATGCTTTTTGCCGATGATGCTGCAATTACGACCCACTCTGAGGAAGAATTACAACATCTACTATCTGCATTCTCCAAAGTTTGTTCTGAATTTGGTTTAACAATTAACAAAAAGAAGACACAGATTATGTCACAAGGGGCACATGGGGTACCATCAATCTTTATTGACGACGCCGAACTGGAGATAGTAGACCATTTTACATATCTAGGATCAGAGGTAAATAGCAAATTATCCCTAGATCAGGAAATCAACACCAGGATTGGTAAAGCAGCAACAACAATGAACATGGTACCAAAAAGAGTCTGGGAGAACAGGAAGCTTACTGCCAAAACAAAAGTCCTCGTCTACCAAGCCTGCGTCCTTAGTACTCTTCTTTATGGCAGTGAAACCTGGACTCACACCAAGAGAAACGTTTAAACAGCTTTCATATGCGGTGTCTGCGAAGAATTCTTGGTATTAAGTGGCAAGACAAAATCACAAATACTGAAGTATTGGAAAGATCAGGTTTTGTGACGGTGTGTTCTATGCTCAGTCTTCGTAGACTTAGATGGATAGGGCACGTTAGGAGGATGGATGATGGTAGAATACCAAAGGACATATTTTTTGACGAATTACAGATGGGTGGGAGATCTCATGGTCCGCCTCTACTACGATACAAAGATGTTTGTTAGCGGGACATGATTGATACAGGTATTGATAGTACACAGTGGGAGCAAGTCGCCGCTGAACGTGTTGCATGGAGGGCAGCTATCAGAAATGGAATAAAGACAAAGGAGAAAAATGATTGCAGATAAAGTACACACAGAGCGTGAGAAACGAACGAACGAACGAAAATCTTTATTTCAAATCTTTATTTTCAAATAAATACACAAAAGAATTCATTAGCTTCTAATAAAAGAACATTTACATCAAATAGGCTGCATGAAAACAAAAGATGGAAAAATCAATAGAAAAATATGATATTTTAAATAAATGGTCAGATTATGTGAAAAATCTCTATAATGATATAAGTGAAGAACAATAGGGTATTCAGAGTAATATTGAAGGACCATCAATTTTGAAGATAGAAGTTCAGAATGTACTTAACCATGGCAAGACCCCGAGTCCAGACAACATCTCAACATAAATTATCAATGATGCCTTAGAAGAATATGGAATAGACCAAGCCATCAGACTGTTGAACACAATATGTGATACTTGATACATAACTGAATTATGTAATTATATATTTATTGCATTCCCGAAGAAATCAGGAGGATTGGAATGCTATGAACATCGAACAATTAGTATAATGAGCAATATCACAACGATTTTGCTAAGAATGCTCATGCAAAGATTTAGGAAGAAAATACAACCCGAAATAGGAGAAGAACAATGGGAGTTGTAGAACTCACAGTTCTCGGCATGGGATGGAAAGTCACGGAATTACTGGAGTTGTCAACTAGAATGATGGATTGCCGGAGACAGCCGTCTCTAGGCCGTCGCGGCTCTTTGATGCTGGGAAAGGTTTTCCCTGATCAAACGCCGACCGACATTCTTTGAATACAGGGGAAGGATTTCCCTGATCAAGGAAAGATCGGTCGGTAAATTGTTTACCAGGAATGAGAGAAAGAGAGTTCTCGGCATCTGGTTTCTGGCCAGCTCAGTGACGTCATTCACACTCAGTTCTCGGCATGGGATGGAAAGTCTGCAGTCAGTGGGCTGAATGGATTAAAACAGAATGGTGTGTTAAGCTATTCCTGTTCCAATTAGGAAAATAAATTACTGTGTCACGTGTCGATTAAAGTCGACAGACATTTGTCCATATGTGAATTAGTGGTTTCGAATCTGGACAGGACTAGATTACATAAGGATTACATTAGATTACATTAAATAGATAGAGATTAGGTATAAGTAATACTAGGCAGGTAATAGACTATGCACAAATGAGAGATACTTGGAATTTAGCGTAGTGATGGGGCGTTGTGGGAACCTATTCTAGGAGCGTGGGCAGCAGCAGGCTGATGCGTTGCTTAAACTAGGTTGAGTGATATATCTTTTAACTCAGCAGGTTAAGACCAATGTCATGGGATGATATTCGGTGAGAATGAGGGTGGTTGGAGGGATAAAGGAAATGTCAATGGAAGGATCTTCTGGTAGGGTGTCTACTGGGGTTTCCTCGCCTTTCCTTTAGTCTATCTTTTTCTTACCACGTCTCAGGCCAATGTGATGAACTCCTCTGCCGTATGTCAGAGTTCAGTTCTATGTTGATCAGGATATAAATATATGAGTACGGCCTTCAGCCTACACTGACATATATTATGTCTGAATCGGGTTTCTCTCACCGGGTGTCCTTTCTTCGACAGGTTCTACTGTATCTGAGTAATGAAGGACAACTCAGAGATGTAGGCAATGGCAGTCACACCGAGTGCAGTTTTGTTAAATAGCCTCTGCAATTGGACACCGTTCAACACAAAATCATAGTCTCGTCTGAGGCAGGATTGTTTATCATGAGAGGACTAGTGTGTCAGTAATTGAGTGTCAAAACAGCTGATTTTAAGAAACTGTAAACACCTCCATTGACTATGACAATAGTAGGTAGTATAACGAAGAGAATCATTCAGTAACATTGTCCAACAAGACAGAAGGTTTTTTTTTTTTTTTTTTTTTTTTTTTTTTTTTTTTTTGAGATCGTGTGAGATATATGAAAGTGTTCCTATGTCACAGGATTTCTATAGACATATCAGATACTTAGTGTGTTCCGAATTCATGGACATTATTCAACCATATTCAACATTAGTAACCAGGCACCCATACTATCCACGATCAACTGGAAGTAGTCGACCCCTGGCCGGAGAGACGCTTCATTTGGTGAGGTCCTTCGGAACTTGCTGTGCTGTGATGTGATGTGGTATGACAGGACACACTGTGATACTATGATCCTGAACTGACTGGTCTCATCTCGCATACACAATAGACTATACGACAGACGTTCTATACACATACATTGCACACACCTGACACTTTTCTTTATTAAATTTTTGTATCATTTGTTAGAAGCCAGAGTTGTGTGGGTATGTTCTGGGGGAATATGGAGAGGGGTATTGTCTCAGGGTAAGAAGAGAGAGAGTGAGAGAGATGGTGATCCAGAAACCGAATGGGTTGTGTAGACAAAAGTCAATTAGATTCCAAGACTGATGATATAGAATTAAAAGAGTGTGCTTGTTGATTTCTCTCACTCCAGGGACAACAGTCGACATTAATGGGGGATCGCGCGTGATGGTGACATTA
Organism: Cepaea hortensis; assembly: GCA_963921405.1. Classification (NCBI taxonomy): domain Eukaryota; kingdom Metazoa; phylum Mollusca; class Gastropoda; order Stylommatophora; family Helicidae; genus Cepaea; species Cepaea hortensis. The sequence continues at coordinate 448,245,833 of OY992876.1, read as the reverse complement.
CATTAATGATGGTGACATTACTTTAATGATGGTGACATTACATTAATGAGGGTAAAGCCGGAATGGTAAGGATCCAGCTAGGGTGGATATTGATAGGTCTTAAGACACATATCATCCCTGTTCACACTTTACAAGTTTACATAGGTCGGTGGTCCTAATTCTACTCTTGTCATGAAAGATTGTTTTGTGGTGTGCTGTGTGGTTTCATATATAGATTAGTTTTAAATATCTATATATTGCTTTGGGGACTTTACAATTAACCTGCTGACTCACCCTCTATAAATCTGGCCACTACCTAAGTAGATATGGCAGAACTGAGGGCAAGGGGTGAAGGAATGAGCTTGTCGGTTCCTGCACTATCAGAGTTTATACAGGGGGTGGAAAGAGATTTCCATCAAGCAGAAAGAGAAGATCGAAAGTCCGAGTGGGAACTAAAAAAAGATGAAGTTGGAGACTAAACGAATTGAAGCGGAGCAAGCTACCAAGAGACTTGAAGCGAGCAAGCTGCTAGGAAATTGGTGGCTGAGCAAGAAGCGCAGAAAAGATAGCATGAGTACCGAATGCGGCACCTTGAGCTCAAGTCACAATCTAATGGAGAAACTGTCAGGGCAGTAGAAGGATCCTCTCCCCATGGTTCACCCACCATGAGAGGACAAAGAAAAAATAGACCAATACTTACAACGCTTCGAAGCAATGTCTGTCGCTATGGGTGTAGATCGAGACACATGGAATCTTAAATTGTCCCAGGGATTACGCTGAACGGGTTACGAGGTTTACTCAGGCCTGCCGCCAGGACACGAGAACAACTACGACGAGTTGAAAACCGCTTTACTTTAAACACCATGAGGTTACGTCACATACTTAACGGAAGAAGTTTCGACCAGTGAAACTAGAGCCGGGAGAGTTATTCGCCGCCTACAGTATACGTCTGAAATACTACATTCAAAAATTGATAGATTTGCGTGGCTTCAGGCATGACTATGAGAGTCTGGAAGAGCTCAAGATAGTCGACCAGATGCGAAAGCAAATGTCGAAACTTCTCATGACATTCTTGGGAGAACAAGGGGCGGAACGGATTGATGTCGTGAATAAGTTGGCGGAAATATTCAATGAAGTCCATGGGGAAGCTGGAGAAACCGGTCCCCAACCACCAAAGGTCAGGAGAAACATGACCGAAAGAAATGCAAAAGCTCGGAAACTAAGAAAGTAGAACCTTATGTAGAGATATCAGAGAAGAGTCCAGAGAAGACGAAGGATGGGAGATAGATCCCACTCAACACTCCACCGAAACGACACTGGTCTGAGAAGTGTTGTTCGATCTGCAAGTCGCCCTCTCACAACACGAAAGACTGCAAATCGAAAATGAAAAGCTCTCACTTCGCGGCCTGCCTCGTGGCTCCAAGGGCGGCTGCTACCGAAAAGGTCGAGGTCGTCGAAGGAGCTCTGGACCAAGAGAGGCCACCTGTGCTCGAACTGATCGAAGTCACGGCCAGCAGGTTACCTGTCTCTATGACACTAGCCTAGACGGGGAAGACCATGATTGATGCCAGCCTGGTACGCCCAGACCAACTCACAGGGGAGACCATTGAGATACAACCTGCAATGAAGAGTGCTGTGGCCATAACGGTGCCAATCGCCAAGGTGGAGATTAAGTCCAGGAACGTCACGGGCATCATTCCAGCAGCTGTATTATCTGATCTCCTATTTCACGTGATCCTCGGTACTAAATACGTGTTCCTGGGGATGCCTAAACAACCTGCCCACCTGGGAGCATTAGCCACCCGATCCTAAGGGAAGAAAGAAGATGCAGACACACTAAGCACCAACCCTGTGCCAGGGGAATTGCATACTGCCCAGAGGAATAAAACAACGTTGCTTCCTTGCTACAAGAAGCTGCAAAGAAGTGCTGACCCACCCAAACGGGGGCAGTACTTTTTAAAGAATCGGCTGCTCTACAGAAGAGCCGGAAGGGGAGACAAACTGCGCGAGCAGTTGGTGGTCCCAGAGGCCCATCGTCCCCACTTTCTTCAAAGCGGGCACACCATATCCGGTAGTCAGATATCCGGGAATCGACATATGGGTGTCTGAGAGACGCTGCAGCAGATTTCCTGCCATTATTGCTGGCCAGGAATGACCGGTGATGAACGCCGGTTAGTTAAGTCTTGCCCAGAGTGCCAGAAGGCACCACCCAAAAATCGGACGAAGAGTAAAGTAGCTCTTAAGGTAGCAGACGGAGTAGTAGTGTGGGGTCCAGCAGAGACCTATATACTCCAAGTAGGATGGCAAAGACCTTATCCTGTGGTAAAGGTTGTGTCCAAGACCAAATACGAAATCCGTATCGGGGGAGAACTGAAACGTCTCTCTAGGCATCCCCTTCAGAAATATGAAGAGAGATCCGATGTCAAATCAGCCCCCCTTATGGCGATGGCGGCCATTGAAAAAAAAGGGTTACATGTCCAGACGGAGACCAGCGATCCCAAGTACTACATAGGAGGGTCTATGGAAACGTACGGGGTAGGTCCGATTCTCCAGCCGACGATAGAGGGAAATCACACGTCAGGGAGAGGCTCATAGTGAAAAATTCGCTAGTAGCCCAGTTCACAAAGGGTGGGTAACGTCGGGAATGGCGCGAGATACCCGAGACTCGGACCGACGAGTGGCTGACTAGACCCAATATCGACCGAGATCGTCCTGGAAGGAAAAGTCCAAGTGATTTGGGAAAGACGATTCTGTCCATCGAGGACAATACCGCGGATCTCAGGATGCAAAGCTTGGGGAAACTAGGCGGGTATGGCGGCAATGTTACAGTCAGGATGTGACAATCCGTCTGTGTTGTGAGCAGTTGCTTACGCAAGTCGAAAGTTGGTCGACCGAACGTACAGAGGCGATACACCAACACTAGTGTATGTCATGACTATGAAATAGGCTGTCAGTGAGATCGCCTAATAGATGGGGAGGTAATACCTTTGAGGGTACAGGCAGACCATCAACATTTGATGTGCTGGGCTACCTCACAGAAACTGAACATGCGCTTAATGCATAGGTTGTTGTAGATCATCTGGATCGCACCTCCAGTGAGCAAGAGTCGACGCAGTCAACTCTCTTAAGAGAGAAGCTAAATATGTCACGGAATTACTGGAGTTGTCAACCAGAATGATGGCCGTCGCGACTGTTTGATGCTGGGAAAGGTTTTCCCTGATCAAACGCCGACCGATATTCTTTGAGTACAGGGGAAGGATTTCCCTGATCAAGGGGAGAACTTTCTTCGACAAGTTCTACTGTATCTGAGTAATGAAGGACAACTCAGACATGTGGGCAATGGCAGTCACACCGAGTGCAGTTTTGTTAAATAGCCTCTGCAATTTGACACCGTTCAACACAAAATCATAGTCTCGTCTGAGGCAGGATTGTTTATCATGAGAGGACTAGTGTGTCAGTAATTGAGTGCCCAAACAGCTTATTTTAAGAAACTAAAAACACCTCCATTGTCTATGACAGTAGTAGGTACAGCGATTGAATAACGAAGAGAATCATTCAGTAATATTGTCCAACGAGATAGAAGGTTTTCTTTTTTTGAGATCGTGTGAGATATATGAAAGTGTTCCTAGGTCTCAGGATTTCTATAGTCATATCAGATACATCGTGTGTTCCGAATTCATGGACATTATTCAACCATATTCAACATTAGTAACCAGGCGCCCATACTATCCACGATCAACTGGATGAAGTAGACCCCTGGCCGGAGAGACGCTTCATTTGGTGAGGTCCCTCTGAACTTGTTGTGTTGTGATGTGATATGGCCGGACACTATGATGAAAGATCCTGAACTGACTGGTCTCATCTCGCATACACAATAGACTATACGACAGACGTTCTATACACATACATTGCACACACCTGACACTTTTCTTTATTAAATTATTGTATCATTTGTTAGAAGCCAGAGTTGTGTGGGTATGTTCTGGAGGAATATGAAGAGGGGTATTGTCCCGTGGTAAGAAAAGAGAGAGATAGTGATCCAGAGACCTAAGGGGTTGTGTAGACAAAGGTCAATTAGATTCCAAGGCTGATGATATAGAATTAAAAGAGTGTGCTTGTTGATTCCTCTCATCCCAGGGGCAACAGGCGACAGGTTCGGTAAATGACGTATATATGCTGAGAACATTAATTGAACGTTCTATAGAAGTACTTTAGAAGTACTATAGAAGTTCTTTGTCGGGTAGCGGGGTAGGGGTATCCCCTATCAAAGGAGAAGTAAGGCGCCTCCTTCCCTCCGCTAGCCTACGGGACACCCTTGGGCAAGGTGGAGTACCCGTTTAGCCCCCCGATCAGGGTTACGCTCCCAGGTAGGTGGAACTCGTTAGCTTTGGACAGCAATCCATCTAGGAGACGGAAAACTCCAAATATAAACCCCCAAATTCAAGGTGGACTAGCGTGCTGAGGAACTGTATGGCCATGGGTTAACTGGTCGTGAACGTTGGACGTCTGACAGGCGTGCGGGGCAGTACCAGGCGTATGGACTCCTGCAGGACAAACCCTGCCTCTTTCCTAGCAAGCAGGCAATGCTAGGGTGACCGTTTATTTCCTGCAATATCCAAACTTTGCCTATGGATTTATTTAAACATGGGAATCGTCGCCGGAGCTACGGAGCACGTGCTCTGCGCTTGACACATCCCTCAGAGGCTAGCGAAGAGAGAGTGTCAGAGGCTAGCGAAGAGAGAGTGAGGAGGAGAAGACGAGGAAATGGTGTGAGACGACGGCATAGAAATAGGAGGGCAGGCGCCAGGAGAACAAGACGAAAAGTGGAGAGACTAGGTTTCAACTATGTAAGAGTGGGATACTGGAATTGTCGCAGTGCCAGACAGAGAGGTCCTGTATTGGAGAGACTAATATATGATTTTGACGTCCTCATGCTCCAGGAGCTAAATACAGACAAATACCATTGCCCTGGGTACGCCAGTTATTTAAACCCTACTGGGCAGAAGAGACATGGACAAGGTCTGCTGGTGAAGGAAGGAGTGAAGCATGTGGTACTCGACTTGAGCCAGTGGAATCACAGTGCAAGAGAGGTCCAGGGTATACAAATAGAGATTGGTGGCTTAAGTTGGAACATCATAAATGTATATGCCACAGTGGACTGTTTTGTCAGAAAGGAACATTGGGACTGGCTTAAGGAACTGGAGGAATTACCAGGTGATAGGCTACTCATATGTGGAGACTTCAATGCAAGGAACAGAGATTGGGACAGTAGTGGAGAAAACCGACAGGGAATTGCCCTTGCAGATGCCATGGTGGACTCCGATATGGTCTGCATAAATGATGGTAGGCCGACAAGAATGGCAATGAGGCCTGGCGATGCAGACACAGCTATTGACTTGGGACTTGTCTCCCAGTCATCAGTCCTTGATGTAAAGTGGAATGTTTTGAATGACCATGGGAGTGATCACATGCCATGCTCAGTCCTTATCTCTAAACCCAGGAAAGTTAAAGCTGAGAGAGCGTGCAAGACCTTCCGATTGCCTTCTTGGACGCCTCAGACAAGGAGCATGCAACAGGACTGTTAAAACTCCCTTTTTGCATCCCCCATGGTGGACCCCAGAAATAGACCATGCTTGGAAAGCAAAGAGAGCTGCAGTGAAGCAGCTAAAGAAAGTGCGACAGACACTTCGAAGCTTACGAGAGGAAGTGGACACAGCGGAAAATGTCAAGAAAGACAAGGTGGAGGTTTTCAAGCGCTGTGCTGCAGAGGCCAAAAAGTCAAAATGGGAATATTTCATGAAGGAGATTGGAGGGGATACAACACTGCAAAAATTATGGAAACTGCAACAGGCAAATGCAGAAAAAAGATTGGCCGATGACAGTGGGAAAATCTATAGAGATGATGGTGTGCGCGTGACAACAGACAAAGAGAAAAGGGAGGCGTTTCTCCAGAGATTTTTAGAGCAGACCAATCATAATGATGCGGACACCAGGGATGCAGTTAGAGAGGAGCTATCTGGCACCACGAAGAATATGCAGTATGAAGACATCATTCGGGTGGAAGATGTTAAACACATTTTGAAAAAGGCAAAAGACACGGCACCAGGGCCCGATGGGGTCAGGTATGGCCACATGAAGGGTTTGAGCAAAGCAGACCTGGAGGAGATGACAGACTGCTTTAACCAGAACATTAGGACAGCATTAGTACCGCAGGATTGGGTGCACAGCTATCTCATCCCTCTCCCAAAACCATTCAAGGATCAATCAAAGCTTAGCGGCTTTAGGATCATCACCCTTCAAAATACATTTGGGAAGGTTTTAGAGAAGATAGTCGCTGTTAAGCTGCAGGTTGTTTTGGAAAGGGGGAAGCTTCTTCCAAGAGGCCTGGGGAGCTACAGGCCAGGAAAAGATACCTGGTCTAATGCAGCCACTTTTGCCTTTGATGTTTATGAGGGGTTCCAGAGTAGACAGGCAACGATGGCGGTAGCGCTTGATCTCGAGGATGCGTACAATAGAGTTCGATATGATATTTTGATGACCGCACTGATGGAGAAGGGGGTCAATCCCTGGTTGGTGAACTGGTAGCAGCCGTCCTGCACTCTCGTCGGATTGCTCTCCGTCTGGGCGCATGGACCTCAGAGCCACATATGTTAACCCCGGGTCTGCCACAGGGATCTGGAGTCTCACCGGTGCTCTTTAATGTGTATACGAGCAAGATTGCAAACCTAGAAGCACCAGGGGTTGGAAGAATACTAACATTTGCAGATTATATTCTTGCATATAGGCAGGAGAGAGATAGGGAGCAAACAGCCCAGGAGTTACAGGAGACAGTAGATAAAGTGATTGACTGGTGCACAGAAATGAGTGCTTTCATCCACCCGGAAAAGGCGGCTGTTTTGTGGTGCTCTCTGGATAACAGGATTGTAAGAGCTGATGTCCCAAGCCTCGCTATAGATGGTAGAAATGTCAGCAGAGAGAACAAACAGAAGTATCTGGGGATCACATTTGACAGGAGCCTATCCTTCAAGGAACAAGTGACAAGAACTCAAAAGGGACTCAATACACTTAAAACTATGGCTGCAATGGACATAGAGCAGAGAATGCTTTTCACACTATACCAGCACTTGATCCTCTCAGTAATTGATTATGGATTAGGTCTCCTCACTGTCTCAGAGAGTCAGCTGGTGAAGTTAGAGGGCATACAAAACGAAGCTATGCGGGTCATACTGGGATGCACTAGAGACACCCCAGTAGTGTGTATGCGTTACATCCTTGGTAGGCTCAAGGTGATGCAGGCGAAGGCATACCTCAGAGTAGCTGCAGACACAGACCACCCACTGCATGAGGCGCTGGGCGCAGTTAAGGGTCAGCGACTGATAAGAGGGAAATCATGGATGGCTCAGGCGGAGGATACGATCAGACAGGTGTGCCCCTTGGAGAACATTAGGCGTGGAGAGAAGTGGGTCAGAGTGCCAGCGGAGCAGTCAGACTTGTGCAGAGGTATAATCACATTAAGCCGGGAGTGAAGGTAGGGGCCAGCAGGGGCCACGGAAGTGGAAATCCATCAACTAATTCAGGACAATGCTCACTCGAGTGATGTGATTATCTACACAGATGGTTCGGTGTCAAGAGGTTAGATGAGTGGCTGAGGGTTCATAGCCAAAGCTAATGGTCGATGTTTGGGGCAGGAGAGCCTGGCATATGATACCACAACATCCAGCTTAAGAATGAAAATGGAGGCAGTCACTGTGGCTCTCCGCTGGATGGAGAATACGACACACACACACACACATCGTGATTGTAACTGACTCAGAAAGCATGCTGACGAGGGTGAGGACGGGCAGACTTCGTGCGGAGTGGTTTTCTTCGCTTCGGAGGTCACCGGTGACAAGCATCGCCTAGATCTTTTCTCCGGGGCATGCCGGTGTGCTGGGAAATGAGGATGGGGACGGAGCACTTATGGGAATGCCCCGAATGCTGTGATGTCGATTCCTAAATCAATCAATCAATCAACCAATCAATCAATCTATAGAAGTAAACAAAGACGTACATCTTTGCTTTGTTGACTACACAAAGGCTTTAGTAGATGTATTATAGCGGTTTGGGGCCAAAATAACCGGGGCACCACAGGAGCGCCAAAACAACAGCCCCCTAGGGATCCAACCCCCGGGGCCCCGCCCCCCTAGGCCCCGGGGCGCCCGCCAAGCGGTGAACCGTCCCGGAGCGCATAAGTCGGTCGCCTGTGAGAAAACCGAGCCGCTGATTTAGAGTGTATCATCTGTAGACATACCAGGATGCGCACCGCGAAGAACAAGTGTAAGTGGCTACGGCTATATTCAACCGCCCTCTGCGAGCGCAGTTGCATGCGGGAGTACTGTAAAGTACATGCAGTTCTGATGCGGAAAGGGACATGTACCAAACCGTGCAAAAGCTGTGGGAGGGGGGTCACAAACTATCTATCAATATGTAAGGAGTGTGGTTATAACGCAGCCAATCGTCGAACATGGTACCATGAAAAGGTAAAGCCTTTTAACGCCGAGTTTAAGCGATTGGCTATGATCACAGAAATATAAAAAGTCAATTAGAGATATGGAACTATCAGCTGTACGTACACACTCACCTGTTAGAGACTGACTGATCTGTGTATTTAGCCATGCCTACGCTGGTTCAGCTGAAACAGCAAGCCCGCGAGTATGGCATGCCATACAGTGGGAGGAGGAAGGCCGTTCTTGAGGGGGAAATATCCAGAGCGCGTGAGATGGCTAGGGCCTCCCTGCTCGAGAAGAACCCCAATCTACATGGGGCACGACTTGAAGCAGGGATTACCACCGCTCTGAGATTTGTACATGGCACCGCCGCCGACCGAGCCGCGATCGTCGCCGAGCGACGACACCGCGCCCAGCGGCGTGCTCAACGCCACGCCGACAGCGAAGCAGAGTTCCTTGCCCGAGTTGATAGAGTGCGAGATGAAGTGGCAGAGAGGCGTTCCGCTTTAAGTTGCGACGCACCTGAATTGAAACTCGCCCGGGAGATTGAGGGGAGCCTGAGAAAATATGAAGCAATCGTCCCAGAAGGTAGCAACTATGATGAACCTGCAACATTTATGATTTCGATGGAGCCCGCCATCAAAGCCATGGTGATAAAAGGGTTGGGGGATTATGGCAGTGTTAAAATGCAGCTGTTTCTCCATCTAAAATACTCTCGCACCACCCCAGAAGGTGAAGAGATTACAGCAATCGCCACCCATGGAAGCAGGAACTATGAAGTACTACACGAGGGGGAAACTGCTGAGGGGCTGGACCTTGCCATAGCCAAGATATTCGCTGACAGTGAAGCATTCACCGAACAGGGCTCGGATTGGCACTATGAGGAGTGTGTGCAGCTCGACCTCTACATCGCAAAATACCAGCCATTCCGAGGCTCTAGCTACTTCGCGACCCCCAGCTTCATCCCACCACGCAGTGTTGTGAATGTGAAGAATGAGGACAACCGCTGCTTTGAATGGGCCATACTCTCAGCGCTCTACCCAGTAGCACATGGAGAGCATCCTGATAGGCCCAACAAGTATAGCGCCCACCTGGGAGAGCTAAACTTTGAAGGAATCGAGTTCCCAGTGCAGCTATCCAGTATTGCTAAGTTTGAAAAACAGAATCCTACCATAGCCATCCGGGTCTTTGGGTGGAAAGAAGGACCGACCATACTCCGAACCAACAAACTCCAGCGCACCCAAATCAACCTCATGCTCCTACGCAAGGATGAGAATAGACACTATGTCTGGGTCAAGGATGTGGGGCGGCTTCTGTATGGAAACAGCAAATACGAGGGTAAGAAGTATCCATGCCTCAACTGCCTCCATGTACACTTCACTCAGGAAGCCCTGGACCAACATGCGCCACTCTGCCAAGGCATCAACACAGCCTGCCAGGTGAATGTCATGCCTAAAGAGGGAAAGATGAATTTCAAGTCCCTCCAGAAACAGATGAGGGCGCCATACATCATATACGCAGACTTTGAGACCTTGAACGTTCCAGTACATGGTGCGGCAATGGACCCAAGCCAGAGCAACACGCGACAGCTTGCCCAGCAGCCCCCCTGCGGCTTCGGCTACACCATTGTACGCTGCGACGGGCTCACCACAAACCCTGTCGTATATCGGGGGGAGGATGCTGCCGACGAATTCCTCAAACGCTTGGGACAAGAGCAGGCCACCATCCACCACAAGTTACAGCGGCCGGCTCTGATGGTGCTGGGGCAAAAAGACCGTGAAGACTTTGCCTCCGCCACCACCTGCCACATCTGTAAAGAGCCGCTGGAGGAGGACAAGGTGAGAGACCACTGCCATATTACAGGCAAATACCGGGGCGCTGCCCACAATGTCTGTAATCTAGCATGGCGCATCAACAGAGACAAGCTGAGGATACCTGTAGTCTTTCACAACCTCAGAGGATACGACTCCCATATCATCATGCAAGCGGCTGGCCGTCTGGACTGGGGAAAAAGAACAGTCTACAAGAAGAAGAAAAACGGCCAATGGCAAACCAAACAAGTAGACAACACAACAATCACCTGCATACCAAACACCCTAGAGAAGTACGCCTCCTTCACCATCGGACAGCTGCAATTCATTGACAGCCTACAGTTCATGAATAGCTCTCTAGACACCTTGGTAGGGAACCTCAGCGAGCTGACACATTGTGGCAAATCAATGGCTCTGACACGTAGAGGCAACGACATAATCTCAAGATGTGAGAAATGCAACACTGAGAAGCACACCCCATGGGCGGTCTTAATGAGCAAGTTCAGGACCACGCTAAGCCAGAGCCAGTCACACCTCCTTCTCCGCAAGGGTGTATACCCTTACGAATACATGGACAGCTTCGAGCGCTTTGCAGAGGACTGCCTACCACCCAAAGAGGCCTTCTACAGCAAGCTCACCAGAGAAGGAATCAGTGACTCTGACTATGCCCACGCCCAGAAAGTGTGGCGGGAGCTCGATTGCAAAACACTCGGAGGCTACCATGACCTATACCTGAAAACAGACGTCGGCCTGTTGGCTGATATGTTCGAGGCATTCCGAGACACCTGCATGGAGGTATATCAGCTCGACCCAGCCCACTACATCAGTGCACCCGGCCTGGCATGGGACGCACTCCTAAAAAAGACGAAGGTGCAACTCGAGCTCCTAACCGACTTGGATATGCACCTCCTCTTTGAGAAGGGTCTCCGAGGGGGTGTGGCCATGGTCTCCAAGAGGTATGCTAAGGCCAACAACCCCAAGACTTCAGACTATGACCCCACAACACCCAATTCATGGATCATGTACCTCGATGCAAATAACCTGTATGGATGGGCCATGATGGAATACCTCCCCACAGGCGGGTTCCAATGGGCCAATCCAACTCTCGAGGAGGTACTCAACACCCCCGACAACGCCCCAGAGGGATGGCTTGTTGAGGTTGATATGAAGTACCCAGCGCATCTACATGAGGCCCACAGCGACTATCCGCTAGCTCCAGAAACCATGGCCGTCCCAGAGGCCTGGTTGAGCAGCTATCAGCGCGAGCTCCAGAACAAACTGGGGGGCAAGTTCACGGAGCAAACAAAGCTGGTACCTCACCTCCACAACAAGGAGCGATACGTCGTCCACTACCGCAATCTCAAACTCTATCACAGCCTCGGTCTAGAGATCACCCAGATCCACCGAGCCATCAAGTTCAGTCAGTCCCAATGGATGAAACCCTACATAGAGATGAACACCTCTCTACGAGCCCAAGCCAAATCGGAATTTGAGAAGGACTTCTTTAAGCTGATGAACAATGCCGTCTTTGGGAAGAGTATGGAGAATGTTCGCAAGCGTATCAGAGTCAACCTTGTCAGAGGCGCCGAGACTGACCGACTCCGAAAATTAATCGCCAGCCCCAACTACGAATCGTGTAGAATCTTCGATGGTGGACTGGCGGCGGTGCACAGCATCAAGAACAAGGTCCAGCTGAATAAACCCGTCTATTGTGGGCAGGCCATCCTGGACCTATCCAAGCACCTCATGTACGACTTCTGGTACAACCGGCTTAAACCCCAATACGGTAATAGACTCCAGCTCTGCTACACCGATACTGACTCCCTTCTACTTCAGGTGGAGACTGAGGATGTGTACGCGGACATGAAGGCTCACCCCGACTGGTACGACTTCTCAGATTATCCACGTGGCCACCCCAACCATTCGACTGCGAATAAAAAGGTGGTCGGCAAATTCAAAGACGAGTGCAATGGTCGTCCGATAGCTGAGTTCGTCGGTCTCAGACCAAAGATGTACTCAATCCTAGAGGAGACCATCAACATTAAGAAAGCCAAAGGAGTGGCTCGGACAGTTGTGAAGAAGGACCTCAGACACGAACACTACAAGGACAGCCTGTTCAGCCGGCGGGAATACAAACACACACAGGTGGCCATACAAAGCAAGGGCCACCAGATAGGAGTTTATGAGATGAATAAAACATCTCTGAGCCCCATGGACACGAAAAAGTGGATTTGTGCTGATGGTATCAACACTAGGGCCTACGGCCACCTAGAATCCTGCTAGGGGGTAGCTGCGTGTCTGGGGAGACAACGAGCAGCTCCTCGCGCACAAAACCACGAGCCGGTCCATCCACTAAGTAGTAAAGAGAGGGCCGCCCCTCTTGCTGGGTGATATGACTAATCTTGTGCATGGTCAGCGACCATGTAGGATCAGTGGCCCGACGCTGGCCCCCTTCAAGCTCGCCCGCCGAATAGAGATACCTGACCTGCGAGTCGGCTGGAATCAAAGGTTCCTTACACCCGATAGCGCGGCGGGCTGGCGCGGCTGGAGCGTGGGAGACGGACGAATCCTTAATTGCCTCAGCCGGCTTCCTACCAGTCAAACGCGTCACCTCATTATTGATCGCAGCGACTACCTGGGGTAGAGCTCTCACCCATTCGACCGACCGTTCATCTGAGCCTCGGGCAGCGAGTAACAACTCCTGGGCATATTGGGCCCCGAACAGTCTCTCTGCCAGAGTGCGGTTGAACCGCTCGACAATGGCCTGCTGACGATGGTTCCCTGCCTGCCCACGGCGTACCTGTGTCTTATGCTTAGCCACCAACTGACTGACGGCACCCATAAACTCCCGCCCAGGGTCAATCTGCAAAAGATTAGGCCATCTGAGCGGCCCGCGTTTATAGATCCGCCCAAGTGCTGATGCGACCGCTTCGCTACTCTTATCTGTTAGCGGCTCAGCCTCCTTGTAGCGCGAGGCAACATCAACCACCGTCAAGGCATACCTATAGGTCCTGGCCGTGCGGCCAGAACCAACGCGATCATGTGGGAGAAACAAAAGATCTGCCTGATGGACAGCATTCGGTGTGGACTCGGCGATGTGGGGTCGTGGAATATAGCGAGGCCGCGGCAGGTAGATTTGCCAGATAGCCTGCTTCTGAAGCCACTCCCTAGCCACAGTCTCGCTAACCTTAGCTGCCGCGGCCAGCTTCTTCACAGCGGAATGCCCTTTCCAATAACCTTGCGGGCTGTAGTAAACACGCTCCATTATTGTAAGGCCATATCATATATCTCTATAACAACCACCCCAAGAGGGAGCCCAAGATGGGGATGTCCTTGATTGGTGAGTTGGGCCCCAGGATGAGTCCTTTCCCACTAACAATCTGACTCTTCCTTCCACCACACACAATGCAGGTGCCACGCTTAACCGACCGCCCATTCTTCATCCTGCTAATCGTCCCACCCTTAGTGGGGGTCTGTCTCTTACACCGAAAACAATACATGTTGATATACTGCAGATGTCTATATATTCAAAACGAGGGCGCGCCCATACCAAAGCGGCTCTTGGCAGACATCAGGGCCGAGACTATGCGGGCATCGCGACTCTCCCAGTCGGGGGCAGACGCTGCAATATTTTCAGCCGCCGCGGCTAGGACATCATCAGCAACATTGCGGTTAGATGTATCGCTATGAGCCGCATAAGCAATGTCGTGAGCCTTGCAGGCGCGGTCGAGTGTGTTGACCCCCTCATAGCCTTGGGCCATCCGCTTATCTAGTTTAGTGAAAGGGCCGCAGTAGCTATATTTCCCTGTATTCTGGAACGAGCCTCCAGGAATATCCTCAGAGCTGACACCCTCGGGCAGCCTCATATGCAGCTCAGGCAAAGGCAACATATTCAGTGCTTTGTTGAGGAGCCCCATACCAACAATCTGGCTCTTCTTAGCACCACAAACTTCACAGAGACCGCGCTTGGTTATTCGACGATTTTTCAGCACAACCTCCGACTCCTCCAGCGTAGGAGTCTGCTTCTTACAGCGCAGGCAATACATATTGAAGATATTGCAAATGTGTATATATTTAAAATGGAGATAACCAACTACAGCCTTGAGGACAAAGCCCGCCACCACCACCACTGGCTGCTGCCGGACACCATTCGTTGTGTTGTGTGCGGGCCATCGGGGTGCGGAAAAACAAACATGATGCTCAACCTACTACTGAAGCCGGGCTACCTAAACTATGACCGATTGCACCTGTACTCGAAGTCTTTGGGGCAGGACAAGTACCAGTTCCTCCAGGATTGGGCCGAGTCTGTTGGGCAGGTCGCGGGGCAAAATATTGCCTCCTGTCATAGCTCAGCCGAAGACATCATCCCCGTCGAGGACTTGAACCCTGAAGAGAGAGCTGTCATGGTCTTTGACGATGTCATGCTGGAGAAGCAGGGACCGATCGAGAAGTACTTCTGCCAGGGCCGGCACGGCGGTGCCGACATATTCTACCTAACCCAGAGCTTCTTCAGAATTCCCAAGCAGGCCATCCGCGACAATGCTAATCTATTGGTGATCTTTAACCAAGACACGAAGAACCTGCGAGCCATCCACGACTCCTATGTTGGTGGTGATATGCCCTTTGATGAATTCCGGGAGTTCTTCACAGAGTGCACTAGCAAACCTTACGGTTTTGCAGTAATCGACCTGACCAGCAAGGCCCACGATGGCAAATACCGCTGTGGGTTCGATCGGTTCTATATCCCAAAGTCTTCTATTTAGATATATATGTCATTGTGTTAGCAACAACATGTGGGCTGATGTGACTAACCAAGCCTAGCGTAACGCTTTTGTGAAGGATTATCTAGCGCGTCGGGACCGCCTGAAGCAGCGGTTTCTGGCGGAGAGGGTGGGGGAAGCAGATTTACAACAGGAGGCGGCCAAACTCTTCACGCCAATTACTAAAACTGTAGCAGAGAAGTCAGCGCAACAAACGGGGGCAATAAGCCAAATCGTCAAAGCTCAGACCGGCGAGTTGGCTAAAATAGCTGACAAACAAACCAGTGCATTGGCTATACGAACAAACAAACAAGCTAACGAGCTAGCTCAGGCCATTGTGGCATTGAACAGGGCCATTGAGGACAGAGCCAGAGCCCTGGAGGAGGCCAGAGCAGAGGAGGCCAGAGCAGAGGAGGCCATAGCCCCAGTGGCTCCTCCAGAAGCTATTATAATTGACATGGATCAGGGCATAGATGAGGATGTTCTTAACAAATACGACTTCCCAAAGCCTAGCGCACTCATCAACACAACAGATGCAGACATTCAAAAGCTTCTTGACATGACCGCAAAACTTAATTCACACACGCTCGGGGGGAAGAAGAAGAAGAAGGGTATCACTAGGGTGGAGATTGAACAAATAGATGAAGAAATTGCAGCTATAAAAGCATACAGGGAGCGTGTTAAAACTATATTAAGCAATCGACAAGAGGTTATCGTCCGTGGGCATGGGTTGAAACTCCGAGGGAGCAAATTCGGCACCCTAACTATTGATCCCGCAGCTCTGGCCGCGGGCCGGCTGCAAGCCTTTGATGGGGGCACCCTAGTATTGTCGGCTCCGGCCGATGAGACATTGTACGATCTCCTAACCAAGCGGTTCGTCAAAACAAGACAATACACCCCACAGGCTATTGAGACATTTAGCCGGCTGGCCCAACTTGCCAAAATACCAGTCTATAATAGAAAGGGAAAAAAATACGGACTAATCCGAGGTAGTGGTGTATTATACTACAACAACCCTAACACTCTGGTGGAGCGCCTAGCCCTGTTAGTAGCTTCGAAGGAGGCGGGGAATACAGGTGTTGACACAGAAATATCAGCGATATTGGATGAGCTTATGCGCAGTGGAGTGATCTCTACGGAGCAGGTCATCAAGTTGAACAGAAGAATCTTCATTCATTAAACATGGAGCTTCAAGTGTTGAAGGACATCCGCGACCGGCTCACCGCGATGGAGGTGCGACTCGCACCGAAGGAGAATATGTCCCTGGTGGTAACGTCGGATAAAAGCGACTGGACAACCTACTACTCCCCAGCGCTGTACCTTGACCCCCAGAAGTCATACGAGCTGGCCTTGCTTAATCTAGAGACCTACAACTCCATCAGCAATGTTAACTCCACCAACAATACTTTCGTCTACCGTGTGGGGAAGAAGGAGTGGAAAACCATCACTATAGAAGAGGGGGCTTATGAGCTCGCCCAGATCAATAGAGAGATTCAAAGAAAGATGGAGGAGGCCAAGGATTGGGATGAGAAGGCCGAGGAGAAGTATTACATTACCATAGGACCCAACCCCTCAACCCTTCGAGCTTTTGTAAAGATAACCAACCCAGACTATGAGGTTGATATGGGTGCTTCGTCTTTGCGTAAAATACTGGGGTTCGACCCACAAATACTGACTAAGGGCTATAAAGAAGGGGAGAAACCAATAGACATCTTCCATGTGAATAGCATTCTGGTCAATTGCAATGTGGTGAGTGGGTCTTATCTCGGTGGGGGATCCCACCCCACCATCTACTCATTCTTCCCCAACGTGTGCCCCGGCTATAAGATCTTAGAGTCTCCCAGAACGGCTGTCTACCTCCCCATCTCCCAAGCTGGTAGTATACACAGCATACGTGTCTGGTTGACTGACCAAGACGGTGCACAATTAAACTTTAGAGGTGAGCAAATAACTATAAGGCTACATATTCGCAGTGTGTAACCATGTATGTTTTCCCAAGACGTCGGAGACGGGTAGGTGGGGGGATGTTCGATTGGTTGGGTAAATTAAGACATATCAACATGGTGGAGATGTTTGCAGATATGTACATTGATGTGCTTGCTTGTTTGCTTGCTTGATTGCTTGCTTGCTTTCTTGAGTTCACTGGCTGTGAACGCCAGCGTGATGTCTTGTGTGCCGGATGAAGACATCCTGTTGTCCAAAATCGATGTGATGTCATACGGGACTGAGGTTTGCGTGAGTATCCGTTGTCCCATGTCTGGCTTATTGGTGTGCAGACTGGTGGTACCTCGTCGTGCAGGCAGATACTCTCCGGCTTCGGAAGAATCAGCGATCTTACTACCTTAGACAGGACCCCGAAGGGACCTGCTGCCCAGGACGCACGACTTGGGTGTGTTAGTAGGTCTTTGCCAGTATAGAACCTGAATAACGAAGACACAAACAATAGATTGCACGATTTATTGCCTGGCATATTTCACTGCATCTCTTCAGGTGCATACTGCAGAAATCACACAACCTACGTGAATTAATTAGATAAATCCTTCAAACTGAAATATACACATGTTCGCACAGTAATGTCGATTGTCTACCACGGTAATTTTAAACTGACTAACATGTCTTTCTGCTTACACAAGGACGGCTTACGAAGGTTGATTAGTATAGCTTCAGCTACTTTGTGCGTTGAACAACACACGGAAGGCACTGTCTCTTTCAACCACGTGACCACTCTCGAGCACCTGTCTCCCGACCGATGAAGCCAGACTTTTCCGGTGTGTCGGCCTGCCTAGGCTACCATCTTCTGTGTGTAGTATCTTGTCCAACCAATTCGGAATATGTTCCGAACCCCTGCAATGTAACTGTCGCTCAGTTCTGCCTATGTAGATGGCCTCCCATCTGCATATAAATTGGTAAATACAATTTGATTGGCGTACAAAGCTACAGGTACTTTTACTGCTGGGACTGGGATCGGTGTGTTTCTGTACCTGATGACTAGAGCTGCAGCACAGAATGTTTGCTCGACTGCTGTGGTGAGCCGGTCCCGCAGACGTTGCATTACGTCATCTCCTCGGAAGGTTAGCTAGATGAATACTTTGAGTTTAGGGACTGTAGTTACTTCTGATTTCGGTTTGGGCTGTTGGCAGTGGCGCTTTATAAATCCTGTGGAGTACCCATTCAGGTTTAAGGCATTCTTCAGAGTTTTAAATTCCTCTGTCAGTGTGTCTTGGGTGCATATCTTCCTAGCACGGTCAAACAGGGTCCGTACTAAGCCCCGTTTGTACTGGACAGGTGCGAAGCTCTGAAAATTTAAGTATTGGCCAGTCCATGTTTCTTTGCGGTACACCGATCTTTGAATTGTGCCATCTGCTCTACGTCTCATTAGTATATCTAGAAACGGCAACGCTTCGTTGTGTTCGTGTTCCATAGATAAAGAGATGTTTATATGTGTCTCGTTCATTGTTGCCTGGAACGACGTTGCTTGTAGCTCGTCTGTGGTGATAATTAGTATATCTCCACGTAACGACGGTGAAAGGCCAAGTTATTGATTTCTGAGGATCTCTTTTCTTCTAAGTGTGCCATGAAAATGTCCGCTAGAATAGGTCCAAGTGGGCTCCCCATGGCCACTCCGTCAATATACTGTTGTAGATATTGCCTAGAAATACTGTAATAGACACTGTTGTAGATATTGTTGCAGACACTGCTGTAAACACGGTTGTAGATATTGTTAGAGACACTGTTATAGACACTGTTATATATACTTCTGGAGACACTGTTATAGATACTGTCGTAGACATTGCTAGAGACACTGGTGTAGATAATACTAGAGACACTGTTGTAGACATTGCTAGAGACACTGTTGTAGATATTGCTAGAGATACTGTTATAGTTACAGTTGTATTGTTGTATACGGTTGTATGTTGCATGCTAACGAGGGTGAGGACGGGCAGGCTTCGCTTCGGAGGTCATGGGTGACAAGCATCGTCTGGATCTTTTCTCCGGGGCATGCCGGTGTGCTGGGGAATGAACAGGCGGACAGATTGGCTGGCTCTGCAGAACTTGGTGGAGTATTGATACATGACAAGGCAGATATGGTTTCGGCCTTGTGGGAGCACGTGCACACCTCGGAGGAGCAAATGGATTACCATGGTCTGGCAAGAATGAGACAGCGAGGAGTGACGAGGGGAACTGGCCGACGCTCAACGCTCAGAGGAAAGGCGAGACGGTCATATAATCAGATTGCTACTTGTACTATTGGTGTTGGAACTCTTCGCTGGCTGCTGAGGGTGGGGACGGAGCGCTTATGGGAATGCCCCGAATGCTGTGATGTCGATTCCTAAATCAATCAATCAATCAATCAATCTACGGTTGTAGATATTGCTTTTTTATGTTGCATATCCCTTACAGGACATTGCAGACAAAAAAAGCATTTTCAGCTGCTGTTGATGTACAAGGCAAGATTTTACGTTCAATAGTTTGCCATTGTTTTCTAAACGACCGGCTCACATACCCTCCTAAGTTACCAGCACGGCTGTATCCGATACCGAGTCTCGCGAAGCTGTTTCCCACACGTGGATATACGGGATTACGAACAAAGTCGTTAACCCCTTGGCCTGGGGACCGGTTGTATACAGAGAGTTTCTAGCAATGTCTTTAACAATGTCTAAAAAAATTCTCTATAACAGTGGCTCTAGCAATATCTACAATAGTGTCTACAACAGTGTCTCTTTCAATATCTACAACAGTGTATATAACAGTGTCTAGTAATATCTAGAGACACTGTTGTAGATATTGCTAGAGACACTGTTATAGACACTGTTGTAGACAATGCTAGAGAAACTGTTGTAGATATTGCTCGAGACACTGTTATAGACACTGTTGTAGATAATGCTAGAGAAACTGTTATAGATACTGTTGTAGATATTGCTCGAGACTCTATTACAGACACTGTTGTAGATATTGCTAGAGAAACTGCTGTAGATATTGCTAGAGACACTGATGTAGATATTGCTCGATACACTGTTGCAGACACTGTTGAAGATATTGCTAGAGACACTGTTGTAGACACTGTTGTAGATATTGCTAGAGACACTGTTATAGACACTGTTGTAGATAATTCTAGAGAAACTGTTGTAGACGTTTTTGTAGATATTGATCGATACACTGTTGCAGACACTGTTGTAGATATTTCTAGAGACACTGTTGTAGACAGTGGTGTAGATATTGCTAGAGACACTGTTATAGACACTGTTGTAGATATTGCTAGAGACACTGTTATATACTGTTGTGTATGTTGTTGTAGACATTGTTGTAGATATTGTTAGAGCCACTGTTGTGAACGTTGATGTGAACACTGGTTTAGACATTGCAAGAGACATTTTTGTAGACATTCCTAGAGGCACTGTTGTAAGCGTTGCTGTGAACACTGTTTTATACATTTTTGTAGATATTGCTATAAACACTGTTGTAGGCACTGTTGTAGACATTGCTCGAGACACTGTTACAGACACTGTTATAGACATTGCTAGAGACACTGTTATAGACACTTTTTTACACATCATTGAAGACATTAATAGAAACACTCTTGTAGACATTGTTAAATGCGTTGTTGTACACGTTGTTGTCCACTTTGCTAAAGACACTGCTATATAAATTGGTGCATACGTTATTGAAGTAATCGTTGTTGTACACATCTTTGTAGATAATGTTGCATACGGTGTTGTAGACATAGTTGTAGACATCATTGCGATGGGTGTTGTAGACATCCTTGCAAGTACTGTTATAGACATGGTAGTGATAACTGTTGTAGACAATGATGTAGACTTGCTAGTGAAGAGACACTGTTGTATAAAACATTGGATACATTGCCATAGACATTGTTGTTCACTTTATTGTAGACGTTATATAAATATTGTTGTAGATACTGATATAAAATGGTGTGTGTATACAATCGCCACGCTAGGAAATCCAACCACTTCCACACAGTCTGCCTTAGGAAGAAATTGAGGATTGGATGGCAAGTCAAGATCCCAGACACTGAAGTCCTAGAAAGAGCGTCCATGCCCAGTGTCCACACTATAATATTCAAGAATCAGATTCGCTGGGCTGGTCACCTGACTCGCATATCAGATCGCAGGCTCCCTAAACGAGTTTGTTACGGTGAGCTGCGCTGCGGTAAAAGCTCCCAAGGCGGCCAGAGGGAACGCTTTAAAGATCACACTAAAAGCTTTTGGAATTCACAACGACACTTGGGAGATTGCTGCCAAAGACCGAAATTCGTGACGTACACAATTATGCAAGGGCGTAATCACTTGTGAAGCAAACATGACTGCAAGAGCTGTGAAAGAAAGAAAAAAAATACGTTGAACAAACTAAAAAACCTAATGGAACGTCAAGCATTCTTTGCCCACATTGTTAAAGAACATTTCAAGTCGAAATAGGCCTTATCAGCCATCTTGGAACTCACGGCTCCAAACTTTCAATCCCTCTGGATGAAATGAATTATCATCATCATTCTTGATGGACAAATACCACAAACTGGTGTAGACATGATAAATAATATGATCACAATTTAATAAATATAATGTTGTAGATACTTCTCTGGTTTTGGTGTCGGGTTCGAGATGTTAGGCGAGGGTTCTCTTTATAGAAAGAATGAATACATCCATCGACCAGTCACTGCCAAAAGGAAAGCACTGGTTGACTACCTTGGTTATCAATTCATAGACCACCATCAATCATCACTGAATACTGTCGGCATTTCCAGAGAATCTAGTCCAAGATGTCATTAGAATAAATGATTGCCAGTTTACCCAGTTTACTGATCACGGACACTAATTTTTCAGTTGTATTTGTTAAACTATGTACCTTATTTGATGTGCTGTCATTTTCCGACAAATATTTCTTGTCTTTTTCTGAAAGCGTATGTTATTCATAAACATGTGAAATGTAAAATAAGATAATTGCATTCAAATTATATAATAAGAAACTGTAATTTTCAACGACAAGTAAAATGACTGAAAGGAGTTGCCCAGACTGAGTTATTGGTTAGATTAATTTATCCCATCATGTGGTTTGTCGTTTTCAAGATTTTATTTGTTTCGTGTTTTAGATAAGGTTTCCATAGGGTTCTCAGCTATATGATCTTAGTCATATTTAATACCAGTTGTCTCAATCATATTCAGTCAAATTAGTATTAATTATGTTAAGAAATTCAACCGTCTGCTCTCGTCGTTTGCCAAATGAGGCGACGCCTGTCCACCTCTTCATCCTTGCTCTTGGCCTACAAAATATGATATCTCTACCACATCTAATATCCATAGCAGCAGAGTTATGTGGGGCAATATTTGTTTATTGTGTTCAGAAAGAATAGGCACATAAAATTATTGAACATTAACATACATTTGTTTTTTCTTGACTGGCATGAACAATTTTACAGTAAGTTTATGAATGGCAGCTTTCATTGGTCGAGCTGATGGAATCGTAATCACAATATTAGTTTCAGTCATGAATGATTATTTCATAATAAAACACAAATGCATCGGTTGATCCCGAGGATACAATAAAAACAATCTGATCTACCTGGCTGGGGACGCAGTTCACGTAAGCAAAATAATTGCTGTAGGGGGAAAAAGGTGAAAATAAAGGAATATTATAATAAAAGATGAATGTCAATAAAATAAGTTTGACTAAACACAACACAACCGTCCCATGTTTCAAGTCAATGCATTTGTCTGGAACCAAACAAATATAGATATAAGGAAATGAAAATCGAATTAAAACATAACAAATGTAATAGATATATTTACAAAGGGGGATCAAGAACCGACACACAAAAGCACTTGGGGCATTCTCATGCGTGTTCTGTCTCATCTTCAACAGCCAGCGAAGAGTTCATGTACCAATGGTACTAGCTGCAGCCTGATTATGTGTCCTTCTGGCCTTTCCTCAGATTAATGATTGTGGCCAGATCCCTGCCCCTCACTTATCTCTAGGTTATGATGATTTATATCTTCTTCCACACTATACACATAGCTCCAAATTACTCCTAACACATCTGCCTAATGAATACATCAACCAACAGTGCTGACATATAAAATCAGTCCTCCTGCTCGTCTCCCAACACCAGAAGGCCCTGGGGAACCAGATGCTCACGCTCATTGATTGTTGAATGGAAGCATGCAACTCTATATTCACCTTTCTCAGCATGTTCTGTGAGTCCGTTACAATCACTACACATGTGTGAACTTATCTCCAGCCAAGAGAACGCTGCTGTGACTGGTCCCACCTCCATTATCAGACTAGATGTAGTCGGATCATATGCCAGACTCTCCTACACTAAACACCGTCCATTAACCTTCGCTATGAACCCAAAGGCACTTCTTTTGTCTCTTAGAACAAAGTCATCCGTGTAGATTGTAGATGATTACATCAGTTGGCGCTGAATGTAATTGGGAGTCAATCAATTGTTGCGCCTCCATTCAGCTCAGCCTGTCGGCCTATACCTGCACCACCGTCCAATGTGATTATGACCCCCGGGATTCTCCGTGGGGAAAGGACAAACGGTCTGCCTCGCACTTCGAAGGTTGTGGGTTCCATTCCGGGCTACGTCTTTCGGTTCACGAGTGCACTTTTCTCGGAGACTCCTGAGGGTCGTCGCTGGAGTAACGGAGTTCGTGCTTTGTGCGACACTTTCGGCACGCCGCCCTGCGGAAAGATACCGAGCTATATGGGATAAATCCTGGCGCAATGAAGTCGATCATCTCGACTGTTAATTTTTTTTTAATTTTTATTATGACCCTCGTGTACTCTAACCCACTCATCTCCTCTCCAAGGGTTCTCAAACATGAACTAGTCTCTCATTATATCTCTGCCTGCGCCATGCGATACTTTCTCCTTATCAGCCTGTGGTTTCTAAATGAGTCCAGGGCTTCATGCAAGTTGTGATCCTTGTCTATAACCGCCTAGAAATATTATTTAGTCTGCTACACCTTAAGTCTGTCGGCAGTCGTTGGTAAGTTAGAATGTGTCGCATACATAACACTGATTCAACCTTTATGCATACCAGGAATTACCCGCTTAGCCGCTTTCACCAGCTGACTGTTCGATACTTTGAGCAGTCCCAATTCATATTAATTTTCTGACAGAATATGTTGGTAAAGAAGAACACAATTCTTTACTCTATGTCTATGGCTGCCATAAACTGTAGCACAGAACATCGCTTATTAGATCTTATAACATTTCCTTTGGATTACAGGCGTCTGTCGAAAGTGATTACCAGGTATATGTCTACTCTCTCTCTCCCTTTCTCTCTCTCTTTCTCTCTCTCTCTCTCTCTCTCTCTCTCTCTTTCTCTCTCTCTCTTTCTCTCTCTCTCTCTCTCTCTCTCTCTCTCTCTCTCTCTCTCTCTCTCTCTCTCTGTTAAAGTATTTGCTTGTTATTAGATCTCGGTTGTAGGACTTAACAATCATATTGTCCAGAGAGCATCACAATACAGACGCTTTATCTTGGGTAATGACACTAAAGACTTCTGTACACCAGTACATGACTCTGTTTACTGGCCCTGTAACTGTTGCGCTATTTGCCTCATGTGTTTCCCCTGTATATATGCAATGACTGTCTGCAAATGCCAATATCCCTCCAATCCCTAGTGTTTCAATGTTTGTCATCCTGCTTGTGTAAACATTGAATATCACAGGAGAGACTGCAGACCATTGTTGCAATCCCGACGTAGTAGCTCATGACCCTAGGCGGATAGTGACCCTACGGGAGTGCAGGGTAGCTACTATCTAATTCACAACCCTATGATTAACCTCCTTCTCAATAAGATGTGCATCAAGAGATACCATCTGGCTCTCTTATATGCGTCCCGGAGATCCACTGCTGATGCCATTGATGCCTGTCTAGTCTGGGACTTAAGTGAAGAATTGTTTGGAAGAGTTGCGCACAAGTGGCCTCTCTCTCTCTCTCTCTCTCTCTCTCTCTCTCTCTCTCTCTCTCTCTCTCTCTCTCTCTCTCTCTCTCTCTCTCTCTCTCTCTCTCTCGTGTATTAATGCGAATCCAGTGGTAGGACAAATCGCGACGGCTGGAGATGGAGTCAGGTTCAGTGGATGACCAGGGTGATCTAGATGCTTCACCGTGATCACTACGCTCCACAGCGCGTTGCTGATGTTCGGCGTCATGTACGTTGAACCAAGTAATTATCTTCACCGCACTTTCAGCCGAATAAGTCTTGCTTGCAGGGTAGGCAGACCCTAGCCCCCTTAATGTTGAACACCAAACGGCTACC
The DNA here is from genome assembly GCA_963921405.1 of Cepaea hortensis. Taxonomy (NCBI): domain Eukaryota; kingdom Metazoa; phylum Mollusca; class Gastropoda; order Stylommatophora; family Helicidae; genus Cepaea; species Cepaea hortensis. Next base: position 448,220,515 of record OY992876.1, on the reverse strand, counting down.
CTCACCTGGATTGGCCCGCCTGTCAAAGCCCTTGCAAAGCCGTTGCCCGGGGTGTGTCGCATGCTGACAGCAACGAGGAGCCACATGTGAGAGATGGATGCTACTTTTGCACCAATAACAGGTGGGGGTGCTCTAAAAATGGGAGCGGGTGGGGGGGGGGGGGGGGATAACAGGCCCCTAAAACACGAATCACTACCAATACCTGACATCACCTAACACCCCCCCCCCCCCGGCACCCTAGATGTGAAATAACCTTCAGAATCCCTAGCTGCGTCCATTCATATGTAAGGATGATACATTTGACGTACAGGTGTTTTATTAGCGCTGTAGAGACAAACACCGCCCTTAAATATAACAGATGCATTTATTAAGTGTTGATGGTAATAAAAACATTGATAGTTTGTTTTAAATTATCTGTCACGTTTATTGCAGATTTTCATGTGCACAAACATTCACCTCAAGGTCCTTCGTCATGCCCTTAGGTATATGGTGCTAGTCGCATATACTAAATCGATTGGCGCTCGTTGGTGATGTGGTCAGCATCGCATCGGTCCCTTTTATTTCTCAAGAAATATCATTGTAGCCATTTAGGCTGTGTCCACTTGGAACCGAGATCAGTAAAAATACACCCTACCACGATTACTATTCGAACCCCAGAGTTGGCAGGCAAGCCTACGAGTCGCTGCTCTACCGCGGATGCAATGTTTCTAAATAGGCATAATGAATATCTCTACAATGTACATACAGAACACGCAGGCAATACCATTCGTCGATATATACTTTTTAAATTTTCCCCGAGATGAAGTCTTCAGACACAACTGATTGCCAGATCAAAGAAATACTTAAACATCAGTTTTATGGAATAAATCGGTACCTTCCTTTGAATTTTTTATTTGGCGGCAAACTGTTAACTCGTTTATGTTCTGCGTTGTCTTTTGGCGTGTAAATTAAGGTAAATGTTTTCTCTTCTGAAAATGCATTGTTCAAAGCGGTAATATTGCTTCAAAGATTCCTCCAGACGGTGAGTTATTGATTAGGACAATTTATGTCATAAAGATTATTCAGTTTTCAAAGTTGCTTTGATTGGCCTTAGTTCTGATCAGAAAGAATTCGAGCAGAAAATGATATAACCACTAAACTAGATTTATTTATTTTCGAATGACATAAACAGGTGTACATAATTTTACAAAAGCCAGCTTTCATTGGTTGAACGATTATTCTCATTCTCACTGACTTTGACCAATCACCAGGCTTTGCTGCGGCGTGGCTCAACTGTCTGTTTAGTGTGCCCAAGATCGCGCGTTCAGACTTATTCTATTCAACTGACAGTTAAAGTTACACATTACCAGTTACATACAATAGATAGACCTGTTCATGAAAATATTATAGTCGCAATATCGTAGGTTTTTTTAGTGACAAAACCTGTAGTATTACTCTGTTAAAAAAAACTTTAGTTGCATATCCTTTATACAGGACGTCGCAGTCACCCCAGAAATTTTTGTTGGCTGTTTGTGATCTCTTGGCAAGTTTACGTTCAGTAGTCTGCCATTGTTTTCTTAACGACCGGCATACAATTTCGTAAAAAAGCCAACGCAAGGCAGTCTGCTGCAATTCTGCCCGTAGCTGTGTTTCGAAAGCGGTATGCAGGATTACGAACCGCGTCCGTAAACCTTTCGCCACGGAGCGGGTATTAATTTGTAATTAATACAAACCAGTTTATAATTTATTTACAAACTAATTATTTACACACAGAAGCCAGAAATAAAAGGTCGTACTATTTATTGTCTCGCATGTTTTGCTGCACCGTCAGATGCATACTAGATTTATTAAACTGTCATTACTGCCTATAGTACCCTGCGGTGTTTGGCAAGGGGGAGGAGAGGTCTTGAGCCTGAGGAAGGTCGACTGGCTAGTACAGTGTCTGTGAACTATGCTGGTTTGTTTTCTTTATTATCCCGACAACAACAAAAATCCATTCGTCTTACAGAGGATTCGAACTAGGGCAATGCTTCTCAACCTTTTTTGGCCCGTGCCCCCCATCACCATATTTTCAGAACGTCATTCTCCCCCCCCCCCCTTCCTATCAAAAATGTGGCCCTACCCCCCTTCACCATATTTTCAGAACATCAATGCCCCCTTTCATAGTTCCTACCTAAAATCCCCCACCCCTACACAGTATACGTAAAAATTGAAGGTAAATGTAATAGCATATACTAAAACAAGTCTAGACATCCACATAAAACGTGATTTGTGGGTCTACTTACTTTATATAATGAGTTTTAGAAGGATGAGACGTACATAACTGTAAAGTATGAAGGGAAAAACAATATCAAGTAATCGGTTCTTGTATTAACGCGATATTGAAATGGTCTTCATTCCTCCCTCCCCCCCCCCTGGAAACCCTAAAATTCCCCCCTGTGGGGGGGGGGGGGATTCCCCACCGGTTGAGAACTACTGAACTAGGGTCTTCTGATCATATTAAATGGTTACATGTCAACATGATAAGGATGCTTGATGATCTACAAATTGATGGAACAGACCTTAGACTTGTAAAAAAAACATATAATGGAAACAACAAGCTGCCACAAGAATTGATAATGAAGTAGGTCAATATCAGCCTATTAAGAGAGGTGTGAGACAGGGATGTATAATGTCTCCAGATCTTTTTTCCCTGTACAGTGAAAATATGTTCAGAAATATGGAAGATATGGAAGGAATCAACATTTGGGGACGATACATCAATAACATTAGATATGCAGATTATACAGTCTTGATTGCAGACAATGAACAGGACCTGCAACATTTAGTAGATGTGGTTGTTGCACACATTGAACAACTAGAGTTAGAATTGAATTGTAAAAAGACGCAGATAATGGTCGTCACTAGGAAGGAAGAAATACTACAATGTAATATACAGGTAAATGGGCATATTCTTAAGCAAGTGAATCGGTACAGCTATCTCACGAAAAGTCATAACATCTAATGGGAGATGCCTTGACGAGATTACAACAAGAATTGCCACGGCGAAGGTAGCTTCTTGCAAGATGGAAAACATACTTACCAATAATAATATATCAATTGAAACGAGAAAAAGAGTGTTGGAGTGCTACATAGAACCTATACTTCTATATGGATGTGAAGCGTGGACAATGAGCAGACAAGCTGAAAAACATCTGATGGATGTGGAAATGTGGTTTTTGAGGAAAATGCAAAGAATACCTTGGACAGACAGAGAAACCAATGAACAAGTCCTACAAGAAACAAATGAAGATCGTAAACTGATTAGAGACATTAGATGTAGAGAGTCAATTTTTATTTGGTATGTTATGAGAAGAAATGAATTAGAAAACTTGGTGACAACTGGCAAGATCGAAGGGAGGAGACCAAAGGGAACCTTCTTCTTCTTCTTCAGCTTTCCGAGCCATTGAGGTTCTTTGCTGCAAATACAATCCGTCTCCATTCGTCTCTCTGGTGGACCTTCTCTTGCCAGTCGTTGATTCCAAGTGCTTGTAGGTCTGTACATGTATTATCTCTCCACCGTCTTCTTGGTCTACCTCGGGGTCTACGGTCATTTATTTCCTGAGTGTAAGCGAGTTTTGTTTCCCTATTATCTTCCATTCTTTCTATATGCCCCAGCCATTGTAGTCTATTAGCCTTCATGATACCAGTGATTAGCGGGGACTTAAACAGATCATAAATGTCTTTGTTACTTCTTCTTTTCCACTCTCCACTTTAGTTAGTTAGTTAGTCGCGGTTCCAACTTCACAGCAACGGGTCGTCCCCATTATGCTCCATTCCTGTGCCAGTGAATATCAGACAAAACACTCCCCACTTTGTGTATCCCTAATGGGTCCAAAGATGCGTCTTAAAATTTTGTTCTCAAAGGTTTGTAACAAGGCTTTGTCTCCTTTCGTTGTACTCCAGGTTTCAGAGCCATACAGCATAACTGGTCTGATCAGTGTTTTGTATATTGTGATTTTGGTGTTACGAGATAGCGCCTTTGATTTTAGTAGATGTTGTAGTGCATAGTACATCTTATTTCCAGAGTTGATTCTAGTTTGTATTTCTTCCCTTATGATGTTGGAGCAGTTGAAGATTGTACCCAGGTATTTGTATGTTTCCGTTCTTTTAATGGTCATATTATCTATTTGTATGTGGCCAGAGTTTTTAGCCATTCCATCTCTTGAAATTACCATATGTTCTGTCTTATCTTGGTTGATAACCAGCCCCATCTGTTGGGCTTTTTCCTTTAAGTGAGTCAATATTTCCAATGTCTTTTGTTCACTTTGCCCTATAATATGTATATATCATCTGCATAACCAAGCAGCTTGGATGTTCCTCCAATATCACATTTCTCCTTTATCTTCCTTACAACTTTCTCTAGAGCCAGACTGAAGAGTAGCGGCGATAGTGCATCACCCTGTTTCAAGCCAGATGTTATTTGGAAGGGGTCTGATTTCCTGCCTTTATATGTTACTATATTATAAGTATCTTCCATGCATAGTCTGGTCATGTTGATTAACTTCCTTGGTATTCCAAATTCCTGCATAGCATTCCATAGACTATTCCTATGGACACTATCATAAGCCTTTTTAAAATCCACAAAAATGTTATGGAGATCTCTTTTATATTCCCAATGTTTCTCGGCTATTTGTCGTAAGATAAATATCTGATCTATTGTTGATCTGTTTTGTCTAAAACCCGCCTGGTAGTCACCTAATATGTCTTCTGAATATAGTTTTAGTCTATTTAGTAATACTTTGGATAGTATCTTATAGCTTGTGGACAGTAGTGATATTCCTCTATAATTTCCACATTGGAACTTGTCTCCTTTCTTAAAGATAGGTATCAATAATGACTCTTTCCAGTCATGGGGTAATTTTTCTGTCCTCCAGATTTTTATTATTAGTTCGTATAGCTTTAGATGTAATGCATGGCCACCTGCCTGTATAAATTCAGCAGCAATTCCATCAGTCCCAGTTGCCTTATTGTTTTTAAGTCGTGTGATTACATATAGGATTTCTTCAAATGTAGGTTCTTCAATTTGTTGTTCGCATGTTAGAACCTCTTCCTGTGGGAAAATGTTACTTGGAGCTTCACAATTTAGTAAATCAATAAAATATTCTTTCCACGTGTTGCACATTTCCTCATTGGTATTTATCATATTCCCATTTTTGTCTTTTAAACCATATGTGTTTTGTTGGTGCCCTCGTTTTATTGACTTCAGTTCTTTAAAAGTTTTTCTGGAATACCAAGAATTAAATACCTACATGGCTTGGCACGTGGTATGGTCGAGACAGAAACACTGAGCTGATCAACGACTCTGGTGATCGAGTGAGATGGCAAAACATGACTGCCCACGCTTATCGGCATGGCACATGATGATGATGGTGTTCGGCGCAGTATCGGCTGGTCTCTTTCTTGCTGCAGCACGATGTTCTGCTGTGGCCGGCCCTCTGGCACCTTGAGCACTGTGTGATTCTTGGAATGAATTGTTCAGTTTGAACTTCCTTGTTCATTGACACTTTGATCGACATCTAGCTCCTTGCTGTTGTCACAACCGCCAAAGTTTTAGGAATCTTGGAGTAGGTCAGAAGCAGCTCCGCTTTCAAGAGTCGGATGTGGAGATGTTCCTGTTGCAGGTGCTTCTGTAATTTGTCATTTGTAAGCTCCACCTGCATGCGTTTGATAACCCATCTGATCGTCCGTAAATCAGTTTTCTTTGAATCTGATATCTTTCTCCTCACGCTGTTTCTCAGTAGTCTTGGATCTTGTCTGTGGTGTGTTGTCGTCGCTCTTCCTCGTGATTGCTTCATATGTGGTTACTGGCAGTTTTGACGCTTCGTTGCAGCTTGCAGGCGGCAGGTTCTCTCCTTTCGTCTTCTTGACGACTTTGGTTGCTTCTATGCTGCTCATCTTGATCGTCGGGTATCTTCTGGTGTTAGGGTGTTAGGTTTGGAACTTGCCACCCCTCCCCGTATCTGGCTTCTTGAACATTTGGGTAACTTGATCTCGATAGCGCTCCGCAGTTGCGAATGATATCTTTTTGTCTTCCATGCACCCTATATACAGTGGCCTTTCTATTTTGTCCTTTCAGTACCCGAGTCTCATACTCCAATGATTATTGTTTGGTGGAATTGTTGTCTTGTGCGTTGCTCTAGTTTTCATTTCGGGCACTCGTATATTGTTGTATACATGTCTGGCTTTATTGCTTTCTCTCCAATTTTGTCCTCCATTTATTGTGTATTTGTTGTTTGATGATGTTATTGGCCTCCATAATGCCCATTCCTGTGTCTATTTTATTTTATCTAGTTGTTCCATATCTTAGAGAAAGTATGGCCCAGTAGCTAGGACGCGGGACTCCCTTTCGGGATATACGATTTCGAATCCTCAGTAAGTTTATTTATTTTTTTTTCTGTCGAGGGCAAAAAGAAAACCTTAACCTCTACTGTTCGCGGCGACTGCACCAACCAGGGGGTCCTAAAGCCTAAAGACCTCCCCTCCCCGTCTCCCTCGACCCCCCCCCCCCCCCACCAAACCGTAATACACCGCAGTGTACTGTGACATAGCATTTTTTTATTTTGCCACTTTGATTGAATTTATCATTTCCGGGTATGTCTCGATGTGCAGGTATCCAGGCTAATTTGACTTGGCATCCCATGTTTCTACAGTTTGTTGTTAGCGCTATTGTTTCCTTTTTTTCCCTTTCCAAATCCGGTCTATTATCTCACGTGTAGTTTTCCGGCGCTTTACTGAGAATAAGGCATCCGTCAATATGCTTAGCTTGTAGGGAGGGTTCTCTGCCGCTATTTCTAGTAATTTCATATGCCAGTCAATTATGCCGTGCACAACGTTGCGTTGTATATTTTGCACACTTTCCTAGCATTCCAGTGCGGCACTAATACCCACGTTCCTCACAATTTTAGATTTTATTTATTCGTCCTTACATATTGAGAAGTTCTGTTCCAAGCCGTCGTATGTCATATTTCGCTATGTTATTTTACCTCCATATCCTGATTTCTTATTATTATTAATTTATCTTGGTCAATATGTGTGAGTATGAGTGTGGGTGGATTGGTGGGTGTGTATATGTGTGTATGCGTGTCTATGTGTGTATGTGGGTGTATTTGTGTATGCGCGTGTATATGAGTGTTTATATATGCGTGTATGTGTATGTGGGTGTACGTGTGTGTATATGTGTGTATGTATGTGTGCTTGTGTGGGTATGTGTGGTACTTTTGTTTGTGCTTGTGTGTGTATGTGCGCGTATGCGAGTATGTATGTTTATATGTGTACATGTATATGTGTTTGTTTTGTGTTTTTGAGTGTGCTTGTGTGTGTAGGTACGCGTATGCGAGTATGCATGTTTATGTGTGTACGTGTCTGTATGTGTGTATGGGTATGTGTGTAAGTGTGTGTATGTGTGTGTATATGTGTGTAGGTGTGTATGTGCGTGTGTATATGTGTGTATGTTTGTCTATGTGTATGTGTTTATATGTGTGTATGTGTGTACGTTGGTGTATGTATATTGATGTGTATACGTACACATATGTGTGTACATGTGTGTATATGTGTGTGAATGTATATGTGTTTGTAAGTATGTATGTATGTATGTGCTTGTGTGTATGTGTTAGTATGTCTGTGTGTATGGTTATGTGTGTGTGTGTGTGAGTGAGAGAGCGGGTGAGAGAGCGAGTGAGAAAGCGTGTGAGTGAGAGAGTGAGTATGCCACAGAGAGAGTGATATGGTATATATATATATATATATATATATGAGAGAGAGAGAGAGAGAGAGAGAGAGAGAGAGAGAGAGAGAGAGAGAGAGAGAGAGAGAGAGAGAGAGAGAGGAGCGCACGCATGTCATGTGATATGCTATTCCATATTTTTTTCTTTATCCTCATCTTTCATATTAGCATTTTTACTGCCACTTGAATATAACTTGTAGTATATGCACTGCTTATTTCATCATGTTTATGTCAATTCCAGGAATTATCTTTTTGAATTGTATCACAATTTATTTTACGCTATACAGTGCAAACATATTTATGTCATTTTCCCAATTTTTCCCAATTGTTTCATGTTTTCATATTTTTTCGCCCAAGTTTGAATTTTTTTTGCGATGATGCTCACGATAGTCGTCAGTGTATGTGTGTGTAAAGTGTGGAAGTTTGTTCATATTAGTTTCCGTGATTATGTGAGGCATCATGAATGTGCCTAGATGTGAGGATGTGTGTGTGGGTATGTGTGTGTATTGGATGTGTATGTGTTGTATAGGAATGTGTGGGGGTGTGTGAAGATGTTTAGGTGAGGGGTGTGTGTGGGGGGATGCAAATTTGGGTGGGAAAATGTGCGAGAGGGTGAGGATGTGTGTGGGGATTGTGTGTGGATCAGGGACCAGTGGGTGGGGGGGGTGTGTGTAAAGATGGGGATGTGTGGGTTGGGTGTGTGTTTGGGTGGATGGGTGTTGGTGGGTAGTTTGATGTGTGGGTTGGTGTTTATGTGTGGGTGGATTTGTGGGGGTGTCTGTAGGTAGTCTGATGGGTGTGTGTATGGGTGGGGATGTGTTAGTGGGTGGGGGATATTGTGTGGGTGGGGATATGCGGATGGGTCGGGCTGTATGTGCGGGTGGTGGGTGTGTGTAGGTGGGAGGTGTGTGTGGGTGGATTGGGGATGTTTGAGTGTGGGTTGGGATACGTGGGTGAGGGATGTATGTGTGGGGTGTGTGTAAGGTGTACAGATGTGTGTATGGGTTTGTATGTGTGAATGGGTGGGGGTGTGGGAATGAAGGTAATTGTGGTTAAGGGATGTATGATTGGGGGATGGGTGATTTGGGGAATGAGGGGGATGTGTGTGTGAGTGGGGGTTGTGTATGTGGGTGGGGGATGTAAGGTTTGGTGGAAGATTTATGTGTGGGTTCTGGGGTGTTTGTGGATGGGATGTGTGTGTGATTGGTTGTAGGATATTTTTGTGGGTGGGGAAATATGTGTGTGGGTGGGGATGTGTGTGTATGGGTTATGGTGTGTGTGAGGGATGTATGGATAAGTGTTGTGTGTTTGGGGCATGGGTGATTGGGGGTGAGTTGAGGATGTGTGGGTGGGTGAGTGTGTGTAGGTTGGGGGATGGGTGGGGATGTGTGTATGGGTGGGTGGGGATGTGTGTGTGGGTGGGGGAGATTGTGTGCTTGGAGAAATGTGTGTCACTGGGGATGTGTGGGTGGGTGCGGTAAGTGTGATTGAGTAGGTGTGGGATGTGTGGGTTGTCGGGGAGATATGTGTGTGGGTGGGGGATGTGTGGTTAGGGTGGGGGGTTTGGGTGTGTGCTTGGCTGGGTGGTTCGCGGTGAGAGTGTGGGTGGGTCGTGGAGGATGTGTGGATGGGTGGTGTGTGTGGGATATGGGATGTGTGGGAGATGTGTTTAGGTGGGGAGATGTATGTAGGTTGGGGATGTGTTTGGGTGGGGGATGTGTGGGTGGGGGATGGGTGGGTTTCTGCATGTGTGTGTGATTGGGTTGTGTGTTTGTTGATGGGTGGGGGATGTGTCTGTGGGTGGATTTGTGTGGGTGGGGGAATGGGTGGGTGGGTGGGGAATGTGTCTTATAGCATGGTAATATGCATCATTTATGGTTACAACATTCATTTGTCAATGTTTTTTTTCCCTATGTGAATTTATCATGCACTATTGATGAACGAAAGATGAGTGGTTTGAAGGGCCAAATTTAAGACGGGCCTGCGTGCCCAGTTTGTTACCCTTTGAAAATAAAATTCGTTCGTTCCTCTTGTTCGCGAGGCTCATATCTGTAAAGGGTAGTTTTAGTTCCCACCGGAGTATTGTTGGCTGGTGTCTTTTAGTTTTAGTTCCTTCCAAGGTATTATTGACTGTTGTCTTTTAGTTTTAGTTCCCACCGAGGTATTGTTCGCTGGTGTCTTTTAGTTTTAGTTCCTTTCGGGGTATTATCGGCTGGTGTCTTTTAGTTTAAGTTCACACCGGGGTATTGTTGGCTGGTGTCTTGTGGTGTTAGTTCCTACCGGCATATTGTTTGCTGTTATCTTTTAGTTTTAGTTTATTCTGGGGTTTTATTGGCTGGAGTCGTTTAGTTTTAGTACCTACGGGCGTATTGTTGACCGGTGTCTTTTGGTTTTTGTTCATATCGGGGTATTGTTTGTTGTCGTCCTTTAGTGTTAGTTCTCTTCACGGTTTTATTGGCTGGTTTCTACCGGTGTATTGTTGGTTTGTGTATTATAGTTTTATTTCCTACTGGGGTATTGGCTTGTGTCTTTTAGTTTTAGAGCCGTGGGGCCTCATGGTAATTTTTCATTGACTCGCTAGTTGTGATTGGATCTATATGATTAAATTATCTACTATGCAGCAGCCATGCCAAAGTGTTTCTTCTCATTGTCCCCATAAGGAGTTCGTTATCGTAAATGAATGGGTGTGAAGCGTGGACAATGGGTAGACAGGCTGAAAAACATCTAATGGGTGGAAATGTGGTTTCTGAGGTAAATGCAAAGACTATCATGGAAAGACTGAAAAACCAACGAGCAAGTCTTACACGAAACAAATAAAAACCACTAATTTGAGAAATTAGACGTAGACAGTTAAAATCTTTTGGACATGTAAAGATAAGAAATAAATTTGAGAAATTTGTGACATTTAGCAAGATTGAGTTGATAAGAACACAGGGAAGGCAGAGAAGTAAATACCTAGGTGATTTGGTCACGTGGTATAGTCTAGAGAAGAACACACAGCTGATCCACGACTCTGGTGATCGTGTGATATGGCGAAAGATGATCTGGCACATGATAGTGGTAAATGCTCTTTTGTAAAAGGAGACATTGACATGTCAGACTTGGCTCCTCTGCCTGTTAACGAAATCCAGTAGAGGATTATTTATTGCTACACGGGAAGCATATGGAACTATATAGGATTATAAACATGGATATAGAAATGGTAACAATAGCGACCTGTGGATTACAAGACGGATTATTTGAAGCATTAAATGTAAGTAAACTTCCCAATACAGAAGAGGAAATGACTGATTTCATAAAGAATAGATAACTAGAACTATAGGTGTTAGCAGACAGCAGAAGACAAGAAAATAAAGCAAAGATAAGTCACAATAAAGTGATGATATGGAATGGTGTGGACCCAGCTAGCAGAATAAAACATGGTGTTGCACTCCCAGTACAACCCAGAAAAGAAACCATCGCTGGGACAGGACGTGTCCACATGACTACTACAGATTCATCCACGTATCCACGTATGTCGATTAACAGACGAGACCCAAATCGTTGACGTAATTTGCCTGGATAACAACGTCTTATTCACACAAACATACTTTCTGACTCGAATGTATTCAGACCACGTTTTTATTGCCCTTGATGATAATTGGATTGCGCACCTAGCAATCTAGAATTATTACATAGTCATTTAAATGCTCATGTAATCATGCAATTGTAAATCTATGAACGAAATCGTGAAGCCAATAATTCAGTTTTCAAAACATGGCTACTGCACATGCAGACATTATAATTAACCCCAATTTTGCCCCATCCTGTATGCTGTATCTGTCAAAGACCTCACCCCATACGTATGTGATTATCTAATTGCAGATACAGACACACACTACAGACGTAGTACAATATAATAATGGTGATAGTCTATTCAATGCCAATGAGACATGTACAGACAGCAACGTGTGTGACTGAATACCCCAGCATTTCACTGGCTCCAATAAACAGATTGTGTCTATAGGTTGATTTAAAGCTTGGCATTTCCAACTTCTACAACACCAGACAGTTTTCATTCATTGTGCAATTACTTTCTCGAAATGTAATGCAACAATCAAAAGGACACAGCCTACACGATTTCTGCTATTTGCGCTCAATCATTCTTTCAATCATTTGTCGTCTCTACAATGAAGGTTGTCTTCCAAAGTATTCACACTGTCTCTCGCCCTGACTGTACATAATGTCAGATTGATGTCCTTCCGTCTCTTGATATTTTTTCCCGCTTGAATCGTTGTCTACCTCTTGCTCGCTTGCCCTCAGCATTGCCATCCAGTATGGTTTTTATAAGATTAGCATATCTTTTAACGAAGCCGAAATATTTCACTTGCCTCGTTTTTTTTTTTTTTCATCAACTCCCTTGTCATTCCCAGTTTTTCTAGAACCTCTGTATTTGATTGTTTTGTTTCCATGATATACGACATATTCTTCTGTATATCCACATCTCCAGGGTCTCTATTCGACTTTCTAGCTGCTTGTTCATTGTCCAGGCTTCCGCTCCATACAATAATCTTATATATAAATTAGGATCTCCGTCTGTCTGTCTGTCTGTATGTATGTATGTATGTCCTTTATGCACTCGCGAACGGCCCATCCGATTGAGATGAAATTTTCTACACGCCTTCCTTTCATTCCAGCGCTGCCAACTGTCATATTGTTTAAGTGTGAAATCGGCTACTTACCCAATATTATTTAATTTTTCATTTTTCATTATAATTTCATATATCTCAGGGGACTTAACTCTGTAAAAGTTATTTCAAGGGGCATTACTTTTCTGTATAACTTATAGTCATATTGTGGCATCGTTTTCAAAGATTTATAAACTCTTTGTCCATAGTTATGTACCGGCATATGAGTTATAATAAATAATGATACAATCTGTAAGGCATTTTTAAAGTTTTCATAAAAATAATGCATAATGCATAACATTGTAACTCATCTTTTTTTTGCTTAAAGAATAAATAAATAATAGTTACCTTATCTCTATCAAGTTTGAAGATTTTATATTTCTTTACACTGTCGCCAACTCTAAGAAGACATGGAACAACTTCAGCCATTATTAAATCTACAGGCATATGCGTTATATTCCTCCTCCTCCTCCTCCTCTCCCCTCCTCCACCTCCTACCCTCTTCCTCTTCTCCTCCCTCTCCTCCCTCTCCCTCCTCCCTCCTCCTCTTCTCTCTTTCTCCTCCTCCTCCCTCTTCCTCCTCCCAGCTCCTACTCCTCCTTTTTCTTCTTCTTCTGCTGCTGCTGCCGTTGCTCCATTTACACAAGTTAATTGTTGGCGAAGATGTAAAGATCTTTCAAGTGCTCTTTCTAATGCTTTTTGTAAGTTGGTCTTCGTTTATCTAAGGTTGTTCTAACTGCAACCAATAAATGATTAGACAGACAGACAGACAGACAGACAGACAGACAGACAGACAGACAGACAGACAGACAGACAGTCGGGAACGGGAACTTATATGACTACTTACTTATATGAATTAAATGATATGCTCCCCATCAGGGGCTGGGCGAAGCCGGGCCGGATCAGACAGACAGACAGACAGACAGATAGACAGACAGACAGACAGATAGATAGTCGGGAACGGGAACGTGAGCTTATATGACTACTTATATAAATTAAATGAGATGCTCCACACCAGGAGCTGGGCGATGCCGGGCCGGGTCAGACAGACAGGTAACGGGAACGGGAACTTATATGACTACTTATATGAATTAAATGAGATGCTCCCCACCAAGGACTGGGCGAAGCCGGGCCGTGTCAGCTAGTGTTGAATATATGTAACAGTTGACAATTCTCATTTTTAATACATTGTTAATCTCTCTAGATGTTAATACTGATTTCATGCTGCTGAAAGCATTTTTTGCCATTCCTATTCTCTTTTTTTATTTCTATTTCACTTCTGTCATCATTGTTCTAGTATCTCCCCGTTTAATATGCTACTCATTGATGACCTTTCCCTTCCACTGCTGATTATCATAGATTTCGTATTTGAGTTGTTAATATCCAAGCCACATTCTGCACTATGCCTCTTTTCTTGTTCCTCTCGGTTTTGTAACTTTTGCTCGCTTTCTGCTATTAATATGATATCGTCGGCATACCGAAGATTATTTATGATTCTTCCATTGATGTTAAGTCCAGGCAGTTCGACTTGTTTAACAATTCTTTATGTGTATAGGTTGAAGAAGCTTGGAGACAACACACATCCCTGCCGTACTCCTGTTTTTATCTATATGGGCGACGAATAATTATTTCCGCATCTAATTGGCGCCACTTGTTCCCATTCCATCCATCCATCATGTGCCATGCCGGTAAACGTGGGCGGTCATGTTTTGCCATCTCACTCGATCACCAGAGTCGTGGATCAGCTCTATGTTTCTGTCTCGACCATACCACGAGGCCAAGCCATCCAGGTACTTGCTTCTAGGTCTTCCTCTTGGTCTGTTCCCTTTGATCTTACCAGTTGTCACCAAGTTCTCCAATTCATTTCTTGTCATAACATGCTCAACAAATTGTGACTGTCTGCGTCTAATGTCTCTAATCAGCTTACGATCTTAGTTTGTTTCTTGAAGGACCTGTTCATTGGTCTTTCTGGCTGTCCATGGTATTCTTTGCATTTTCCTCAGAAACCACATTTCTACAGCCATCAGATGTTTTTCAGCTTGACTGCTCATTGTCCAAGCTTCACATCCATATAAAAGTACAGGTTCTATGTAGCACCTCAGCACTCTTTTTCTCGTTTCAACTGACATCTTTTGATTGGTCAGTATGTTTTTCATCTTGCTAAAGGCTACCTTAGACATGGCGATTCTTGTTCTAATCTCTTCAAGTCATCTCAAATCAGATGTTATTACTGTTCCGAGATAATTGTGCCTATTCACTTGTTGTAGAATATTCCCATTTACTTGTATATTACATTGTGGTATTTCGTTCTTCCTAGTGACGACCATAATCTGTGTCTTTTTACAATTTAATTCTAACCCTCGTTGTTCACTGTGTGTAACAACTGCATCTACTAGATGTTGCAGGTCCTGTTCATTGTCTGCAATCAAGACTGTATCGTCTGCATATCTAATGTTATTGATGCATCCCCCCCCCCCCCCCAAATTGTTGATTCCTTCCATATCTTCAATATTTCTGAAAATATTTTCACTGTACAGGGAAAACAGATCTGGAGACATTACACATCCCTGTCTCACACCTCTCTTAATAGGCTGATATTGGCCTACTTCATTATCAACTCTTATGGCAGCTTGTTGTTTCCAATATATGTTTTTTAAAAGTCTAAGGTCTTTTCCATCAATTTGTAGATCTTCAAGCATCCTTATCATGTCGACATGTCTCACTTTATCGAAAGCCTTTTTGTAGTCAATAAAGCAAAGGTGTAGATCTGTGTTTACTTCTATAGATCGTTCGATTACGGTTCTCAGTAAATACACAGCATTTACTGTACCCTTTCCTTCTACAAACCCACATTGTTCTTCTCCTATTTCAGGTTGTATTTTCTTCCTAACTCTTTGCATGATAATTCTTAGCAAATCTTCGTGATGTGACTCATTATACTAATTGTTCGATGTTGATCACATTCCAAGGCTCCTGATTTCTTTGGGATTGCAATAAATACAGAATTACATAATTCATGAGGTATATTTCCAGTATCATATATTGTATTAAGCAGACTGGCAACTTTATCTATTCCATATTCTTCTAAAGCATTAATCATTTCTGTTGTGACACTGTCTGAACCGGGGGTCTTGCCAGATTTAATATGGTTAAGAGCATTCTGAACCTCCATCTTCAAAATTGCTGGTCCTTCATTATTATTTTGAACATCGTAGTGTTCGTCTCTGTTGCCGTCATAAAGGTTTTTCACATAATCTGACCGTACACGTAAGATCTGATCTTTTTCTATTACGACTCCTCCATCTTTTGTCTTTAGGCAGCCTGCTTATGTACGTGTTCTTTGATTAGTAGGCTCCTGGATTCTTTTGTGCATTAGTTTCGCATTTTTACTGTTGTGTTGTTTTACAATTTCTTCACAGTTTTTCTCAAGCCATGTTCCCATTACAAGTTACTAATTCTTCTGATGTCCTTTTCTACAAGACTTACTCAACTCATCTCTGGACTATGTTTACCAGATCATAATATCCTAATTAAAAAACTAGAAACAATAAAAGTAAGCTTTAATATAGTGACATTAATAAACTCATTTTTATTAGACAGAAAACAAGTAGTATCACACAATCAATCTCTATCCCACGCTATTCCCATTAATACGGGAGTACCTCAGAGGTCTCTACTTGGCCCTCTGTTATTTGCCATTTATATAGATGATCTTCCCTTATATCTGTCATTGTCCTGCGATCTATTTGCAGACGACTGCACAGTATATACAAATGCTATTGATCGTAATGTTCTTGCAACAGGAAATAAATAGTGTAGTTAACTGGAGTCATGCAAACCGCACGCAAATTAACATTTCTAAAACAACATCCATGTTAATAGGAACCAGGCAAAGACTTCAGACTCTAAACTCGCAGGGAACTCTTCAGCTGCACATTGGTAGCACACCTATAGAAAGTGTAACCGAGCACAAGGCACTGGGTCTTATCATAGATCAAAATCTATCCTTTAATTCCCATGTTCATGCTGTAGTTAAACAAATAGCCAAAAAAGTATACCAACTTTCCAAAATTAAAAACTTCCTCGACGAAAACACAAGAAAGATATGCTATACTTCCCACATACAAACACATATTGATTATTGCTCCACAATCTGGGATGGATGCTCCAAATCAATAACAAAACACCTTTATTCATTCCATAAAAGGGCAGTGCGTCTAATCAATGGTGATAAGTTTACAGACAATTCTAACCTACATGAACGTCATCAGTTACTGCCACTCCACAAACGCCTACTTTTTAATAAGGCTAAACTAACTCACAAACTCCTATTTATAAATGCCCCAAGCTACGTTTGGCCATTGTTTAAATATAACGCAGGACAGCGAACGACTAAATATACTTCATGTCCCTAAACCTATGATAGACTTATATAAAACAAGCTTAGCATACTCTGCTACTCAGTTGTAGAATAATCTTCCACAAGAAATTAAAGACACCACCAATCATTATACATACAGTCGCAACCTGTTTGAACACTACCTCAGGATAGACTACATGCACCCTTAATTAAAAAAAAACAGCAACAAAGACAATAATAATGGTAAATTATCTCGACCGACAACTAGCTAGAAAAAAAACAAAAACATTCCCATATATGTGGCACACTACACCCACCTTGGGTATTTATGATGCCCATGTTAAACATTGCCTCAACGAGTCATGTATTATTGATTATTTTTCATGCGTTTTAATGCTTATTGTTCTTTTGTTGTCAAAGAATTGCTTCATAAGAGATGTTGAATGACAGAATGCATGAGAGGAAATAGAGAGGAAGGGCAGAATGTCAGACGGGCCTGCGTGCCCAATTCTGAACCCTTTGAAAATAAAGATTTTCGTTCGTTCGTTCGTTCGTTCGTTCGTTCGTTCGTTCGTTCGTTCGTTCCAATATCTTGAAGGCATGTAATTAGTCGTTCTGTTTGTACTCTATCAAAAGCTTTCCTGTAGTCTATAAAACAAACATCTATATTTTTCTGAACTTATATTTATTATTCAATTAATATCTTCATACATATTATTGCTTCCTTCATGTAGCTGTGATTGCGGAACCAAAAGTGCTCTTCAGCTACTTCCCCGTCTATATTATTTTGAATTCTTTCTTGCATGACCTTGAATAGTATCTTAGTTAAGTGAATCATTAAACTAATAGTTCTGTAATCCTCACAATCAACAGCTCTTGGCTTCTTGGTTAGTTTGATGAAAATGTATATTTTCAAATCCTCATGGATGTACCCAGTATTATATATATCATTACATAATTCAGTGATAGTATCAATGCTAATGCTGGATAAGGATTTTATCATCTATGTTATCTGGTTAGGACCTGCAGCCTTTCCTTCTTTCAATTTTTAATAGATTTCTCTACTTCAGCATATAATATGTTTGGTTCATCTTATGTATTATGTAATGTTGGTTTACGTACCCTGCTGTATCAGAATAAACATGGTGTGTACTCTGAACACCTTTTTTTTTTTATTATGTCGGTATTATCAATTATAATTTCTCCACATTTTCATCTGATACACACATTTCCATGTATATTATTTTTCTTTATTGTATATCTTGTAATATTTTCATGCAGTTCTTTCGAGTTGTGATTTCTTTCTAGATCCTCTAATTCTTTGCATTTTATTCTGCAACCACTCTTCTTTCGGAAATCTGCACTGTATTTCTCTGTCTATTAATATATTACAGTGACTGCATTATTATAGCCCAAATCATAAATATATAATTAATTTTCATTCTTCTTCCTAGCTAGAACTATGCAATAGACAATCGCATAGATTTCATAGACAGTTAAATCTGGCATAATTCCGTGTCCGAAAAGTCACACGCCTTGTTGGCATGATTATATATCTAACTAACCCTAGCACAATAGCTAGATGCCTGTACATATTTCTTCTCTCATGTGTATACCACAAAATAACACTTTCATAAATGTACAACATAGTCACAGCAAAGAGAAGAGATATCGCTAGCAGCGTTCGCATGTTTTTCCCACTCGTCCAACTCCAGTCCACTACTTACTCAATTACTATATTTGTATGTCAGTTCTAAGTCCCGGCCTTTACTTATGTGGTGAAGGAGTTAGCATTCATACACATCATAATTTGCCAAGGGAGAAGGGACATTTAAGGTTGTTACCTAACTATTGTGACATCGCTCTGTTTAATCAACCACAATAAACGATAACAATTAACAACCATAAACCGACAATCACCAACCTATAGACAATAACCATCTAAAAAGTTAAGTTGCATGTCATTTACATGACGTTGCTATAATTTCAAAAATTTGTGGCTGTTTGTGATTTACAAAGCAAGTTTACGTTCAGTGGTTTGCGACTGTTTATGAACGGCTAACGTTCATACCGTTGTAAGAAATCAAAACAATGTGGTCTAATTTCAAATCATCTGCAGTTGATTTCGAACACGGAATGTGGGATTGCGGATCGCGCTCGCTGCTCCTTCACCACAGACACTGTCAAAATGTTGCTTATCCTTTTCAGGACATCGCGATCAACCTCAGGTTGAATTTCTAGGCAATTGTAGGTTCAGTAGTTTGCCATGACTTTCTGAACGAGACTTTAATGTTTAATTTCAATGTAATGCCGATGTAGGTGCAATCAGGGCGTGGAAGTTTAAGAGCGAGCGATCTTATACTTTGACCCCGTCGCCGTCCAATAACCAACTACCAATAACAAATGTGCCACTGCTTCAGTTTCTAACAAGGATGGGAACAAACAACATACAATATTATCTTGGCAATAAGTCAGTAAGAAGTTGATGCTCCTTTTACACGCTTTAAGTCTCATTGAGTGTGTGTTGTTTGACCCATATGTTATAGACCAACCAGTGCTCAGTGGGTCATGATATCAAGTCGGTGGCCTTACTTCCGAAGACATTTGCCGATGCCCAGGTTAGATTGTGTTGACCAGCATTGGAAAACATCGAGGCGAGGCTTGCAGACATACGTTCTGAGACTACATTACAATAGCGTGTTGAATATACATTCACGACTGTAAGCAACGTAAGAAACTATTGCACATATGCATTTTGTAAGCAACGAGAACCATGTCGATCAATGCATCAGGGATGATTCCAGTGACAGCCGAAGTATCAACCCGGACATTTGTCAACTCGGAACTTGGTCAAATAATCTTTGTGGCATTGCAAGATATACTTCTTCCCTGTGTTAGCGTTTTGCGGATAGCCGGGAATGTGATCAGCATTGTCATCCTGACTCGACAGGGATTCCATAAATGTTCCAGAATACTTATTATGGCTTTGGCTGTCTCCGATGTTCTCTATCTCTCTAGTAAACTCAACTTCCCTGTATTAATATACTTCGCGAATGTTCCAGAAGGTTATGTGTTCTCTGGAAGAATTGACAAGTTTGGTTATATGTTGTTAGCGATGTTTGACTGTGCCCATGGTTTAGGAATGTGTTCTTCAACGTTAATTCCTGCTCTAATAACAGGCGAGCGTTTGTTTGCAATATATTGTCCATTTAATGTCAATATAATGTTAACACCCCAAAGGACGTTTATTTCAGTGTCCTTTATTTATATGTTCGGTGCAACATATTTTGTGTATATAGATATACTGTGTGTTCGGTTTAAGCAATTTGTCTTTGGAAACGTCACTATTGGTGTCTCTGCAGACACATATATTTCTTTTGGTGCTGTCGAAGGTGGCTTGCACGAGTTGATAACCAATATATTTAATTCTATGACAGGAATAATACCGCTTAGTCTGGTAACTGTGGGTTGTATTTTTATTGGTATCAAGGTCATATTAATTACCAACAGACGTAAGCAGCTCGCCTCGAGTCAAGTCAAACCAACCACCACACACCTCAATTCGAAGACAACCAAAACGTTACTCACTATCTGCGTGCTGTACATTGTGTGTAATGGCTTTGCGTGTGGTTTTGCATACGTTTATGCTCAAGGCTTCCTATACGACGACCTGCCACTGGGGATTATATTTTTTGTAGTTCAAGATTGTTTAAAGTGCATGAACTGTGTCGGGGGACTGCATTATTTACGTCGGTGCTAATAATAAATACGTGTTTAGCACAAAATGCTCAAGTCTCCTAAGACGCGTAAAATAACAGGTGCAGGCAGTGAGATCAAACTACATGGCATGTTCTCCAGCAACCCCCCCCCCCCCCCCCCCAGTACAGTCAGCCAAGAATGGAATACTGGCCTAATCAGACAGCACTGCATTCAAATGTGTTTGGAACAGAAGAGAAGATCCAAATATATGTTGACAATATGAGAACTGGTATGATACTGTAAGCATGAAGAAGAAGAAAGAATAGCTTCAGGAAACTAGGAACGATGTATAGGTGCACAAAGTAAAAATGCATGGTGTAAAAGAAAACATTGTGTCTCCGGATGGTAACGAAGTTCTCTAAAACACAATCTACCTGATGATAATGGCGTGTTTTGTATGTTATATTATTTAGAAAGACCAGTTAAATATATATTCACTCTTAATTAGCTAATTTGCTTCACCCCCACCCCACCCCCACCCCCTCTCTCTCTCTCTCTCTCTCTCTCTCTCTCTCTCTCTCTCTCTCTCTCTCTCTCTCTCCCTCTTCCTCTCTCTGGCAATCTATATCTGTCGTTCTCAATATCTGCTGTCTCCACTTGAGCCTTGAACGCGGTAAACAGGTAAGCGCGTTGCGTTTTCTCAAGACAAACATGAAACAGCTGGTCGAGTCGATCTATGCTATATTGAGACATCATCGCCTGTGCCAGTTACCTGTTGCAGTCAACCAAGTGAGCAATTAGATCGTCACAGGGATTACAAGTCATACGCTGTGGTTAACCACTATTGTGCAATTGTAAACTATTACGCTTTAATAAACATTTTCCAAGGAGATAAAATACATATTATTTGTCACTGAAAATGTGCCATTCCCTCTCACTAGACTGTCACTTTTGCCAAAAGCTGACACCATGTGCAGCGGCACATATAATTACAGTGATAATATGTCTTTAGAATTTTATAAGACATGAGCGGAAACATCTTTGGAGAACGTAATATCAATAGCCTGAGATATGCTGATGATACAGTATTGATGGCAGACATTGATCTAAATATGCAATATAATATTGTTGTAGACATTTTTGTACGCACTTTTGTAGACATTGTTGTAGAAAGTGCTAGAATCATTGTTATAAACACTGTTGTAGATATTGTACAGACACTGTTATGGACACTGTTATAGTCATTATTTAAGACAATGCTAGAGACACTGTTGCAGACAGTGTAGCATACGTTACTGTAGACTTTATTGCTGTAGACATTGTTGTAGATATTGTTGCATACGTTATTGTAGACATCGTTGTAAGCCATTGGCACCTTGCCGTCTTGATAGACGAAAGTGTGTGCTTTAAAAAGGCATAATAACTTTTCCCTATGGCGGTAACGAATGTGGCTGATAAGGCCAATTCGCGCTGTAAATGTCCGTTCACAGTGGGTGCATGTGAACACGTGGTCATCTCCACCATCTCCATAAGTCGGTGTGTGACCTATCTGCAATAATTTTCTCCTTTGTCTTTATTCCATTTCTGATGTTTGCCCTCCATGCAGCACGTTTAGCGGCGACTTGCTTCCAATGTGCATTATCAATGCCTGTATCAATCATGTCCCGCTTACACACATCTTTGTATCGTAGTAGATGTCGACCCTGAGATCTCTTACACATCTGTAATTCACAAAACAATACGTCCTTTGGTATTCTACCATCATCCATCCTCCTACGATGTCCTATCCATCTAAGTCTACGAAGACTGAGCATGGAACAAACCGTCACACAACCTGATCTTTCCAATACTTCAGTATTTGTGATTTTATCTTGCCACTTAATACCAAGAATTCTTCGCAGACACCGCATATGAAAGCTGTTTCATATATATTAAACAGTCCTTGACAATCCCAGAACACCGTCAGCATAACATTCCGTGCTGATGGCGTAGCCTTGAATTGTTCGACACGAGGCGAAGAAGGATGTTTTCATTGCTTTGAAGGGTGCTTGATTCGGGATGGTAATGATGCACCCATGATTCGTCCCCAGTAACAATCCTGTTCAGCATGTCTTCTCCTCCATCTTCGTATCGAGATGATGCAAGGACAGGCCAAATCGGTTCATTTTGTGTTCCTCCTCAATTGTCTGGGTGCCCGCATTGAGTACACTTTCTTAAATTTAAATCGATTATGCATTAAGCTGTATGCTGAACCATGTGAGCACCCTATTGCAGATGCTGCAGAGTCTATCGTTACTCCCTGTAACCTCTACCGACTTAAGTGGACTCGACTGTATACAGCTGTCTTTCCATTTTCACTAAATTTATTTTCTCCATTTACGGTGCATTTGTTGTTTGATGGCCCTCTTTTTCACCATTCTGCCTAGTCCTATGTCTGTTTTATTACGTCTAGTTGTTCCATATTTTATAAAAAAAGGTATGGCCGAGTGGCTAGGACGAGGGACTCCTTTTCGGGACAGACGATGTCGATACCTCAGTAATTTGATAGATATTTTTTTTTTTCTGTCGAGAGCAAAAAGAAAACCCTAAGCTGCACAGGTCAGGCGGTCTTAAATTTAATGACTCAAGATCTCCCCTTTCCCCCACTCCCATCAAACACCGCAGGTACTATGACGTGAAATTTCTATATGGTGCCCCTTTCTTTCCTTTTTTTCATGTCCTGGAATGCCTCTGTTTTCTCGGTATCCAAGCTAATTTAACTATAGTGAACACATTCCGAATCAAGATGCTACACACAGAAGATGGTAGCCTAGGCAGGCCGACACACCGGAACAGTCCGGCTTCATCAGTCGGGAGACATGTGCTCGAGAGCGGTCACGTGGTTGAAAGAGACAGTGCCTTCCGTGTGTTGTTCACAAAGTAGTCGATTGTTAAAGTTTGCTGAAACTATAATAATCAACCTTCGTAAGCCGTCCTTGTGCAAGCAGAAAGACATGTTAGTCAGTTTAATATTACCGTGGTAGACAATCGACATTACTGTGCGAACATGTGTATATTTCAGTTTGAAGGATTTATCTAATTAATTCACGTAAGTTGTGTGATTTCTGCAGTATGTACCTGACGAGATGCAGCGAAATATGCCAGGCAATAAATCGTGCAATCTATTGTTTGTGTCTTCGTTATTCTAACTATAGTGAGTTCAAAATTGTTCGCCTCCATATAAAAATCCATATCTCAGTAACCAACTGAGGGAAAATTATGAGATTTAGCAAATAACCTTATCATCATGCCCACCCAACAACAATTTTTTTTTCTTTTCTGGAGATTGTACAGCAAATTTCAAAGTTTGTGTATATGCGGTATATAATTTACGGGTCAGAGATGAAGTGCACATTTTTAGAAGTATTACATTTTGACACGGAATCATCAGCTTTGAATGGTTAATTTTCTCGTGGTTCACGAGAAAGGCCATATCACAAGAACCCCGCGCAGTTTAAAATGGGAGTGTTCAGACTAGTTTAGAGGTGTCGACAGTATGTGGATACTTTCGTGAATCCTGATTATATTTTTTTAAATCTTGCTACTTATCGCTAACGTCTGAATGTGTGAATATTGTTCAGTGGGATTGAATGTGAAATTTTGTACACTTTAAAGCATCGCTATGAAGTTGTACACACATTTGCTGACAAGAATCTGATAGAAGGAAACTGTTTCAAACTGTTAAATCCCGAAAAAAGAACGGTGCATGCATTGTGTTTGAGTAAACGGTCATTTCGTCGATGGGTGCAAGAATCTGGAATTAAACCACCACGCAATAACCAAACAGTCGACAGGGTCGACTTCACAGCGAGGAAAGCATCGCACAAAGCACGAACTCCGCAGCTCTAGCGACGACCCACAGGAGTCTCCGAAAAATTTAACTCGTGAACCGAAGGATGCGGCCCGGAATCGAACCCACAATTTTTGGAGCCCGAGTCAAAAGGCTTGACCACTTCGCCACGGAAACTCCTAAAATTATAAAAATTTAGGATTTTATATCCAGGATTATCCAGCATTATAAAAATGCTGGATGCCAAAGAAACAGTGACTGTAGAAAAACTTAGGGTTTGGTTAAGAAAGAACAATAACATAGAACCATCCAAAACAACTTTGTGGAAAATTAAAAGGACATTATCTTCACTTTTAGAAAGTACAAGGAAGGTAGAACTATTCTTTGCCAGTAGCCGCATTTAGGAGCCAAGAGAAGCAGATACCTACGTTAAATAAGGGAAATGCGCAAAGACAATTATGGCATAATGTATTTGGATGAAATGTGGATGAATGCTCAACACACAAGTGATAAGGAATGGCAATCACAGGATGGACAGATATGTGCCCAGTAGTATAATATATATATATATATATATATATATATATATATATATATATATATATATATATATACCTTGCACATGCCCATATACATTAGCATTATGTCTGTTGAGCGGTGTATACGTATGTATGTGCGTTCACGCTGTCAGTCCACCCAGACTTTAGGACTCGCCTCATAATAACATATATGTGTACATAATGGGGTTTTGGTTAGTACTACCATCATGCTTGCGCCCCCCCCCCCCCACCTGGATCGTTAGTACATTCACTGAGATTGCTCAGATACCCCTACCAGACTAGTTACCTTCCTGCCCTCCTGCCTCCGCCCCTCTTTTTTCAATGTGCTCACTGAACCGTAACACCTATCACCGGGTATAAAAAGAATGCATTGGAGATTTTCTCAGTTGCTTACAGATCGGAACTGTGAGGTGACTATTCTTCTTCTTCAGCGTTCCGAGCCATTGAGGTTCTTTGCTGCAAATACAATCCGTCTCCATTCGTCTCTCTGGTGGACCTTCTCTTGCCAGTCGTTGATTCCAAGTGCTTGTAGGTCTGTACATGTATTATCTCTCCACCGCCTTCTTGGTCTACCTCGGGGTCTACGGTCATTTATTTCCTGAGTGTAAGCGAGTTCTGTTTCCCTATTATCTTCCATTCTTTCTATATGCCCCAGCCATTGTAGTCTATTAGCCTTCATGATACCAGTGATTAGCGGGGACTTAAACAGATCATAAATGTCTTTGTTACTTCTTCTTTTCCACTCTCCACTTTGTGTCTCCCTAATGGGTCCAAAGATGCGTCTTAAAATTTTGTTCTCAAAAGTTTGTAACAAGGCTTCGTCTCCTTTCGTTGTACTCCAGGTTTCAGAGCCATACAGCACAACTGGTCTGATCAGTGTTTTGTATATTGTGATTTTGGTGTTACGAGATAGCGCCTTTGATTTTAGTAGATGTTGTAGTGCATAGTATATCTTATTTCCAGAGTTGATTCTAGTTTGTATTTCTTCCCTTATGATGTTGGAGCAGTTGAAGATTGTACCCAGGTATTTGTATGTTTCCGTTCTTTTAATGGTTATATTATCTATTTGTATGTGGCCAGAGTTTCTAGCCATTCCGTCTCTTGAAATTACCATATATTCTGTCTTATCTTGGTTGATAACCAGCCCCATCTGTTGGGCTTTTTCCTTTAAGTGAGTCAATATTTCCAATGTCTTTTGTTCACTTTGCCCTATAATATGTATATATCATCTGCATAACCAAGCAGCTTGGATGTTCCTCCAATATCACATTTCTCCTTTATCTTCCTTACAACTTTCTCTAGAGCCAGACTGAAGAGTAGCGGCGATAGTGCATCACCCTGTTTCAAGCCAGATGTTATTTGGAAGGGGTCTGATTTCCTGCCTTTATATGTTACTATATTATAAGTATCTTCCATGCATAGTCTGGTCATGTTGATTAACTTCCTTGGTATTCCAAATTCCTGCATAGCATTCCATAGACTATTCCTATGGACACTATCATAAGCCTTTTTAAAATCCACAAAAATGTTATGGAGATCTCTTTTATATTCCCAATGTTTCTCGGCTATTTGTCGTAAGATAAATATCTGATCTATTGTTGATCTGTTTTGTCTAAAACCCGCCTGGTAGTCACCTAATATGTCTTCTGAATATGGTTTTAGTCTATTTAGTAATACTGCGGATAGTATCTTATAGCTTGTGGACAGTAGTGATATTCCTCTATAATTTCCACATTGGAACTTGTCTCCTTTCTTAAAGATAGGTATCAATAATGACTCTTTCCAGTCATGGGGTAATTCTTCTGTCCTCCAGATTTTTATTATTAGTTCGTATAGCTTTAGATGTAATGCATGGCCACCTGACTTTATAAATTCAGCAGCAATTCCATCAGTCCCAGTTGCCTTATTGTTTTTAAGTCGTGTGATTACATATAGGATTTCTTCAAATGTAGGTTCTTCAATTTGTGGTTCGCATGTTAGAACCTCTTCCTGTGGGAAAATGTGACTTGGAGCTTCACAATTTAGTAATTCAATAAAATATTCTTTCCATGTGTTGCACATTTCCTCATTGGTATTTATCATATTCCCATTTTTGTCTTTTAAACCATATGTGTTTTGTTGGTGCCCTCTTTTCATTGACTTCAGTTCTTTAAAAAATTTTCTGGATTCATTTTTCTGGTGATTAGTTTCCATATCTTTGATTATATTACTCATATATTCTCGCTTCTGCTGTCTGACTATTTTTGTAGCCTCTTTACATTCATTTCTATAATGCCCTTCCTTTTGGATGTTATTGATGTCATTTAACCATACATGTCTGGCATTCTTCTTCCTAATGACTGCTTCTTCACATTTTTGATTGAACCATTTGTTCTTTCTATGCGTGGTTAACACACCGAGACATTCTTCTGCGGTAGACTGAATTGTATTCTTGATGTTCAACCAAGTTTGGTCAACGCTTTCCTCCAAAGGGTTTTGCAGAGTTTCAAGTTTACATTTTATTTCATCTGTAAATTTCTCTTTGACTGTAATGTCTTGCAGTTTTTCTCTGTTATATGTTGGGTGTAATCTTTGTAATTTAGTATAGAAAGCTCTCTTAAGTTTTATTTTAAATTTTGCTCCAACGAGGAAGTGGTCACTGTGGCACTCAGCTCCTCTATAACTTCTAACTTGCTGTATGTTTGATGCATTTCTGTTGTTAATTAAAATGTGATCTA
Source organism: Cepaea hortensis (assembly GCA_963921405.1). Taxonomy (NCBI): domain Eukaryota; kingdom Metazoa; phylum Mollusca; class Gastropoda; order Stylommatophora; family Helicidae; genus Cepaea; species Cepaea hortensis. Next base: position 448,192,939 of record OY992876.1, on the reverse strand, counting down.
TTTGATTATAGGTTCTCTTGTCACATGATTTCCAAGTTTGTTTGTGTATATCCTTTCTTTGTAGTCTGGTACTGCTAATCTGCAGTCCTTTGGCTTCTGCCAGGTTGATGACTCTCCATCCATTATCATTTGAAGTTGTATGTAGGCTTTCCATACCGGCCACTTTTTTATTAGTTTGCTCTCTACCTATTTTTGCATTGAAGTCTCCCAGCACAATCAGGATGTCCTGTTTGGGGGTTTCTTCTATGACATCTTCCAGATCATTATAAAAGTCTTCTTTAATATCATCTTCTTTCTCTTCAGTAGGTGCATGTACATTAATCATCGTTATATTTTTCCATTTACCTTTTATTCGTAATTTACTAATCCTGTCATTAAAAGCTTTAAAGTTTAAAACGTTCCCCCATAACTCTTTTTTGATGACAAATCCTGTTCCTAATTCATGTTTATTTTGGTTGTTTCCTCCATATATTATAATCATTCCATTTTGCTCTAAAGTACCCTCTCCTGGCCACCTTATTTCTTGAATTGCTGTTATATCCATTTGATATTCACCCAGCTCCCGGGTTAGTTCTTCGGCCGCTCCAGCTCGATATAGTGTCCGTACATTCCATGTTCCAAATCTCAAAAGTCCTTTAACGTTCCAAGGTCGTTGTCCAGATAAGTCAGTCCGATATCGAGGCTCATGTATTTGTTTCGTAACAAAGAAAGGTTTTTACAAAGGTGGGGATGTTAACCCCACGCTTCAACCCCCAACCTGGAGGACCAGGGTGTTTCTCTTTGTCTGTTCTCTACCCTTTGACCTGTCCGGCTTGGGAGGCCCTGCTGGTAGCTACGCTACCGCCGGCATAGCTCTCAGGGTCATTGAGAAACTCAAGCTCCCCCACCACGACAAGGTGTGAGGTGACTATAAACATTTTTTTTTCAATTCTCATTTTCTCTTCATTACTTTCATGTTTTCATCTTTTTGTTCTTCTCGTCCTGTCGTAACCTTCTGATGTAGTCACAGGAAATCTCCTTGACTGTATGTTGTGTTTGTGAATGTGTTTGTTTGCTGATGAAGGCTAATCGCCGCAACGTCCTGTATGTGTCTTAATTCTGTTATGTAAAGCTGCCCAATAGTATAGGACAGCTTTTGGTTATGGCCCATGCTGGTAATACGCATAATGGCTTACAACAGAATGCTGGGCTCGTGTTCGTATCAAAGCATACAGACATTAGGGATTATCATAATAAGATGAATGGTAATGTATTTAGAGATTGGCTCGAGAATACTGTGCTACCATCCCTAGATAGTCCGTCGCGTCCAATTATGGACAATGCATTATATCAATTTGTTGCCCAAGAAGACAAAATACCTACAGCATCGAGCACAAAAGGAACAATAAAGATATGGTTCCGAATGGAAAACATACCATTTCCAGAAAGGTATTTCTAGCTAGAATTGTTCTCCCATGTAAAACAGACGCCAAAAAGCAAGAAATATCAAATCGACAGCATAGTCATGGGTGCTGAAGACTTCCGCCGTACCATTCTCATTTTAACCCTATAGAACTTGTGTGGGTTAAAATTAAAGAACAGGTGGCAGCTGACAATACCATATTCAAATTGTCTGACGTCAAGATACTAATCCAGTCCGCGCTATTAAATATTGATAAAAGTTACTGGGAAAATGTGAGGACTATGTGTTGAAAGAGGAAGAAGACTATTGGAGAAAGGATGGATTGGATTTTATGCAACCGGGAGCAGTCATTAACCTACTAGAATCTTCCGACACAGATTAAGGTCTGAGCAGATCGCAGACCTTAATCCGCGTGCAGGCTTACTGGGATATTTTGCTCCAACTATTCAGACTAATTGCAGGCCCTAAACATTACAGCATCAGCACAATGTCAATGGCAACAGTTTGTATTCCACAGTGATGCATTTTCAATTTCACAAGCCCTCAGCGGTGGCAAACAACTGGTATTGAAAAGAAGAAAAAAACACACACATATACACACTTAGTTAGTTAGTTAGTTAGTCGACAGATCATCCTCATTGCACATCGAACCATTCAGTCCATAAGTGCTCGGATCCTCTCCTCAGCAAATCCCGCAACGTGTAGCGGCTAACGACGCCAGTTCTGTGTTGGTTTATCAATCTTCTTTGGCTTCCTGCGTAGTGTTCTTGTTTGGCCACCCCTCTTTTAATTTGCTGCTCTCGCAGTCTGGCCATTGTTGTAGATTCACAGTCATCACTTGGTTCTCGCAAAAGTCCTTACTTCTCGTAAAGCATTCAGGATGTCGGCCTGGTCCATGGCGCGTCCGCCCTCCACAGTAGCCTCACCTGCGAGCTTGTCAGCCCGCTCATTTCCTTGTACTCCCGCATGCCCTGGCACGAAGATGAAACTAATCTTTGCCAGTCGAGACCGCTCCAGAGGCAGCAACCATTCTCTTCGGATCGATCCCTCCTCTATCCTCTTGATCATGTTCATTGAGTCGCTGAGGAAACAAGCCCTAGTGAATGTCTGTGTCTCGAGCCATGTTATTGCTTTACTTACTGCCATGACTTCCATGGTCAGGCTACTTGTGGTTTCAGTCACTAAACGCATTGAATACCAACAGAAGAGTAATATTGCGGTGGAAACTGACATATTGTGGCATAACAAGAAACGTGAGAGCAAACACGTTGTCAAATTATGGGACAACACATGTGCATACGAATCAATCTATAAACTTCAATGAGAAGAGGACCAAAATTTTGGTCGTTAAGAAGAAAGCCCAATATAGAGACACCGACAACTATTTTCACAGTGCAAAACAGGTAATCATGTTCCGTCTCTGAACAGTAAACAGCAGAATAGACAATCTTTCACGAAGACTCAAAGCGGGTCTGTCACCCATGTGTACGTGTGAACAAACTACACAGACAGCGGAATAGATCCTTAAAAATGGACACAAGATGACTAAATTACGGTATCATTTCTGGTCACTCCATACGCACATTAACGCACAGCTATTTGGAAGCTTTCACGAACTCAATATAAGAAAGCTAAATGCATCCTAGTAACATGAATACTTGTGTACAATTATTAACCAGCAGCTGAAGAAACAAGAAGGAAATGCAAAATAAGGTAAGAAATATATTCCTTTTACTTTCCTGTCAATTTACACATTATTTACCCCATGCCTCTGTAAATTCTCTGTCTTTACTAATATTACACTTGCACCCCTTTCGGGAGTCTCCGCGGTGAAGTAGTCAAGCCGTCTGACTCGGGCTCTGAAGGTTGTATGTTCGATTCCTTCATTTCACGAGTGCATTTTTTCGGAGACTCCCAAGGGTCGTCGCTGGAGATACGGAGTTCGTGCTTTGTGCGACGCTTTCCGCGCTGCAGAAAGAGACTGAGCCATATGGGATAAAAACCCGGTGCAATGCAGTCGACCCTGTCGATTTTTAAGCTACTTTTTTATTGCACCCACTCCCATACAAATCTGGCTACGCCTTGTACTTGTGTCCTTACTAGAAATAACGTGGTTTACTGTAAGACTAGTTTGTTAGCGTGAATTCACTACATTTTACACAAAACATCAAAGAAATGTCGCCGCTTTCGATGATTTAAGTTGCTTTTGGACCTATCAATGACATATTCCTTGATTGGGGGTAAATATAAGACGGCAGGAAAAATTTCATAACGATGCAATAGACAATTTTCAAACTAACTGATCGTGAATGACGGCATTCATTTGCGGACAGACTATAGGCATCTCATGTTTCTACACATTGCTGTTAGCGCTATTATTTCCTTTTACAAATTCGGTTTATTATCTCGCATATAGTTTTCCAGCGCTTGTATGAGAATAGGCAATCCGACAATATGCTTACCTTGTAGGGAGGGTTCTCTGCCGCTATTTCTAGTCCTTTCATATGCCATTCAATTCTGTCGTGCAAATATTGTCGACTTTTAGGCAACTTTATATTGTACGCTTTCCTAGCATTCCAATGCCATACTAGTACCCATATTTTTCATCCTTTTTATATATGTTATTTATTCGTCAGTACATATTGTGTAGTTTTGCTCCTAGCCATTCTATGTAACTTCTGTTATGTTGTATTTTCCTCAATATCATGTTGCGTCTTATTCATTGCCTTGTTTCGCAAGGATCATAAGGTCTGTAAAGGGTAATTTTAGTTCCCAACGGGGGGATTGTTGGCTGGTGTCTTTTAGTTTTAGTTCGCACGGGGGCATTGTTGGCTGGTGTCTTTTAGTTTTAGAGCTGCACGGTCTCAGGCTAACTGTTCACTGACTTGCCAGTTGTGATGGGATCCATATGGCTAAGTTATCCCAAACCTGCGAGTGGACTAGCAGTTCAATAATGTTATGCTATGCTATGTCGAACGACGTCCTGCACATTGGGCATTCCCATGTGTGCTTAGTCTTTGTATGCAGCAGCCATGCCAAAGTATTTCTGCTCATTGTTCCCATAAGGAGTTGGTTATAGTAAATGAAAGGATGTGAAGCGTGGACAATGAGTAGACAGGCTGACAATCATCTACTGGCTGGAAATGTGGTTTCTGAGGAAAATGCAAAGAATACCATGAAAAGACAGAAAAATCACTTCCAGATCCTGCAATAAACAAATAAGAATAGAAAACTGATTAGAGAAATTAGACGCAGAAAGTCAACAGTTTTTGTTCACGTTATGAGAAGAAATAATTTGGAGAACTTGGTGACAACTGGTAAGGTCGAGGGGAAGTGAACATGGGTAAGGCAGAGAAGTAAATACCTGGATGGCTTGGCCACGTGGTATGACTGAGACAGGAACACTGAACTGATTCACGACTCTGGTGATCGTGTGAGATGGCGAAACATGACCGCCCACTCTTATCGGCATGGCACATGATGAATGAATTATGCTGACCACGTAGAAACCGACCAGTCATGCCTATTCTTTGAATGTCAGTAACAAACTAGACACAGAAATACGGTCCGATCTGTTTGTTTCTTATTTCACCAGTGCTGGGTTCATATACAATTAAGAGACCTATGGTGTTATTTCAATGGTTAGATACAAATTATGTCAGTGTTCCATAGTTGTGGGTTCAGGTATATGATAGACCTGGCTGACTATGACAACTTCTTTCCAGCATCTACTTCTGTGAGTTCAAATCAGTATTGCGAATTTGTTTATATGAATCCGTATTCGCCTCAATGGTTCGGGAACAATTGATAATTCTGGTTATCGCCCATTCATTAATGGCTGTAAATTTGACCATGTCTCAAAAACACTTTGTTTCAGCAGCGAAGCGCTATCCTCATTTGAATGTTGCAGGTTCGAATCCCGCTGTGTTAACTATAGCCTGCACTTTGTGTGTTGTCTAGTGTGTTCCCTCTCTCTGCTTCTTTCTTGAGATTATATGAGTGCCAATAAGTTCTTGTGCATTTATGTAAGTGCTGTCTGTGGGTCATCATAATCAGCATCAAGTGCCATGCCATCAGGCGAAGGTGTTTATGTCTCTCCACGTATCACGGTCTTTGGTGTTTTGGATGAACTCTGCTGCTGATAATCCCACATGACCTCGTCTCAATCCATCCAGCATCATTTCTCTTGGTAGCCGTCTGCATTTCTTCACCTCGATCTTTCCAGTCGTCATGGTGTTCCCCAATTCCCCTCTTCTTATCATATCACCAAAGAATGTATATAATGCTCTAGTTTCATTAGCCTCTTTCGGGCCATCATAGTTAGTTACTTTGACAGACCAAGGAATTCGCAGCATTCTTCTCAGGAACCACACCTCTGTTGCTTCCAAGATCTTCCTAATTTGTTTATTTACAATCCAAGATTGACTGCCATACAGCAAAACAGGTTCTATATAGCACTCCAGCACTCTATTTCTTACATTTAATGTTAATGACTTATGGCATAAGATACTTTTCATTTTCTGAAATGCAGCTTTTGCTTGCCCTATTCTGCTCTTAATTTATGTTTTGCACCTTCCATCTGATGTTATAAATACCCCTAGGTATTTAAAATTATCCACTTGGTTAAGCATTTTCCCTTGTATTTCAGTTTGATATTTTTATGTCATATTTTTCATTAATATCACAATTGTTCCTGTTTTCTTGATAATCAAGGAGAGTCCTTTCTTGCGCTCTCTGTTACTACAGTGTCTATCAATATTTGTAGATCGTTTGCATTATCCGCCATGGGTAGAGATGGAATTATCTATACACCAATCTAGAGCAACTAGACACCAACAAGCCAATAGCTAACTAAACAGTTGAGTTTCGAGTAATTTACAGGATGTCGCTATCAATCCAACATTTGTTGGTTCTTTGTGATTTACAAAGCAAGTTTACGTTCAGTAGTTTGCCATTTTATTAAGAACGACAGACGTTCATACCATTGTAAAATGTCAAACAAGAAGGTCTACTTCCAAATCGTCTACAGTTCATTTCGAACACTGTATGTGGGATTGCGGATCGCGCTCGCTACTCCTTCACCACAGACGTGGGAAAAATAATGTATGTGAAGAGAATATGACAATTTGAAAACAAAAATGTTCGCTACCTATCTTAGAATCCCAGACTGTGATACTAACAAGAATATCACATTGATACTCATATATAGACAGCCGTGAGAGTCTGTTGTTCATGGGGACAGGGGTAAGGGATGGTAACGGTTAAGTGAAGATTCCCGGCTAATGAGACAAAGTGGTACGTGAGAAAATGGGGAAGGAAAGTAAGACGGGAAACTGGAGGCAATGGAGAAATGATGGTGGTCCGAGAGTGAAAACAAAGAAGGATTGCCTCGCGGATGTCCGCACAATGCATGATTGGGGTCTTATCTAATACAATCCCAATTAGGGGGGGGGGGGGGCTGAGTGGTCTCGAGGTCTGGTATCCTCCTCGAGTGCTGGAGGTCGCGGATTCAAGCCATGGAGAGAGCCAGGATTTTTTTCACGAGGACTTCTAGTAACGAAATTACTCCTGGTCTCTGGGTAGTGAGATCGGCAGGCTTGTCCATGGGACACATTTTTCAGTCCCATTCCCATCCCATCCCACGGTCATTTTGCCTGTCCCATCCCATGGGGTTCCCATGATAAAACTAAAATGGAATACAGTTCAAACAAAATTATGAAATGTATGAAAGTTTAGGATTAGTGTCTACTAAATTGGACTACATGTACAAAGAGACATGCAAAACAACAGAATTTATTAATTTTAGTATTCAAGAGTATTTTATTAAAACAAAGTTTAATATAAATATGACAATTCAGTGTCATTCTGACACTCTCATTCTGTTTCAGAGTCACTCTGCGCATTTAGCACATGATCAAATTCCTGCTGATCGACTGTTTCTAATAATTCAGTTAGTTAGTTAGTTAGTCGCAGTTCCAACTTCACAGCAACGGGTCGTCCCCATTATGCTCAATTCCTGTGCCAGTGAATATCACACAAAACGCTCTCCACTGCCCAATGTGAAAAGTGGAAAAGACAGGAGTCTCGACAAACTACAGCCCGCACAAATACACTGTACATAATGCCGCCGCCAGAATGTCAACACACCAGTCCCCCACGAAACACCCAGTTCATCGCTGATGGAATCGGCTGTCATTTTCCCATCTGGATGTTTCCTAGATGTTCACCCACACAGTCCACGAAAATATAGTTCATCGCTGATGGCAGTGGCAGTCAACCAGAAGCCCAGCAGCCACGCATTTCTGCATAAGGCAAAAACCCGTCAACTCTGGGACATAGCCACCTGCTATCACTCCGAACATGCAGTCACGTTCCAAAAAACCTCAGGCAGATTAAAAGCATTTCACACGAAACTCACAGCTCACAGTGTCGCGCCACGCACTCACTCAGTAGCAGGGCGACGGAACCATCACGCCTCCTTAGTCGCCTCTTACGACATGCGTGGTAGGCTACAGTTAATCCAGGTAATCCCTGAACCATTTCCACAATTTTCATCTTACATGCAAATCTAATATACACAGAGTTTATATCGAGGGCTGGTAATATCCGTTTTCGTAACTTATTCAACAACAATCCAGCTGCATTAAATAAGCGCTCTCTGCTGCTGAGGACACTGGTATGGCGAAGACAATTTTCGCACTTGCTGTTAGCAGTGGAAACCTATATTCACTTTTCCAATAATTTAATGGTTGTGAAGTTGGATGCCGTAATATTTGAAACCATCAATTCATCATTTACCATGCCGGTAAGCGTGGGCGGTCATTTTCTGCCATCTCACTCGATCACCAGAGTCGTGGATCAGCTCAGTGTTCCTGTCTCGACCATTTCTTCTCATAACGTGCCCAAAAAAATGTAACTGTCTACTTCTAATGACTCTAATCAGTTTACGATCTTCATTTGTTTCTTGAAGGACTTGTTCATTGGTTTTTATTGTCTGTCCATGGTATTCTTTGCATTCTCCTCAGAAACCAGATCTCCACAGCCATCAGCTGTTTTTCAACGTGACTGCTTATTGTACAAGCTTCACATCTGTTCGTATAGATTCTATGTAGCACTTCAACACTCTTTTTCTCGTTTGAGTTGATATCTTTTTATTGGTCAGTATGCTTTTCATCTTGCAAAAGGCTACCTTCGCAATGGCAATTCTTGTTCTAATCTCTTCAAGGCATATCCCATCAGATGTTATGACTGTGCCGAGATAACTGTATCGATTCACTTGCCTAAGAATATGCCCATTTACTCGTAATTTTTGAAACATGGTGACTTCATCCTCAGGGCATTTGTTTCTGGGGTCATCAAACTTAAGTGTTTTGTTTGGTGGAGGATCAAAATATAAGTCAAAATCACTTTTCGACTTTTGTTCTACAATTCCTGCTACTTCACATACAACAGATGATTCAGAAAAAAGATTTAAATCTTTGATGAATGAAATAACAGTTGGAACAACAGACTTAGAAAAAACGATTCAATCATTGGCCCATTTCACTTTCTTCTTAGTAACAACAGACTTAACCATGTCTTCTATTTTGGCTTTGATGACAACTCCAGTAAGGAATGATGCAGTAACTACCAAGAACTGCCGCAATATGGCCAAAGTGTTTCTCCAATAATTTTCGGAAATTTCTGACAAAATGTGTTCACCATGCTGCTGGACGTTTCTTCGTCAATATCAATAATAACTTTGTACAACTGATAGTCTAGGACAGTGGTTCTCAACCGGTGGGGAATTCCCCCAATGGGGGAATTTTAGGGTTTCCAGGGGGGAATGAAGACCATTTCAAGATCGGGTTAATACAACCATTTTTTTTAACCATAACCATTTTTGTTACGAAACAGATACATGAGCCTCGATTTCGGCTGACTTATCTGGACAACGACCTTGGAACGTTAAAGGACTTTTGAGATTTGGAACATGGAATGTACAGACACTATATCGAGCTGGAGCGGTCGAAGAACTAACCCGGGAGCTGGTTGAATATCAAATGGATATAACAGCAATTCAAGAAATAAGGTGACCAGGAGAGGGTACTTTAGAGCAAAATGGAATGATTATAATATATGGAGGAAACACCCAAAATAAACATGAATTAGGAACAGGATTTGTCATCAAAAAAGAGTTATGGGGGAACGTTTTAAACTTTAAATCTGTTAATGACAGGATTAGTATATTACGAATAAAAGGTAAATGGAAAAATATAACGATGATTAATGTACATGCACCTACTGAAAAGAAAGAAGATTATATTAAAGAAGACTTTTATAAGGATCTGGCAGAAGCCAAAGGACTGCAGATTAGCAGTACCAGACTACAAAGAAAGGATATACACAAACAAACTTGGAAATCATGTGACAAGAGAACCTATAATCAAATAGATCACATTTTAATTAACAACAGAAATGCATCAAACATACAGCAAGTTAGAAGTTATAGAGGAGCTGAGTGCCACAGTGACCACTTCCTCGTTGGAGCAAAATTTAAAATAAAACTTAAGAGAGCTTTCTATACTAAATTTCAAAGATTACACCCAACATATAACAGAGAAAAAGTACAAGAAATTACAGTCAAAGAGAAATTTACAGATGAAATAAAATGTAAACTTGAAACTCTACAAAACCCTTTGGAGGAAAGAGTTGATCAAACTTGGTTGAATATCAAGAATACAATTCAATCTACCGCAGAAAAATGTCTCGGTGTGTTAACCACGCATAGAAAGAACAGATGGTTCAATCAAAAATGTGAAGAAGCAGTCATTAGGAAAAAGAATGCCAGACATGTATGATTAAATTACATCAAAAACATCCAAAAGGAATAGCATTATAGAAATGAATGTAAAGAGGCTACAAAAATAGTCCGACAGCAGAAGCGAGAATATATGAGTAATATAATCAAAGATATGGAAACTAATCAACAGAAAAATGAATCCAGAAAGTTTTTTAAAGAACTGAATTCAATTAAATGAGGGCACCAACAAAAGACATATGGTTTAAAAGACAAAAATGGGAATATGATAAATACCAATGAGGAAATGTGCAACGCATGGAAAGAATATTTTGTTGAATTACTAAATTGTGAAGCTCCAAGTAACACTTTCCCACAGGAGGAGGTTCTAACATGTGAACCAAAAATTGAAGAACCTACATTTGAAGAAATCCTATATGTAATCACACGACTTAAAAACAATAAGGCAACTGAGACTCATGGAATTGCTGCTGAATTTATAAAGGCAGGTGGCCATGCATTACATCTAAAGCTATACGAACTAATAATAAAAATCTGGAGGACAGAAGAATTACCCCATGACTGGAAAGAGTCATTATTGATACCTACCTTTAAGAAAGGATTGATTGATTGATTGATTGATTGATTTAAGAAAGGAGACAAGTTCCAATGTGAAAATTATTGGGAATATCACTACTGTCCACAAGCTATAAGATACTATCCTCGGTATTACTAAATAGACTAAAACCATATTCAGAAGACATATTAGGTGACTACCAGGCGGGTTTTAGACAAAACAGATCAACAATAGATCAGATATATATCTTACGACAAATAGCCGAGAAAAATTGGGAATATAAAAGAGATCTCCATAACATTTTTGTGGATTTGAAAAAGGCTTATGATAGTGTCCATAGGAATAGTCTATGGAATGCTATGCAGGAATTTGGAATACCAAGGAAGTTAATCAACATGACCAGACTATGCATGGAAGATACTTATAATATAGTAACATATAAATGCAGGAAATCAGACCCTTTCCAAATAACATCTGGCTTGAAACAGGGTGATGCACTATCGCCGCTACTCTTCATTCTGGCTCTAGAGAAAGTTGTAAGGAAAGTAAAGGAGGAATGTGATATTGAAGGAACATCCAAGCTGCTTGGTTATGCAGATGATATAGATATTACAGGGCAAAGTGAACAAAAGACATTTGAAATATTGACTCAATTAAAGGAAAAAAGCCCAACAGATGGGGCTGGTTATCAACCAAGATAAGACAGAATATATGGTAATTTCAAGAGACGGAATGGCTAAAAACTCTGGCCACATACAAATAGATAATATGACCATTAAAAGATCGGAAACATACAAATACCTGGGTACAATCTTAAAATGCTCCAACATCATAAGGGAAGAAATACAAACTAGAATCAATTCTGGAAATAAGATATACTATGCACTACAACATCTACTAAAATCAAATGCGCTATCTCGTAACACCAAAATCACAATATACAAAACACTGATCAGACCAGTTGTGCTGTATGGCTCTGAAACCTGGAGTACAACGAAAGGAGACGAACCTTGTTACAATCCTTTGAGAACAAAATTTTAAGACGCATCTTTGGACCCATTAGGGATACACAAAGTGGAGAGTGGAAAAGAAGAAGTAACAAAGACATTTATGATCTGTTTAAGTCCCGCTAATCACTGGTATCATGAAGGCTAATAGACTACAATGGCTGGGGCATATAGAAAGAATGGAAGATAATAGGGAAACAAAACTCGCTTACACTCAGGAAATAAATGACCGTAGACCCCGAGGTAGACCAAGAAGACGGTGGAGAGATACTACATATACAGACCTACAGGCACTTGGAATCAACGACTGGCAAGAGAAGGTCCACCAGAGAGAGGTCCGCTGAAGAAGAAGAAGAAGAAGAAGAAGAAGAAGAAGAAGAAGAAGAAGAAGAAGAAGAAGAAGAAGAAGAAGAAGAAGAAGAAGAAGAAGAAGAAGAAGAAGAAGAAGAAGTAGAAGAAGAAAAAGAAGAAGAAGAAGAAGAAGATGAAGAAGAAGAAGAAGAAGAAGAAGAAGAAGAAGAAGAAGAAGAAGAAGAAGAAGAAGAAGAAGAAGAAGAAGAAGAAGAAGTTAATACAAGAACCGATTACTTGATACTTTACAGTTATGTACGTCTCATCCTTCTAAAACTCATTTTATAAAGTAAGTAGACCCACAAATCACGTTTTATGTGGATGTGTAGACTTGTTTTAGTATATTCTATTACATTTACCTTCCATTTTTACGTATACTGTGTAGGGGTGGATGATTTTTAGGTAGGAAATATGAAAGGGGGGGGGGGATAACGTTCTGAAAATATAGTGAAGGGGGGCACGGGCCAAATTTTTGATGGGAAAGGGGGGGGGGGAATGACGTTCTGAAAATATGGTGAAGGGGGCATGGGCCAAAAAAGGTTGAGAACCACTGGTCTAGGAGGAAGAATAACAGCAAAATTAAATGAGATGTAGTACCATCAATTTCTAGATTGTCAAAAAAAAAAGTTGTGAATTTCGCATGTATGTACAGCATTCCTTTACTCTGAACAATATTCAGAATGTGGTTTAAGATGTCTTCATCATCTTCCTTAAACCAATGCGAGTAATTTTTTTTTTTTTAAATGGGCATTGAAACGCTGTTAATATGATCGCATGCGCGCATTTATTAATTTTTCCGGTGTCCCACCACGTGATAAAGAATTGATAAAAGTATTTAAAGAAAAAGGAAGAATACAAGGCTTTAAAACTGTTTTTAAAAAAGTTGCTATGACATGGCTACTGTCCCACGTGTCCCATGGGAAATAAAAATGTTTGCTGTCCCTTCCCATTCTATCCCATGGACAAGCCTGAAGATGGACACCCGTGTGCATTGTTGCGAACTTGAAATCGAAATCAAAAAAGAGTAGCCTAACGGCGCTGCCCTGGAAAAATTTCATGTTAAAAATCTGCCGAAAGTATTTCATTATCTTCGCCGGTGCTACGGAGTTCGTGCACTGACCTGAGATTCTCTTAACTAAGGCTTGAGTTAGGATTGAGCGGAGCACTTATGGGTTACACCTGTGTACCGTGATCCGTCGACTAAACTAAACTAACTAAACTAATCAATCACAATAACACAAAGCATCGGGGGATTTTATCTTGCATTCGTGGTATATCAACCAACCCTACTGTCCCTATTCAAATGGAACAGTAAGAGTGAAGCTTCGCATTGTTAGATGTTCTAATTCCGCATATCCCATGTGGCATATCAAAGGTACTATACCAATCTCTCTCTCTCTCTCTCTCTCTCTCTCTCTCTCTCTCTCTCTCTCTCTCTCTCTCCCTCTCTCTCTCCCTCTCTCTCTCTCTCTCTCTCTCTCTCTCTCTCTCTCTCTCTCTCTCTATCGCTGTCATCTTTCTCACATAAACCATATACATTTGTGTGTATAAGGCAGTATGCATGTTTGTTGATGCGTGTATATTTATGTGCGCTCACACATTCAGCCCACCCTGGCTTTAGGACTCTCTTGGTACACACATACATGAGCACATACAATGAGTTTCGTTAATACCACCATCATACTTAGGTACACACAACATTGCTCTGTAACTATCATCCACTATGGCCAACCCATTCACTGGCACCCACTCATACATTGTACGGACAACCATAGGTACACTCCTTAGTTTTCACTCTCGGACCACCAACACATTTCCATTGCTTTTCATTCTCACCTTACCTTCCACCCTCTTTTTCCATGTAGCACATTCACTCATTTACTGGGGACATTCACTGAAGCGTTACCATCTCCTATCCCGGTCCCCATGACCGACATACTCCCACCGCTGTCTATATAGAGCATCAAGGTGAAATTCATTATATTATCACATCCTGGGATTCTAAGATAAGCAATTATTTTTTTAACATTTTCATTTTTTCATCACTATTTCAATTTGTTCATCTTTTTATTCTTCTCATCCTGTCCTTATGCCTTAATGTAGTCACAGGAGGGTCTTCTCCGTTAATATATGTTGTGTTTTGTGTATATAATCGTTTTCTAATGAAGGCTAGTCGCCGCAACTACGTTGTATTGTTTCGTACTTCTTTTCTGTAAAGCTGCATTACTATGTGTTATTTTATGTTGTTTACATTCCCACAGCTTTACCTCAGTTCCACTAAATGTATGCATGTGTTATAATGGCACTGTCGTTAACTACTCGTCGCAAATCCGCACAATGCTGTTAGTGAATAAGGATTGCCTTTCACATGTCTATGACAAAACTTACGGTGTTCAGCCGACTGTTCGTATAGGCTAATCGTGGTGGATTTCTCGTCAGCTTGAAGCTGTCAATTCTTCAATATTCGTGTGGATTTCTTGTGTAAACGTATCATTGGAGCCGGTGTGTGTGTGTGAATGAGTGTGTATGTGTGTGTGTGTGCGTGTGCATGTGTGTGTGTGTGTGTGTGCGTGCATGTCTGTGTTTGTGTGTGTGTCTGTGTGTGTGTGTGAGTGTGTGCGAGTGTGTGTGTCTGGGTGTGTGTCTGTGACTGTGACTGTGTCTGCATGCGTGTGTGTGTGTGTGTATGTGTGTGTGTGTGTGTGTGTGTGTGTGTGTGTGTGTGTGTGTGTGTCCTCTAAGCTAGCCCACACCAGAATGACCAGTCTCGTTAGCTTTCCCGCTCAGTTTGTCCCTGGTGACCTCTATGTTTCTCGTGAACCAGTGAGTTCACTTGAGTATTACTAAGCATTGCTAACCCTGTCTTTGTTCTCATGTGTAACTCTTAATGATCATGTCTTGCGAATTGTAGTGGGTGTCTACCACTTTACTGGCCTACGTATTTGTTAACTCTTTTCTGTCCATGACAGGTGCTAAACCCATATGTAATTGATTCATATTGTTCGATGGTTTCAGTATCAAGCCGGCGGCTATTACTTCCGAAGACATTTCCTGATGCCCAATTTAGGCGGTGTTGATAGTGATTAATTGTAGGACATTATCCTAGGCGAGGCTTGCGGACATACATTCTGCTTCATAGACTACTCTATAATAGGGTGTGGAATACACATGCGAGACTGTAAGCAACGCAAGAAACTATTGGAAGCATACAAATTGTTAACAAAGAGAACCATGTCCAGCAATGCAACTGAAGTGATTCCAGTGACAGCCGAAGTAATAATGGCTTTTGACTACGGAGAATTTGCTTACAGAATATTTCATGCATTGCAATATATAATTCTTCGTTGTCTCATCGCTGTGGGGATAGTCGGGAATGTGATCAGCATTGTCATTCTGACTCGACAGGGATTCCAGAAATGTTCCAGAATACTTCTAATGGCTTTGGCTGTCGCTAATATTCTTTTTCTCATGGGTATAATCAACATCCCTATGTTTGTATACTTCGCGAATGATCCGCCATCTTTTATGTTTTCTGAAAAAATTAACATTATGTGGTATATTTTGTTTTTGCTGGTTTACTTTGCTTATGTTCCAGGACTTTCGTCTGCAAAGTTTATACCTGTTCTAATAACAGTCGAGCGTTTGTTAGCCTTATATTTTCCATTTACTGCTCATTTAATATTAACACCCCAGCGTACGATTATTCCGGTGTTCTGTATTTATATGCTCAGTGCAACATATTGTGCGTATACATTTATAATGTGTATTCAGTTTGTGCAATTTGATTTTGAAAACGTCACAATTGGTTATTTTGAAAACACAGATTTATATTTTTCTGCTGTCGAAAGCGGGTTAAATGAGATGATAAACAATATATTTAGGTATATGACAAGCCTAGTACCAATTAGTCTAGTAACTGCCGGCTGTATTTTTATTGGTATCAAGGTCATATTAATTACCAACAGACGTAAGCAGCTCATCTCGAGTCAAGTCACATTAACCACCGTACAACTCATGTCGAAGACAACGAAAACTTTACTCTGTATCTGCGTGCTGTACATTGTATGCAATGGCTTTTGGTTGGTTTTCGGATACTATTTAACTTCTACTCTCCTAGACCACGACATGCCACTGAAGACTGTGTTAATCGATGTTAAAGATTCGTTACTGTGTCTAAACTGTATCGGAGATTTCATTATTTACGTATGTTTTAATAATAAATATGTATTTAGCACCGTATGCCGAAGTCGTGTAAGATGCGTAAGAGAGCCCTTAAATCTAAAACAGGTGCTGGCTTTCTCTGAGTGACTTACCCTATGTTCATAAGGGAAGTGTAATCAATCTACAGAGCATGTTCTCCGGGATTTCCCCAGTAAAGACAGCAAAGAAGGGACAGCTGGCCTTGTCAGACGGCACTACATACACAACTGTATGAAGAAATGACAAGCTGCAAATGCTGTTGACTATATCACGAGAACTCGTATGTTAGTGTAAGCATGAATGAATGAACGATAAAAGAAAACAAAATAATAGGTTGGTAACTTAGGGACGATGTATAGGTGTACACAATAAAGATGGCTGGTGTCAAATAAAACATTGTGTCATATATGTATCCTGGACAATATTTTTAACGCATCGTGCTTCCATGTAATTACATATGGGGGAACTTCTTCATCCATCCGGTAACCCAGGTTTGGAGAACGTGGGCCGTATAAGATCTGCGAAATCATTTCGTCTGCCCCTGTCAAAGCAACTCTACTCCGGTTAACCTCAACTGAATCCTGAAGTATTACATTTCACACGGTGTCAGAGCGTGTTTTATTCCAAAACATCACGAACAACTGAAACACATAATTAATAAAGATAGGAGACACTGATGAATGTAACTATGGAACAAGGTAAACTTTTGATGTAGGAGTGTCCAACACGCAAAACAGAGAAAGTTATTTTGCCTTACTCTCCCCATTTGAAGACAATCTCTACAGGGAAGCCAATAGATGTAGGTTGACTGCTGCTGTCTGTGCATGTATCCATAATGCTGTTTGAAGGTGAACGAAGATGTTCTGGCATTCTTCAATGACTAAAGTATATCTTCAAGAAAAGTGTTTGTGTACTAACATTGTATCTAACATACATATTACATACACATCTTTGAAGATTAAAATGGGTAATTAAATTAGAATAGTCAAACTTTGAATAACGAAGACACAAACAATAGATTGCACGATTTATTGCCTGGCATAATTCGCCGCATCTCGTCAGGTAAATACTGCAGAAATCACACCACATAAAGTAAATTAACTAGATAAATTCATCAATCTTAAAATACACATATTCGCACAGTAATGTCGATCGTCTACCACGGTAATTTTAAAGGGACTAACATGTCTTTTTGCTTGCACAAGGCCGCCTTACGCAGGTTGATCACTATGGCTTCAGCAAACCTTAACAACCGACTACTCTGTGTGTTGAACACCACACGGAAGACACTGTCTCTTTCAACCACATGGCCACTCTCGAGCACGTGTCTCGCTATCGATGAAGCAGGACTGTTCCGGTGTGTCGACCTGCTTAGGCTACCATCTTCTGTGTGTAGTATCTTGTCCACCCAGTTCGGAATGTGTTCCAACACTCTGTTACGTAACTGTCGCTCTGTTCTACCTATGTAGATGGCCTCGCACCTGCATGTAAATTGGTAAATACAATTCGATTTGGTGTACAAAGCTACATGTTCTTTAACTGCTGGGATGGGGATCGGTGTGGTTCTGTACCTGATAACCGGAGTTGCGGCACAGAATGTTCGCCCGACTGCTGTGATGAGCCGGTCCTGCAAACGTTGCATTACGTCATCTCCTCGGAAGGTTAACTTGATGAAAACCTTGAGTTTAGGGACTGTAGTTTCTTCTGGTGTAGGTTTGGGCTGTTGGAAGTGGCGCTTTATAAATCCTGTGGAGTACCCATTCAGGTTTAGGGCATTCCTCAGAGTTTCAAATTCTTCTGTCAGTGTGTCCTGGGTGCATATCTTCCTAGCACGGTCAAACAGGGTCCGTACTAGGCCCCGTTTGTACTGGACAGGTGCGAAGCTCTGAAAATTTAAATATTGGCCAGTCCATGTTTCTTTACGGTACACCGATCTTTTAATTGGGCCGTCTGCTCTACGTCTCATTAGGATATCTAGAAACGGCAACGCTTCATTGTGTTCGTGTTCCATTGACAGAGAGATGTTTTTATGTGCCACGTTCATTGTGGCCTGGAACAACGTTGCTTGTTGCTCGTCTGTGGTGAGAATTACTATATCGTCCACGTAACGATGGTAGAAGTCCAAGTTATTGATGTCTGAAGATCTATTTTCTTCTAAATGTGCCATGAAGATGTCTGCTAGAATAGGTCCAAGTGGACTCCCCATGGCCACTCAATTTGGCAGTATGGCATTTTTAGAAAGTTGAATTGAATGTTGGCGGTACATAATTTTAATAGCCTCTCTAGAATAGCTGATGGTATACCTAGTTTTAGTTGTTTGTCTCTAATGCGTTCGCTTATTATATTCACGGTCTCATCTAATGGAACGTGGTGAATAAAGAGGCAATATCCATGCATGCCATGTGTTTATTATGTATGTCCATAGTGTCCAATAATTTCACCAGTTCGAATGTATCTCTGAGTGTTCTTGGATCGAAGGACTGTCGTACTGGCTTTAAAATTTCAGCTAGCCATCTCGCCAATCGGTGTTGTGCAGAGTTAACCATGGACAGGATCGGTTTTAGCGGCATGCCGGTCTTGTGAAGCTTGGGTAGACCGTGCATCTGAGGAGTTTGGGTTCCACGCGGTGTGAGCGTTTTTGCAGTGGCCTCACTGATGAGTCCCGCATTCACAAGCGACTGGATCTCTTTCCTCATTTTTTGCATCCAGGACCTCCAACTTGTTGATTTTTTGATGTACCCTGCATTTAGATTCATCTAATAATATTTCTTCCATTTTTCTCTGGTAGTCTGACATGTCCATCAGTACTGCACCACTCCTTTTGTCAGGTTTCAATATTACCAGGGTGTTGCTAGCCTTTAACGCCTTTAAAGCAGTAAGTAAGGTGTTCATTTGTCAACGGACATATCTGTTTAGAGGGTGTTTTGCGATACTGGCGTTCTAAATTTACCAGTTGGCCTTCAGCCACCCGACCGACTCAGCAGAAGTAGGTGATAACCTGGAGACTTGATCAAACAACATTTCAAACTGTGCTTGCGATTCAACACGGTTAATATGTATGGGCTTTATGCAGAATTTTAATCCGTATGCAAGGGCCTCCGTTTCAATGTTGTTGTGTACGTACGACGATAAGTTCCTCACATACTTCTCTGGGTTGTCTAGTACTGACGTTGTTATCTTTTCAGAGCTCAGTGATTTGTTGAGCCGAGCATTCTCTGCGATTTTCACCGTGTACACTGTTTCTGTGCAGAATTTAGTGAACTTCAAGTAGCCGTACAAGCTCAATTCTTTGAAGACATAGTAGGCAGAACTGTATGTGCGATTGAGGTTGGTCAGCTTAGATTGTGTTTCTTCAAAATGGTTTTTTGTCAGTCGTCTCAGGTTTTTTCTTGTTGGACATATTCTGTCCGCCCTCAGAGATCTGAACTACCGGTGTGGAAATATTCCCGTCTTTAGGCATTCATCGAGAAATCTCAATCGACAATCCTGTACCGATATCTTACACTTCAGCTTAAGTAATCCATCTAATCGCTTCACCGTTGGTAATGGGAGGCGACGTTTCAGAAATTCAAAACAAAGCTTTCCCGTAGTTAATTAGAATAACGAAGACACAAACAATAGATTGCACGATTTATTGCTTGGCATATTTCGCTGCATCTCGTCAGGTAAATACTGGAGAAATCACACCAAATAAAGTGAATTAACTAGATGGATCCTTCAATCTGAAATATACACATATTCGCCCAGTAATGTAGATCGTATACCACAGTAATTTTAAACTGACTAACATGTCGTTTTGCTTGCACAAGGCCGGCTTACGCAGGTTGATCACTATGACTTCAGCAAACCTTAACAACCGACTACTCTGTGTGTTGAAAAACACACAGAAGGCAGGGTCTCTTTCAACCACATGGCCACTCTCGAGCACATGTCTCACGATCGATGAAACAGGACTGTTCCGGCGTGTCGACCTGCCTAGGCTACCATCTTCTGTGTGTAGTATCTTGTCCACCCAATTCGGAATGTGTTCCAACACTCTGTTATGTAACTGTCGCTCTGTTCTACCTATGTAGATGGCCTCGCACCCGCATGTAAATTGGTAAATACAATTCCATTTGGTGTACAAAGCTAGAGGTTCTTTAACTGCTGGGAAGGGGATCGGTGTGGTTCTGTACCTGATAACCGGAGTTGCAGCACAGAACGTTCGCCGACTACTGTGATGAGCCGGTCCTGCAAAAGTTGCATTACGTCATCTCCTCGGAAGGTTAAATGGATAAAAAACTTGAGTTTAGGGACTGTAGTTTCTTCTGGTTTAGGTTTTTGCTGTTGGCAGTGGCGCATTAAACCAGATAAAGCGCGAGTGACGAGATGGCTAGCTGAAATTTTAAAGCCAGTACGACAGTCCTTCGATCCAAGAACACTCAGAGATACATTTGAACTGGTGGAATTATTGGACACTATGGACATACAT
The DNA here is from genome assembly GCA_963921405.1 of Cepaea hortensis. Taxonomy (NCBI): domain Eukaryota; kingdom Metazoa; phylum Mollusca; class Gastropoda; order Stylommatophora; family Helicidae; genus Cepaea; species Cepaea hortensis. The sequence continues at coordinate 448,172,152 of OY992876.1, read as the reverse complement.
AATAAACACATGGCATCTATGAATATTGCCTCCTTATTCACCAACGTTCCATTAGATGAGACCGTGAATATAATAAGCGAACGCATTAGAGACAAACAACTAAAACTAGGTATACCATCAGCTATCCTAGAGAGGCTATTAAAATTATGTACCGTCAACATTCAATTCAACTTTATAAAAACGTCATACTGCCAAATTGACGGAGTGGCCATGGGGAGCCCGCTTGGACCTATTCTAGCAGACATCTTCATGGCACATTTAGAAGAAAATAGATCTTCAGACATCAATAACTTTGGCCTTCTACCATCGTTACGTGGACGATATAGTCATTATCACCACAGACGAGCAACAAGCAACTTCGTTCCAGGCCACAATGAACGTGGCACATAAAAACATCTCTCTGTCTATGGAACACGAACACAACGAAGCGTTGCCGTTTCTAGATATCCTAATGAGACGTAGAGCAAACGGCACAATTTAAAGTTCGGTGTACCGTAAAGAAACATGGACTGGCCAATATTTAAATTTTCAGAGCTTCGCACCTATCCAGTACAAACGGGGCCTAGTACGGACCCTGTTTGACCGTGCTAGGAAGATATGCACCTAGGACACACTAACAGAAGAATTTGAAACTCTGAAGAATGCCCTAAACCTGAATGGGTACTCCGCAGGATTTATAAAGAGCCACTGCCAATAACAAAAACCAAAACCAGAAGAAACTACAGTCCCTAACCTCAAGGTTTTCATCCAGTTAATCTTCCGAGGAGATGACGTATGCAACGTTTGCTGGACCGGCTCATCACAGAAGTCGGGTGAACATTCTGTGCTGCAACTCCGGTTATCAGGTACAGAACCACACCGATCCCCATCCCAGCAGTTAAAGAACATGTAGCTTTGTACACCAAATCGAATTGTATTTACCAATTTACATGCAGGTGCGAGGCCATCTACATAGGTAGAACAGAGCGACAGTTACATAACAGAGTGTTGGAACACATTCTGAATTGGGTGGATAAGATACTACACACAGTAGATGGTAGCCTAGGCAGGTCGACACACCGGAATAGTCCTTCTTCATCGATCGCGAGACATGTGCTCAAGAGTGGCATGTGGTTGAAAGAGACAGTGCCTTCCGTTTGTTGTTCAACACACAGAGTAGTCGGTTGTTAAGGTTTGCTGAAACCGTAGTGATCAACCTGCGTAAGCCGGCCTTGTGCAAGCAAAAAGACATGTTAGTCAGTTTAAAATTACCGTGGTAGACGATTGACATTACTGTGCGAATATGTGTATATTTTAGATTGAAGGATTTATCTAGTTAATTCACTTTATGTGGTGTGATTTCTGAAGTATGTACCTGACGAGATGCAGCGAAATATGCCAGGCAATAAATCGTGCAATTTATTGTTTATGTCTTCGTTATTCAATTTCACTACGGGAAAACATTGTTTTGAATAGTCAAACTGTTAAAAGTCTCTACATAAATGTGTGGTGCAGCAGTATTCACTTACATGGAACAAGCAATAGGAATTTTGAAGTAAGGTTCTGGAGTTACAATGTCCCATGGATCAAGTAAATATATTGTATATAGCTGTATCAGTGAGCGTGTGTATTTTGCTCAAGCCTCAACGACTATTTAGTCATTTGTCATTGTGTTCTAGTAAAACTTGCCAATTCTATTTCTCCTTTTCTTTGCCTTACTCGCCCAAAGAAAGACATTTTAACATTGTGCAAACATTCTCAATGGCACCCTGATACATCATGTTTGCAAAATCAGTATTTCTTATCATAATAAAGTGGATTGAAAGCAATTAGAAGATGAATTAGACGTACATGCAGGTTTCATACATGGTTGGAGACTGGGGTCCATATTTTCAGTAAAAGAGATGTCTTTGAGAAATGTGAAGAGTGCATTGTGGATAAAGCCTTGGACTGTTTTCGTCAACAAACACCATGAGAGACACCCGGTTTCCAGCACAGTTGATCCACGCAGGTGAAACACTATATCGTTAACAAGAAGCAGCTGTCAGAATAGCCGTTGAATCATCACACTGTTTTGAGATGCAGACGTGATTCAGACAGGCGTACATTTACTCTCTCCTTATGTGTTCAACATATACGTAGAAGGTCGTTGAAAATATAATTCATAAATTGATGAACGCATATGACATGGTCCTTTTCTCAAATAGCGCAAACGGATCAGAACAATGAAACATATATGTCAAATACTATCCTCCGGAAGATCAAAATCTTTGTTTCTAAATCGAATACAAACACACACACACACACACACACACACACACACACACACACACACACACTCACTCACTCACTCACAAACACACATACATACAAATCATACATTGAGTCTAAACACGCATTATACATTCACACATACAATAATACATAAATACATACAAAACACTCACACACCCACATACAATACACACACATACAATACACACATATACAACCCCCCCCCCCCCTCACACACACATATACACACGCACACATACACACGTATACATGCACGTGCATAATACACACATACACAATACACACACCTACACACATACGCACACATAAAAATTATTCAATGTTTAAAATATTTCTTTACATTAAATTTTTTTTACTATTATATATTTTCTCTCACACTAGCACTACACTACCACTTAGCACACTCAAACTCAATAAGCGTGGGAAAATATACATCACTGCATCAACCCCACTCATCACACTATTCTCCAAAACGACAGAAGACACTTCGCCGCACTCTCCCATAATCACACCCAACACTGAACCTGACCCGGCGCCTCCAAGCTACAAACCCGAACACCCAACTACTTACTAAAAAAGAAAGAGGAAGAGGCAGAAGAAGAAGACTAACGAAGAAGAAGGGAAAAGAAGAAGAAGGAGAAGAAAAATATTAAAGGAGGAAGCAAATGAGAAGGAGGAGGTGAAAGAAGAAGGAGGAGAAAGAAAGGGGGGAGAGATAATGAAAAGGGAAGAAGAAGAAGAAGAAGAAGAAGAAGAAGAAGAAGAAGAAGAAGAAGAAGAAGAAGAAGAAGAAGAAGAAGAAGAAGAAGAAGAAGTGGAGGAGGAGGAGGAGGAGGAGGAGGAGGAGGAGGAGGAGGAGGAGGAGGAGGAGAGGGACGAGGAAGAAGATGTGGGTTGAGAAAGAAGAGGAAGGACGAGAAAGAAAGAGGATGAAAAGGAAGTCGAAGGGGAAGAAGAGAACATTAACTCTGTGGGGTACAAGTTGAGTTGGGAGATAGATATCTCCAACTAGTGGCGCCGACTACTAAAAGAAAACCAGAAATGGCTCACAAGACATCTTAGTGAACTGGATCAGATAATCGAATAGAATTGCTCCAGGGGATCCTTTTAGGTTTTCAGGTAGAAGCCCAAAAGAGCACAGGAAGATCACTGCCGTCAGAGAGGAGAACGCTCTCTCTTTACAGAAATGAAAACTGAAGACTAACATTCTTACTGAGACACAGCTCGCCTGCTCTCTTAAGTGATATATCCCACAGATAGCGCAGTAGCACTATCACACTACCTTGTAACCCAGTACACCCACGAAAATATGATAAAGAATTAACTAACTCCTTCTTATTAAGTTGAACAGATTATAATGGTTGATTGGAATAACATGGGCAATGGGTATATCTTAAAGTACCACAAATGATACTAGGGCACTGAATGTTAAAAATGCCCGTCATCTAAAATGTTCTGCAACACCATAAAATCTCTGGCAGGAAAAGTTTGACAAAGTTAGCTGTTCACTGTGCATTTTTTTTAGCCATTAGTGCGTTGTGCTTATCTATGGGTTAGGCATGGGTGGAACAGTTGAGCTCTGAATAGCCAGCGCTGATATAAGTCTTCACTTTTCACTGCAGTAGAAAGGTGAGATCCATCAGCCTTCACTGGCGACTTCTCTATTTTGAACAACATATGCACCCAGTTTAGGCACAAAAAACCACCACCTGTTTGAAATAAAACAACAAACATGTACCCCGTCATCAGAAAGATGGGTACCATACCACATTCCTTATGAATGTTATCCATATCTCCCTATGCTGCAAGCGATCGGTCAAAGACGCAGTAGTTGCACACTAAGTCCATGCATCATATGCCCTTTAATCTTTTTCTATCCCTAATGTTAGGTCCTGACATCCTCTGTCTTGGTACAAATGATATGATGCGATGTATATAAAAACACATAAGTATATAATATATGTAGCCAACCTCTAATGTCTAACAAAACATGTATCATCCTATTCATGCACTAAATTTCTCACCCATCCATAATATGCAGATATCTAATCACCCAGCCCACTTGGCGCATCTAAATAATGATTTTATTTATAAAAACTCTTGGTGATATCCCTTTTCAGTTTATATGGTGTATATGTTTATACTTCGTATAATTAGCAAAATAACATCTATTTAACTATATGTAAGAGGGAAATGAAATTACAAAATAATGAATGAGACATCACAGTCTAAGTTATCACACTTAGCACAAAATAAGCAAAGTGAGATAAAACAGTAAATTAGGAAGACCAGACAGAAAGTATAACTGCCCGTAACACAAGATGGATTACATATATCTCCTTAGCAATTCGCTTATTAAGACGACGTCTCCAAACCCAATTCTTACATATAGAGAAATAATAAATAATTTCTATACACTCCCAGATAGTCATAATCAGCCCTGCTTGGGTTAACGACACATATATTTTATCAGGTTCCCCTAAGTTATTTCACGGTAAATCCGAAATGAAATCACACAGTGCCTTTCTGGCACTCAGACGATAAACAATTGACATATAATCGCCTTCTCCAACCTGCATATAACGAGTTAAAAGTATCCCCCCCCCCACTCCACATGTTTGTAATTACTTACAATAATAATTTCGACATAATTTGCCATTCATTTTTTTTTTAAGATTTAAAACCGAAGGACGTTAACTCCCAAAGCCAGTGAAATTGTGAGGTACTAGTCTCTGACGTTCTCTGATATTTTCTTGTGACTTCATATAAGCGCAAAGAAGGAAAAAATGAGTTGAGGCACCTCTTTTGAGGGGGTTAATGCACCTGGTACATTAATCTTGCTCTCTTCGCTCTTTGCTTCATCTGTTTTGTGGTCTAGGAATCCATATTAGAATTGAAACATGAATTAGAAAGATGGAGGATTAACACAGTTAACAATAAACTACAACATTCACTAGCTGATGCTTGCACAGATTAGGACCAAACTAGTGTCACGGATTCAAGAATGTGGAATTTAAGAAATAAATAAACATATTTCAGCGAAATAAGAGGGAAAGACTCTGGCGGTGATCTGTGCATACAGTTAGGGAACCTGATAGTGTATCACTGGAAAGGTCTTCTAATCTCCACAGGGCAAATAGAATTAAAGGAGACCAAAGAATGCGCGTACAAGAGAATTTGAAAGCAGAAATAAATTATATATGTAGGGCATGGTTACTGGTTAGTGGGAATCATCACAATAACATTCTGAACACGTCCATACGAGCTCAGATCTTCATTTCAACATCTCTGCCACTGTATATCAACAAATCGTACCAGTTCTGTGTTGGTTAGTCAAATGGCTTGCGCTCTAGACATAATGTTCATGTCCCCGCTTCACTGCCATCTCCCTCAATCTTGACAAGGAAATGTATTCCCAGGTTCCGGTAAAGTCACCTGTTCGCCCAGCGTCTCTAATGGCGCTGCTGGTATCCGGCGCATTCATACCTCTTCCCATCCCGATCATCGCAATGTTCGCCAACCGATTTAATTAGATTGTTACCTTTCACGTCTGGGTGTCCCGATACATATATGAAAGTTAGCTAGAATATCTGGGATGTGTTAGTGTGTCGAGCCACTCATTTCGTTTGAGGTAAGTCACGACCTTTTTGAGCATGGTTGAACTTGTAACAGATACACAAGATAAGCTAGCTGATTGTGATCATGGTGGAACTTGTAACAGATACACGAGACAAGATAGTTGATCGTTATCATGATGGAACTTGGAACAGACACACAAGATAAGATAACTGATTGTGATCATGGTGGAACTTGCAACAGATACACAAGATAAGATAACTGATTGTGATCATGGTGGAACATGTAACAGATACACACGATAACATGAATGATCGTGATCATAGTGGAACTTGTAACAGATATACAAGATAAGATAGCTGATCGTCAGTTGGTTGCGGGTCGATGCTCAAATGGGGGATAACGGTTATACAAAGAACGTCGTCATTTGACCTTGTCTCTCGCCAGTATCGGAGAAAGCTAGAGGTCATAGGAAACACAGAAAGTGTAAAGAACACCATCAGGATTGTATGATTATCAAATTCCACAACTGCATTTGAAGCTGGTGCTTTTAGTGTTTGAGCAGAAGTGGAACTTTTATGTCTTTGCTCTTAAATTTCAACATTAGAGCACCTACCCACACAAGAATGTTTACAGCATGTTTAACTCTGACCCCCCCCCCCTCCCCCCCCCACACACACATTAACACACATTCATACACACACACACACACACAAACTGGCATCCGACCAGGCGCCACGAGTTCATGCATCGAGCTGAGTCTTGCTGGTGTGACCAAGAAATGTAGACTTTTTTGATCAAATGCTACAGTAAAGTTCTTCGAATATCATGGACCAAATTGAAGAAACTCAGTGAAGTTCTACACCATGTGGGCATGGAGTAAATCTGGCTCATAACAGAATCATGTCTCGGTAACTGAAATACTTTGACCATCCATATTAAACATCACAGTGGCATGGAGAGAACCGTGGTGGAAGACGTGCTTCTTGGTAGAAGTGGCAGGGATCCACCAGCAACAGGATAGACACATGCCACTGCAGACGCGCTTGGCACGAGGGTGTATGGGACGGGAGACATGGCTAGGGATCAACAGAGTCGTCGACGCCCTGTGATGAGGGCGACGTTCTGCACAGGATCTGCTAGTTGATGACGATGGTGATTATTATGTCGATGATGATGATGACGATGATGATGACGATGATGATGACGATGATGATGATGATGATGATGATAATTATGATGATGATGATGTTGATGTTGATTATGATGACAGTGATGATAATGATGATGACGATGAGTTGCTGAATATTTTCTAATGTCCGATATCTTCTGTACTTTGTTGTACACATATGTTGTGTCTTCTAGTTGTTCTTGAATATTCTTGCAAAAGGTATTATCAACGCTCCTTTCGCTGCTTAAATATTTGTTCTATTTCTGGATTTATACTTTTACATTCATTCTGATGTTGTTTGATTAATTGTAAACATTTCACAGTCATTAATTTTTTTCTTAGTCGAAATTTAAAAAAAAAAAAAATTCTGGTATTATTTACTTGGATGTCTTTAGTCTTGGTTCCTTTCGAATTTACCACTCTTCGTCTTTATTGTATACTTTTGTTTTCTTATTTTCTGTAGCAGTGTGCCCAGTCTATACAGTAATGATCTTTTATCCTCATTTTAAAATTGCATTCAAGCCTTGCCAAATGTGTAGCATGTCTTTTGCAGGGCATTACCATCAACATCAACCAAAGGTTTTGTTAGACAATTTACCGTACAGTGCTTGCTTGCTTGTTGCTTGCTTGTGTTCGCTGTCTGTGAACTCCAGCATGAAGTCCTTTATGTCGGATGAAGACATCCTGTTGTCCAACATAAGTGTGATGTCATACCGGACTTAGGTTTGCGTGAGTATCCGTTGCCCCATGTCTGGCTTATTGGTGTGCAGACGGATGGTTCCTCGTTGTGCAGGCAGATACTCTCCGACTTCGGAAGAATCAGCGATTCTACTACGTTAGCCTGGACCCCGAAGGGACCTGTTGCCCAGGACGCACGACTGGGACGTGTTAGTAGGTCTTGGCCAGTATAGAACCTGGCCCTGGTGCCTTGGAAACACCTCTGCGTCCCTACCGCTCAGTAATTTGCCATTTCAAGCAAAGAGTCCTTCAGGACTGTGTGCTATCACCCTATTTGTTTAACAATGACGCCGAAAATATAATGAAAAATGTCTGAGATGATATAACAAGGGAGCAAAATGATGCCCTAAATATCGGTGATCATGAAATAACAGAGATTCGATATGCTGATGATACAGTATTACCATCTATATCACAGAAGGGTATAGAGAACCTAATGACATCAACACAAAGAAATTGTGAAAATCACAACTTATATCTTAACATAGCAAAAATTTAGATAATGCATACAGATAAAATTACTATGGAGAAAGAAATATATAGTGTCAAAAAATAAAAAAAAGGAAAGCAGCATTATTGCAGTTTCAACTGCACACTTGTAGCAACATTACATTGAAGATGCTGATTCGCCCACTGCAGTCGATTCTGTCGATGTCGGTCAGTAAGAACAGGACTTCTGTATGGTCTTCTAGCCCAAAGACCAGCGTCGTGCAGCCGTTTCCTGGCCGTTCGATCTGAAATTCGACAAGCTCCTGACATTTAATGGACTGTGGAGGGCGCAGATGCAAATATTTCCTAAGGTGACGCAGGCGTATGAAGCGGTTTCGGCAGCAGTTGTGATTCTGGGTCTTCCACTGAGCAGCCGACCTGCAACTGATCCAGTTTCTTGAAATCGCCTCTAAAGTTGACGAATGGTGCTTCTCCATCCATCCATCATGTGCCTTGCTGGTAAGCGTGGGCGGTCATGTTCTGCCATCTCACTCGATTACCAGAATCTTGGATCAGCACTGTGTTTCTGTCTCGACCATGCCACAAGGCCAAGCCATCCAGGTACTTGTTTCTAGGTCTTCCCCTTGGTCTGTTCCCCTCGATCTTACCAGTTGTCACCAAGTTCTCCAATTTATTTCTTCTCATAACATGCCCAAACAATTGTGACTGTCTACGTCTAATGTCACTAATAAGTTTACGATCTTCATTTGTTTCTTAAAGAAAAAGTTGTTTATTGGTCTTTCTGGCTGTCCATGGTATTCTTTGCATTTTTCTAAGAAACCACATTTCTACAGCCATCAGATGTTTTTTCAGCCTGACTGCTCATTGCCCAAGCTTCACATCCATATAAAAGTACAAGTTCTATGTAGGATCTCAACATTCTTTTTCTCGTTTCAATTGACATATTTTATTGGTCAGTATGTTTTTCATCTTGATAAAGGCTACTTTTGCCATGGCGATTCTTGTTCTAATCTCTTCATCTAATCTCGTCAACCCAACAAGGCATCTCCCATCAGATGTTATTTCTGTTCCGGGATAATTGTACCTATTCACTTGTTGAAGAATATTCCCATTTACTTGTATATAACATTGTGCGGGTCGATGCTCAAATGGGGGATAACGGTTAGAAAAAGAACGTCGTCATTTGACCTTGTCTCTCGCCAGTATCGGAGAAAGCTAGAGGTCATAGGAAACACAGAAAGTGTAAAGAACACCATCAGGATTGTATGATTATCAAATTCCACAACTGCATTTGAAGCTGGTGCTTTTAGTGTTTGAGCGGAAGTGGAACTTTTATGTCTTTGCTCTTAAATTTCAACATTAGAGCACCTACCCACACAAGAATGTTTACAGCATGTTTAACTCTGACCCCCCCCCCCCCCCACACACACACACACATTCACACACATTCATACACACACACACACACACACACACAAACTGGCATCCCACCAGGCACCACGAGTTCATGCACCGAGCTGAGTCTTGCTGGTGTGACCAAGAAATGTAGACTTTTTTTGATCTTCGAATATCATGGACCAAATTGAAGAAACACAGTGAAGTTCAACACGATCTGGGCATGGAGTAAATCTGGCTCATAACAGAATCATGTCTCGGTAACTGAAATACTTTGACCATCCATATTAATTATCACAGCCGCATGGAGAGAACAGTGGTGGAAGGCGTGCTTCTTGGTAGAAGTGGCAGGGTTCCACCAACAACAGGATAGACACATGCCACTTCAGACGCGCTTGGCACGAGGGTGGATGGGACGGGAGACATGGCTAGGGATCAACAGGGTCGTCGCCGCCCTGTGATGAGGGCGACGTTCTGCACAGGATCTGCTAGTTGATGACGATGGTGATTATTATGTCGATGATGATGACGATGATGATGACGATGATGATGACGATGATGATGATGATGATTATGATGATGATGATGATGATGATTATGATGATGATGACGATGATGATGATGATGATGACGATGATGATGACGATGATGATGATGATGATGATGATGATGATGATGATGATGATGATGATGATGATGATGATGATTATGATGATTATGATGTTGATGTTGATTATGATGACAGTGATGCTAATGATGATGACGATGAGTTGCTGAATATTTTCTAATGTCCGATAACTTCTGTACTTTGTTGTACACATATGTTGTGTCTTCTAGTTGTTCTTGAATATTCTTGCAAAAGGTATTAGCAACGCTCCTTTCGCTGCTTAAATATTTGTTCTATTTCTGGATGTATACTTTTATATTCATTCTGATGTTGTTTGATTAATTGTAAACATTTCACAGTCATTAATTTTTTTCTTAGTCGCAAATTAAAAAAAAAAAAAATAATAATGGTATTATTTACTTGGATGTCTTTAGTCTTGGTTCCTTTCGAATTTACCACTCTTCGTCTTTATTGTATACTTTTGTTTTCTTATTTTCTGTAGCAGTGTACCCAGTCTATACAGTAATGGCTTATTTATCCCCATTTTAAAATTGGATTCACGCCATGCCAAATGTGTTGCATGTCTTTTGCAGGGCGTTACCATCAACATCAACCAAAGGTTTTGTTAGACAATTTACCGTACAGTGCTTGCTTGCTTGTTGCTTGCTTGTGTACGCTGGCTGTTAACTCCAGCATGAAGTCCTGTATGTCGGATGAAGACATCCTGTTGTCCAACATAAGTGTGATGTCATACCAGACTGAGGTTTGCGTGAGTATCCGTTGCCCCGCGTCTGGCTTATTGGTGTTCAGACGGATGGTTCCTCGCCGTGCAGGCAGATACTCTCCGACTTCGGAAGAACCAGCGATCCTACTACGTTAGCCAGGATCCCTAAGGGACCTGTTGCCCAGGACGCACGACTAGGATGTGTTAGTAGGTCTTGGCCAGTATAGAACCTGGCCCTGGTGCCTTGGAAACACCCCTGCGTCCCTACCGTTCAGTAATTTGCCATTTCAAGCAAAGAGTCCGTCAGGACTGTGTGCTTTCACCCTATTTGTTTAACATGTAAGCCGAAAATATAATGAAAAATGTCTGAGATGATATAACAAGGGAGCAAAATGATGCCCTAAATATCGGTGATCATGAAATAACAGAGATTCGATATGCTGATGATACAGTATTACTATCTATATCACAGAAGGGTATAGAGACCCTAATGACATCAACCCAAAGAAATTGTGAAAATCACAACTTATATCTTAACATAGTAAAAATTTAGATAATGCATACAGATAAAATTACTATGAAGAAATAAATATATACTGTCAAAAAAAAAAAAAAAAAGGAAAGCAGCATTATTGCAGTTTCAACTGCACACTTGTAGCAACATTGCATTGAAGATGCTGATTCGCCCACTGCAGTTGATTCTGGCGATGTCGGTCAGTAAGAACAGGGCTTCTGTATGGTCTTCTAGCCCAAAGACCAGCGTCGTGCAGCCGGTTCCTGGCCGTTTGATCTGAAATTCGACAAGCTCCTGACATTTAATGGACTGTGGAGGGCGCAGATGCAAATCGATTCCTAAGGTGACGCAGGCGTATGAAGCGGTTTCGGCAGCAGTTGTGATTCTGGGTCTTCCACTGAGCAGCCGACCTGCAACTGAGCCAGTTTCTTGAAATCACCTCCAAAGTTGACGAATGGTGCTTCTCCATCCATCCATCATGTGCCATGCCGGTAAGCGTGGGCGGTCATGTTCTGCCATCTCACCGGATCACCAGAAACGTGGATCAGCTCTGTGTTTCTGTCTCGACCATGCCACAAGGCAAAGCCATCCAGGTACTTGTTTCTAGGTCTTCCCCTTGGTCTGTTCCCCTCGATCTTACCAGTTGTCAACAAGTTCTCCAATTTATTTCTACTCATAACATGCCCAAAAAATTGTGACTGTCTACGTCTAATGTCACTAATAAGTTTACGATCTTCATTTGTTTCTTAAAGAAAAGGTTGTTCATTAGTCTTTCTGGCTGTCCATGGTATTCTTTGCATTTTCCTCAGAAACCACATCTCTACAGCCATCAGATGTTTTTTCAGCCTGACTGCTCATTGTCCAAGCTTCATATCCATATAAAAGTACAGGTTCTATGTAGCATCTCAACACTCTTTTTCTCGTTTCAATTGACATCTTTTTATTGGTCAGTATGTTTTTCATCTTGCTAAAGGCTACTTTTTCCATGGCGATTCTTGTTCTAATCTCTTCAAGGCATCTCCCATCAGATGTTATTACTGTTCCGGGATAATTGTACCTATTCACTTCTTGAAGAATATTCCCATTTACTTGTATATTATATTGTGGTATTTTGTTCTTCCTAGTGACGACCATAATCTGTGTCTTTTTACAGTTTAATTCTAACCCTAGTTGTTCACTGTGTGTAACAACCGCATCTACTAAATTTTGCAGGTCCTGTTCATTGTCTGCAATCAAGACTGTATCATCTGCATATCTAATGTTATTGATGCATCGTCCCCCAATGTTGATTCCTTCCATATCTTGAATATTTCTGAAAATACTTTCACTGTACAGGGAAAACAGATCTGGAGACATTACACAACCCTGTCTCACACCTCTCTTAATAGGCTGAATTTTGCTGAACAGGCATTAAATTCTTTGGCTACTACACTTTTTGACTGTTTTCAGTTATCAGATGGGGTATCTTCATTGCATTCCGGACAAGTCCATAGGTGCTCAGATCCTCCCCCCCCCCCACCCCCTCGGCATATTCGTCAGCGTCCGGTGGCTAATAGTGCTAGTTGTGTGTTGGTTGACGAGGCACCTCGTTTTCCCGATGTACCTCTCGTGTCTGGCCGTGCCAATTCTTACTCCCAAGTCTTTCATCCTGGACAGCAATGTGAATTCACTGAAGTTAAAGTCCTCTGTTCTCGATGTATCTTTAAGGAAGTTAATAACATCGGTAGGATCCATGGGCTGGCCATCCACAGGGGGTGGAGATCAATCAACCAATCAATCAATCATGTGCCATGCTGGAAAGTGTGGGCAGTCATAACTCGCCATTTAACTCGGTCACCAGTGTCGTGGATCAGCTCAGTTTTCCTGTCTCGTCCATGCCATGTAGCCAAGCCATCCAGGTATTTTCCTCTCGGTCTTCCGCTTGGTCTGTTTCCTTCGATATTGCCAGTAGTCACTAAGTTCTCTAATCCATTTCTTCTCATAACATGTTCAAATAGTTTTTTGACTGTCTACGTCTACTTTCTCTAATCAATTTACGATTTTCATTTGTCTCACGTAGAACTTGGTCGTTGGTTTTTGTATCTGTCCATGGTTATCTTTGCATTTTTCTCAGAAACCACATTTCTGCAGCCATCAGATGTTTTTCAGCTTGACTGCACATTGTCCAAGTTTCACATACATACAAAAGAACAGGCTCTATGTATCCCCTCAACACTCTTTTTCTTGTTTCAACTGACATCTTTTTATTGGTCAGAATGTTTTTCTTCTTGCTAAAGGCTACTTCCTCCATGGCGATTCTTGTTCTAATCTCTTCAAGGCATCTCCCATCAGATGTTATGACTGTTCAGAGATAATTGTACCGATTCACTTGTTGAAGATTATTCCCATTTAATTGTATATTACATTGTGGTACTTCGTTCTTCCTAGTGACGACCATAGCCTTGTCTTTTTACACACGGACTACAATATAATTTCTAGTGCACACACGCACTATAATATAAGTTCTAGTGCACACAGGTACTGCATTTCAGAACATGTATAGTATCCTATGTAATAAGTCACTGTCATTGATTGTAAAAAAAGAGAGTGCCGGAGTGCTATATAGAACCTGTTTTGCTGTATGGCAGTGAATCTTCGAATGTAAATGAACAAATTAGGAAGAACTTGAAAGCAACGTAGATGTGATTCCTGAGACGAATGTTGCGAATTCCTTGGATTGCCAAAGTAACTAACAACGACTGCCTGAAAGAGGGTAATGAAACTAGAACATTATATACAACAATAAGAAAGAGACAAACAGCTATCTTTGGTCATGCGAAGAGAAGAGAGGCATTGGAGAACATCGTGACAAATGGAAAGATCGAGGGAAAGAGAGACTGACGCAGACCAAGAGAAATGATGCTATATGGATTGCGACGGTGGCATTGAGGAATATCATCAGCAGAGTTGATCCTGAAAACCAAAGACCGAGATCTGTGGTAAGTCATGAAGAAGAATATTGATTAACCAAGGTGAACACACCTGGAGAATTAATTGCGCAAGGTGGTGTAGAGAAATGAGCCGTGAACTTATCGGCGAAAAATGAAATGAATGGAACGAGTGAATAGAAGATCAGAAAATTGATTATAAATTCGCATCTAATTGTATTTAGCAAATTGATAAATGAATGCATGTTAATCATTGATTGTTGTCAATGGAAAGAATGTATATAGAAATGTGTCACAAGGACGTTTCAGGTGAGGGCGAGCAGAGGTGAAGACACGACATTGACACGACAGACGACAGACTAACAAATTAAATTTATTTTTCCACTTTCCAGCATCCCGTCAAAGTGAACCGTCACACATAAGAGTCTTGAAATGTGTTAACATCGTGCATGTAGTGTATTTGCTAAATAGTAACTTGTACTGCTCTATATAACAGAATGCAGAGCAGGTGTAATTAAAACAGCGGTCCGACGTGAAATTCAGAAGTACTTCCCATAGGCCCAAGAGAACTCAAATCTTCTTTCAGATGAGTATACATTGTCTTTTGATAAAACAATTAGATTGACATCTTAAATTAAGAGCTGTATACATACTTAATATCTGTGTATATTATTCATTGTTTATTTCATTGCATATTTGAGTGTTTGAATAAACATTACCAAAATGTCAACTTTAGGGGAGTGTATACTGGCAGGTAAAGACCTGGGATATACAGGTGATAAACTGGAAAAATGGGCAAATGATAAATTTAAAGAATTAAAGGAGGCTGAAAGAGATGAGCGAGCACAGGAACGTCAGCATCAGAAAGACCTCGCCGAACTGGCTGAGGCCACTAAATTGAAGGAAATAGAACTGGCAGAAGCCACGAAATTAAAAGAGTTAGCAATTAAGGAAAATCACTTAGAAATTGAATCACAAACACAGATGAAGTTAAAGGAAATGGAGATTGAATCTCAGGCACAGATTGCTAACACTAAGTTGAAAAGTAAAGAAGAGGAAAACAAATTTAATAAGTACAAAGGGCTTATCAAACCATATTGCCAAGGAGATTCCATATCTGCATGGAATGAAAACGTAGAGTTCCAATTCAAAGTCCAAGATGTACCAAAAATACACTGGGCGGTGGTCTATATGAAAAATTTATCAGGGGAGCCTTTAAAAGTGATAGAATCTATCCCCCAAGAACTCAGAAATAACTATTACTACATTAAACAACGCATTATGCAATATATTTTACTAGACGCCCCAGGTTATCAAATACAATACTCCAAACTAAAACCAAAACCAACAGAGACATTCATTGATTACCTTTCTAATGTACAAAGTGTATTTAGTAGATGGCTAGCGGCAGCAAAGGTAGAGAAAAATTTTGATAAACTAATGAATCTAATGATAATGGACGAAGTCATCTCCACTCTACCTTCTCCTTAAAACACCTAGTGAGGAATCTTAAATTGTAGCATTTGCTAGTAGTAAACCTCAAAAACCATTTCAGAGGAGGAACAAACCGAAATCTAAACCACCTCAGTGTCCATATTGTCGTCTTTTTCATGAACAATACTCGATGTGCGACCAGAATCCAGGTTATGCATCTCACTTAGAGATGATGATAAAGAAGCAAGAAAATAAAAAAAAAACACGTACAGACGTGCAGTCAAATGCTTCTTCTGCCGTTCGTACGGACATTATAGTTCTAAGTGTCTTGGACGTAAGAAGTTGAGAACCAGCAATGCTGTACTTGTTGATACAGCTTCTGAGAGTGAAAGTGAGCATGAGAGTGAAAGTGAAGAACTTGTACAAGATACTGATAATATTGTAGCATGTATTGATGTGTTAAACTTTGATAATTGTGATATTTGCCATCAATTTCACGAAGACGGTGTGCTGAAATGTGGGCACACAGTACCATGCTCTACAGAGAGTGTTAACGCAGTAACAGCCTCCAGAGGCAAACAAGTGTTTTATGACAGGATGGTGAACAACAAACCCTGTCAATGTTTACTAGACAGCGGCAGTACCCTTATTGGCTTGAGGAGGGAATTGGCCAAGCCAGAGGACTACACGGGCGGCTAAGTAAAGTGCCGTACATTTTCGGGTACAATAGAAAGATACCCGTTAGCAAAAGCCCGTATAGACACTCCATTCCTATCCGGCACCTTTACTTGCGCCATTCTAGAGAAACCTTGTACGGATTTGATATTAGGATGCTTGCCACAGTTGAAAAACTGTTCCGCAGAACAAATAGTAGCCTGGCAGAAAACACATAAGGCTAATGCGGCAACAAGATCGGAAACAAGAAAACAGCACGATCAGTTACAAGAAGACATGCTACACTTGATAACACCAAGTGGCACAATAAACAACGCCACTAAAGATAAGTTTATACAGCGCAACGCACCGATCCATCTATCTCACCCTATTTTAGACTTGTGGGTGAGAAACCAAAAATGACCAAAAAACGCGTCATGGTATTTTAAACTTCATAATGATGTATTAGCAAGAAATTGCACCAGAGATAACCACGAGATTCAGCAAACGGTACTACCGGTCGAACATCGACAACAAGTCCTACGAATCGCACACGATTCGCCGTTTGCTGGACATCTCGGTTACGACAAAACAAGAGCCAGAATATTAGCACACTTTTACTGGCCTAAATTTTGTGATGACATAAAAAGTTTGTGTAAATCATGTACAATATGTCAACAGTTGGTACGAAAGGGTAAACATGTAAAAGCTGAGGTCCAACCTACAACATTGGCCTCTAGACCATTTGAGTGTGTAGCTGTAGATATTGTTGGACCATTAAACCAGGAGTCCAACAAAGGAAACATGTTTATCTTTACTTTAGTAGATTTTTGCTTGAGGTGGGTCGAGGTGGTAGCCCTGAAATACATAAGCTCCAAGGATATAGTGAATGTATTTCTACACCTTTTTTCTCGTTTCGGATTCCCTCGAACCATTCTCTCAGATCGGGGAACCCAGTTCATATCAGCTGCCACGCAAGCTCTTACCAAATTGTTAGGTATAAAGCAATATTTCACAAGCCCCTATCACGTGGCGGCCAACGGGATTGTAGAGAAAATTAACGGGGATTTAAAGCATATGTTGGCCAAGGTGACAGCAGAAAACCCAGCAGATTGGGATGCATTGTTACCAACAGTGCTGTTCGCCTTTCGAGAGATCCCGCACTCGAGTACAGGCTTCTCACCTTTCGAATTAGAGTACGGGGCAAACCCACGAGGATCCCTAAGCATATATTATCAGCTGCTGACTAACACCTCAGATACGGTAACACCAGTATCACCATATGAGGTAGTGACAGAAACACGCAACACAATTATGAAAGCGTGTATCATAGCAAAGTCGTCTTTGGAGCGAAAAGGACAGATCTACCGTCATTACGCCAACAGAGGTGCTAAAACCCTACACCTCGAAACTAATCAAAAAGTATTACTCCTGTTACCTGATAAAAGGAATCTACTCTTAACATCATGGCAAGGGTCATTCACAGTAGTACGAAAAATATCAGATGTTGACTATGACATATCTATGAACAACAAACTCAAGTTATTCCAGATCAAAATGCTGAAACCTTATTACTCAAGACAGGAACAACAGACAGATGACGAACACAATGCAACTACACCCATGCATCAGACAGAAGACGAACACAATACAACTACACCCATGCATCAGACAGAAGACAAACATAATGCATCCACTCCAGACAGTAGTCAAACAGAAAACATAGCCAGCACAACAACAGTACTCAACCAAACCGACGATGACAACATGGACATACCAGTTCCAACAGTAGACAAAACAACAACAATCGACAGTATGCACATAGAACCAACACTTAGCGACGAACGGAAACAACAGTTAATAGAGTTATTGACAGAATACAAACATATATTCTCAGACATTCCAGGTAGGACTGATAGGATAGAGCACTCCATTCTTCTATCGAACTATACGCCTATAAAATGCAGGCCCTATTCTATCCCTTTAAACTACAGGGGAAAACGTGATCAAGAAATCCTTAATTTAGAAGAGAAAGGAATCATCCAAAAGTCCATATCTGAATACTCTTTTCCTATGGTCCTAGTGAAAAAGAAGGACTCAACAATCCGACTCTGCGTCGATTACCGTAAGCTAAATAAAGTCACTAAAATAGAAGCAGAACCTATTCCCTCTTGTGAAGATCTACTCCTAAACATGTCTACATCTACCATCTTTTCAAAACTTGACCTAACGAAAGGCTATGGGCAAGTCCCAATGAATAAAAACTCTACTCATTTAACAGCATTTTCAACACCTCTAGGTCTCTATGAATGGCGATTTCTTCCTTTCGGTCTACGCAAGGCGCCAGCTACTTTTGTCCGTCTAACCAGAGATCTTTTACATGGAGTAACAGATACACAGTCATACATAGACAACATTTGTATACACACAACTGACTGGACAACACACTTGCAAAAACTTAGACAAGCCTTCGAAAGGAAAAGAGTATTTGGACTTACAGTAAAGCCCACCAAAGTTGAATTAAGGGTTGGAGAAAATAGACTTCTTAGGCCATACGATATCTAAAGGGCATTTGGAAACAGACAGTAAAATTATGACCAAAATATTAAATCTTATGGTGCCAACCACCAAGAAACAAGTCAGGAGTTTGCTTGGATTGGTGAATTATTATAACAAATTCATTCCCAATCTAGCGGAAATTACCAGTGTTTTTTCTAACTTGTTGAAAAAAACTGTAAAGATCGATGTGAAAGATGTCACTCTAATTAATGCTTTATCAAAACTTAAATTTTTGTTCAGCAATGTACCAATACTCCGCTTGCCTAATCCGCACTTACAATACTTTCTTAGAACTGATGCGAGCACAGTATCCATCGCAGGCGTCCTAGGCCAGAAGTACAACGACATCTTGCACCCAATAATGTACGTAAGTCGTAAAATTACTCCTACGGAGGCCAGATACGGGGTGTCAGAATTGGAAGCACCCTCGATTATATACTGTGTCCATAAACTCCACCGATTCTTGGCAGGGACACACTTTGTCATAGAGACTGACAACTCACCGCTTACTGTCATGGAAACAGGTGTCCACAAAAACAACAGAATATACAGGTGGTCCCTGGTACTTCAAAATTACTCATTTACTGTCAAGCATATCAGTGGCAAGAGTAACTTATTGGCTGATGTTTTAAGTAGGCCAAAAGACTTTAATGTACCTGAATTACCAACAGAAGTCGACACAGCTTCATCAGTAACCACGTTACCAACAGAAGTCAACACAGCTCCGTCATTACCGAGAATACCAGAAGTCGACACTACGATATCATTGACTATGTTAACAGGAGTTCACACTACTCCATCTGTGACAGTATTATCACACGTCAATCACACAGATGTGACATAGACCACTCAGGGTACCACTATGTACATTGTTTGTTGAATGGTAACCCAGCAGAGATTCCAACAACATCACATGGAACACTGAACTATATAGATACATTTGTGAAAGATATTCCAAAAGGAAAGAGCGCGACATTGTCAGTACGCCGAGTGTAAATTAGTTAGTTATTATTATAAAGATGTATGTGTATATTATTATGTACATAAATATGATATAACTATAAATGTATGTAAATGTCATATAATATACAAAATTGTATTGCAGTTACATAAAGTAGAACATTTTTGTAGTTAGGTAAATACACGTAGAAGCGGAACCAAGTTGCCGTACATAGGTGAAAGAAACACAACATCTTTAGTTTATATAGATTAAAGGCACCTTTCCCATTTCCCAACTAAATAAACCTATAAACTACCGTTAACATTCCATACATTAGAGTAGTTAGAACATTCTATTTATTAATGTAGATTAATTAGAAATATAACATTACTAAAATGTTTTTTTTGGTATCATCTACACTTAATTAGATTAAGGGATCCAACACACTTCTCCCCTTTTAGGTAATTAATTAGATTAGTTCCATTTGGTCAGCAAATTTCAGCACACAAAATTATAGTTAGTTATCATAATTACAACAAGGGTCAATAACCAACTTAACCTGCAAATATATACATATAAAACAAAGTGCCATTTTGTTTTCGCAATCGTAATCGACTCAACAGCTTAGAGAAAAAGTGAGCCAAAACTGTAGTGCGCTATTTATCTTCCACTATATTTTATTTTTTTTAATTATTATTTTTATTTTATTTTATTTTTATATAATTTCATTATTTTATTTTTACATTAACTTCGTGTCACACATTAATCGCTCTTGTCATGATGACAAAATGACATAACATAATCTTTTAACATGCGAGTGAAAGAGACGAATGCAAGGACGAATGAATGAAGTAAATACAAGGAGTGTGAAAAGCGAGCGATATTTTTCCGCGCCCTAGCGTTCTAATAATAATTTGTCTGCGTCTTCAGTGTAACACACATGTGTTGTGATTTGTGTGTAGTTGCTACATTTATATGATAGAGACAGCTACATTTTTAGGTTTCCTAGATCGGCACGGCGGTCACAAATTATGCTAGCTCATCATTTGATGACAGGATAAACCTATCTATGAGGCCTGAAAAACTACATTCAGTAAATTAGATACATACACCTATGCGTCTGATTTAAACATACATTGAACTTAATTAAACACACAAACAACCATAAATACTAACAGATTAAAACGCATACAGCAACTATATGAAAGGGGAAATAACCACATTAACAGGGGACATCACAGACTCACTGATAATTTGAGATACATTTAAATATTTAGCCACAAACGGAAGTTAGAGAGGCGAACATCAGTACACACACAACGAGTAGCATAGTTGGAAGTTCATTATACGGGAGCATGAATTTATAATTCATGTATTATGCCCTAAAAAGTACAATCTGGACGGAGTGTAGGTTAATCTGCATATGAGAAGCAGGTCGTGAAAGGCAATGGCTTCGTTTCGTTACAGCTCTCATATGTATAAGGGGAAGAGTATGATACTCTAGCCAGCAGTACAGTTGTGTACTCTGATTAGTAAACCAGTGGATAAATACGACAATGTGACATCAGATAGTCAGAAGTTAGTGAGTGTACCTAGGACATGAGGACATAATCCTACCAGCACTTGACAAAATTAGACCAAACTAATTTTTAACTGTTACCAAAGATTGCGCCACACCCATGAGTTAAAGTTGGTGACGCAATGCGACGGGGGACGAGGGCGTGTCAGAGTGCTGGAAGGGACAGATATAGAACTAATAGAGACACAGATACAAGTAGGACAAGGACAGAGGACAGTTGAGGACAGAGACAGGATATGAGAGGAACTCTATACAAGAGTGTACATAGAGAGAGACAGTAGAAGGAGGTAGTTCTCCAAGCTAGTGTTAGGACCAGACCTAGACAGGACACGCAGGTGTCATAGCTAGGACATACTTAGGACATGACGGGATTCACTCCCGTAATAAGACAGACTAACGTAAGCACGGGGATTACCCATAAACAGACTGAACTCTAGTATAGTTGTAGGACGAGGACTGGACAACTGGACCAGCGTGGCAAGTGTGCCAGCATGCAGCACAGCTAACAGCACGAAGGAAAAGAGAAGGAGAAACTGGACTCAAGAAGTGAACGATGTGTTGTGTGATTTCGATGGGGTGAATGAAGGGTTTCGCACGAAAACAGGTTCTTGACATCTCTTATTATACTGTTTTGGCATCGGTAGCATAGAGTTGGTAGGCAGATTATGCTGTTTCTTTTGTTAATATCTACTCATAATGTTTGTTCTTTAGTGTGGATGCTTTTTGTCAAATGAGTCGGTTTGCCCTATTGCATTTTGTTCGATCTCGTCTTCTCATTGCTATTTTATGATTTTAATCCTACGCTAAGTACTTAAAGCTCTGTTTCAGGGGGTGTTCTTTTAGATGCATCTTCGTTGTTATTTCTTCTTTGATTATAGTCAGTACCTATGTTTTACTTGTGGTAATTTTCATTTTATGTTCCAAACATTTCGTTTTGACTATTTATGGGGCCTTGTAATTCTGCTTCTGAGTTTGCTATTATTGTTTGATCGTCCGCAAACAGGACCAACTAATATTAACGCCATCTACAACAAATTGCTCAAACTGAATACACAGTTTGTATCAATGCACACAGAGATGTACTAAGCATATAAATACATGACACTGCAATACTCGCAGGCTGGGCTGTTACAATTTAATGACAATTAAACTGACAAATTATGGCTAACAAACGCATGGATAAAATCTAACACAAACTGTTAATTCTTTCGAAAAATCAAAGCTTCTGGAATATTCGCGAAGTATATACACATATCGAAGTTAGTTATACCCATGAGAAGATGCACATAAGATACACCCAAAGCCAGTAGAAGTATACTGGAACATATCTGGAATCCCTGTCAAGTCAGGGTTACAATGATGATCACATTCCCGACTAACCCCAATACACTGGTACAGGAAATAAATACATAGCGAAATGTCTGTTATTCTGTAATAAAGTTCCCACTGGACAAGCTCCAGTTCTGAGACGCCCTCTTCCACTGGAATCATCTTTGCTTAAGAGATGTATACTTGCACAATTTTCTTGTTTTTCAGACAGTCTTGAATGTTTCACTTACTAATCTAGTGTATTCTGGGCAGCAGAACGAATGTCCGCAAGTCTCACCTGGGATAATGCATTCCAATGTTTTAATTTACTCAAGGCATCTTTACTTTGTACACCTATAACACGTTACTAATTTCCTGAAGTTATGATGTCTTATTCTTGCGTTCGTTCTTTCATGCTTACACTAACAGATTAGAACTCGTGATGTAGTCTACAATCTTTAGAGTTCCTCTTTTGCTCCATACAGTGTTGAAATCCGTGCCGTCTCACTAGGCCAGTATTCCCTCCTTAGTTGACTGTACTGGGGAAAATCCTGGAGAACATTCTCTGTAGTTTGATCACACTGCCGCATGAACATAATGGTGGGTCACTCAGAGAAGCTTGCACATATTAAGTAAAGGACTATTTTACGCGTATTAGGTGAATTTGGCATCTGGTGCTAAATCCGTATTTATTATTAACACCGACGTAAATAATGTAGTCTCCAACACAGTTAACGCACATTAACCAATCTTCAAATTCGTATAATACATCCATCAGTTCTTCGTATAGGAGCACAGAATTTAAAACATATTCAACAACAAACGCAAAGCAATTATGTGCAATGTACAGCACGCAGATACTGAGTAACGTTTTCGTTGTCTTCGATATGAGGTGTGTGGTGGTTGATTTGACGTGACTCGGGGTGAGCTGCTTACGTCTGTTGGTAATTATTATGTCCTTGATACCAATAACATTACAGCCGGCAGTTACTAGACCAAATGTTATTACTGTTATATAATTAGTCATGTTGACTATTAACACGACTAACCCGCTTTCGAAAGCACGAAAATATAAATTTGTCAGTACAAACCAACTAATAGTGTCGCCTCCAAATACAAATTGCTCAAGCCGAGTACACAGTATGTATCTAAAGACACACAGTGATGTAGTGAGCATATAAATAAAGGACAATGAAATAATCGTACACTGTGGTGTTATTATTAAATGGACACTAAATGGGCAACATATGGCTAACAAACGTTTCCCATCAAGGATGCGAGATGTATGTGTTGATGGGTGGGTGGGGGTGAGTAAGGTGTGAGTGGTTGAGTACATGAGTGGAGGGATGTGTGTGGGGGATGAGTTTATGAGTGGGGGTGTGTATGTGGGTGGGAAGATGTGTGTAAGTGGGGGATATGTGTGAACGGGGATATGTGTGTGTGTGTGTGTGTGTGTGTGTGTGTGTGTGGGAGGGAGATTTGTACGGGTTGAGGACGTGTGTGTGAAGTGGGGTATGTGTGAGTGGGTGGGTGGGTGGGTGGAGAGGTGTGGAGGAGTGTGGGATGTGTGGGTTGGTGGGGGTGTATGGGTTCGTGCGGATATGAGTGGGTTGGTGGGGAGTTGTGTGGGTGGGGAATATATGGGTGGGTGAGAGATGTGTGGAAGGGGGAGTGCGTTTCGGTTAGTGTGCTTGTGTGGGTGTTGATGGATAGTGGTATGTGTGGGTGATGGCGGGTGGATGATGTGTGGGTGTTGTTAGGTGGGGGATGTGTGTGTTGGTGGGTGTCTTGGGGCGTGTGTAAGGTGAGTCTGGGATGTGTGTATGTGTGGGGGATATGTGTGTCGGTGGGGGAATGTGTGTGGGTGGGGGGATGTGTGTGTGGGTTGGGGTTGTATGTGTTTGTGGATGTTAA
Source organism: Cepaea hortensis (assembly GCA_963921405.1). Lineage (NCBI taxonomy): Eukaryota > Metazoa > Mollusca > Gastropoda > Stylommatophora > Helicidae > Cepaea > Cepaea hortensis. Next base: position 448,147,388 of record OY992876.1, on the reverse strand, counting down.
AAGTGTGGAACCGCGGTTGAACCGCCAACCTCGTCATCAGCGCATGGAAGTTGAGTAGCGAACGCTCTTATTTTTTCGACCACCGTTGACATCTATTAACCAACTCCCAATAACAAATGTGCTACTGCTTCAGTTTCTAACAAGGGTGGGAACAAGCAGCACTTAATAGTATATTGACAATAAATCAGTAAGTAATGATCGTTTTACATGCTTTAGGTCTCATTGGGTATATGGTGCTAAACCCGTATGTTATAGACAAACCATTGCTGGATGGGGTCAGTATCAACCAGCGGCCTTTATTTCCGAAGACATTTTCTGATGTCCATTTTAGACTGTGCTGACCTTCATGACAATGATTCATTAGAAGTCTCCCGTTGTGAGGCTTACAGACATACGTTCTGCTGCATAGACTACACTACAATAGCATGTGGAACACACATGCACGACTGTCGGCAACACAAGAAACTATTACAAGTTTACACGTTGTAAGTAAAGAGGACCATGTCGATCAATGCAACTGAGATGATTACAGTGACAGCCGAAGTAACATACGAGGAACTTGTGATATTTCTGATATTTCACTATATTTAAATAACGAAGACACAAACAATAGACTGCACGATTTATTTCCTGGCATATTTCGATGCATCTCGTCAGGTACATAATGCAGAATTCATACCATCATCATCATCATCATCAAGTGCCCTGCCAGCTGGCGTAGGCGTTCATGGCTCTCCACAGATCTCGGTCTTTGGTTTTTTGGATCAACTCTGCTGCTGATATTCCTCCGTGCCACCGTCTCAATCCATCCACAAAACATTTCATAGAATTCATTTCGTAGAATTAATACCACAAAAAAAAAAAAAAATAACTAGATAAATCCTTCAAGCTGAAATATACACATGTTCGCACAGTAATGTAAATTGTCTACCATGGTAATTTTAAACTGACAAACATATCTTTCTGTTTGCACAAAATTTGCCTAAGTAGATTGATCATTATGGCTTCTGCAAACTTTAACAAGTGACTATATTGTGTGTTGAACAACACGCGAAAGGCACTGTCTCTATCAATCACATGACCGGTTTCCAACACGTGCCTACCGATTGATGAAGCGGGAATCTTCCGGTGTGTCGGCCTCCCTGTGCTCCCATCGCCTGTGTATAGTATCTTGTCGATCCATTGAGGTATGTGTTCACCCATCCTCGTGTCTAACCGTCGTTCTTTTTTGCCGATGTAAGTAGCCTGACACCTACATGTAAATTGGTAAATACAATTAGATTTCTATTGTTCTATCTATTGTTTGTGTCTTCGTTATTTAAATTCACCACGGGACAGCATTGTTTTGAATTTCACTATGTACTTATTCCCTGTATCCGAGTGCTGGGGATAATCGGGAATGTGATTAGTATTTTCATCCTGGCTCGACGGGGATTTAAGAAATGTTCCAGAATACTTCTACTGGCTTTGGCTGTAGCTGATGTTCTCTATCTCACGGGTGCAGTCAACTTCCCTATGTATATATACAACGAGAGTGTACCGCAAGGGTTTGTGTTTTCTGAAAGTGTAAACTATTTGTTTTATATTTTGGCTACGCTGTTTTACTGTGTTAAAAGTACAGGAATTAATTCTGCAACGCTCATTCCTGTTCTAATAACAGGGGAATTGAATTGAAGTGAATTGAACTTTATTTAAAAAGGGTTAAAAATTGAATATGTAGGCACGTCATACATTCAGCCCTTCCAATCACTCATCTTTCGTTCATCAACAGTACATGATACATTCACATAGAAAAAAACATTGTCTAATGAATGTTGTAAGCATAAACAATGTATATTATCATGATATGTGACACATCCCCCCTCTCAGACATCCCGCACCAACCTACACACACATCCCTCACCCACTCACACATCCCCCACGCACCACACATGCCTACACCCGCTCACACATTCCATCACCAACCCAGACATCTCGCAACCACCCACACACACATCCCTCACCCATATCCCCACCCACTCAAATATACCCCAACCCACACAAACTAACCCACACACACACACACACATACTCCACCAACCCACCCACCCACACACCCCCAACCACACACATACCCCTCCCACACACACACATCCTGCACCTACACGCACGCACACACATCCCTCATCCACTCACACATCACCCACCATTACCCTCACATATTCTCATCCACACACACACATTTTACATCCACAAACACATAATCCCCCACCCACACACACACATCCCCCCCCACACACACACACATCCCCACTTACCCTACACACGCCCCAATACACCCACCCACACAGACATCCCCCACCTAACAACACCCACACATCCTCCACCCGCCAACATCTACACATACCACTATCCACGAACACGAATACAAACACACTAACCCAAACACACACCCTCTCCCACACATCCCTCACCCACCCACATACTCCCCACCCACTCACGTCCTATCCTTACACACATCCCGCCACCCACCCACACATCTCCCCACCCAACCACACATCCCCCACAAACCCACACATCTCATACTCATCCACACCTCCCCGCCCACCCACTCACACATCCCGCACCTCACACACACGTCCCCAACCCGCACAAATCTCCCCAACCACACACACACATATCCCCGTTCACACACACATCCCACACATCCCCCACTTACACACATCTTCCCACACACACACACATCCCCCACCCATACACCCATACCCCACACATATCCCTCCACTCATGTACTCAACCACTCACACCTTCTCACTTCCCACCCACACATCAACACATACATCTCCCATCTTTGATGGGGAGCGTTTGTTAGCCATATTTTGCCCATTTAGTGTCCATTTAATAGTAACACCACAGTGTACGATTATTTCACTGTCCTTTATTTATATGCTCACTAGGGACTCAGAGGTGTTTCCAAGGCACCTGGGCCGGGTTATATACTGGCCAAGACCTATTGACGCGTCCTCGTCGAGCTTCCTGGGCAACAGATCCCTTCGGGGTCCTGGCTAAAGTCAATAGGATCGCCGATTCCTCCGAAGTCGGAAAGTGTCTGCCTGTACGGCGAGGAACCACCTGTCTGCACACCAATAACTCAGACATGGGACAACGGATACTCACGCAAACCTCAGGTCCTGTATGACATCACACTGATGTTGGACAACAGGATGCCTTCATCTGATATACAGGACTTCGCGTTGGAGCTCAAGCCAACGAACACAAGCAAGCAAGCAAGCATATGCTCACTACATCACTGTGTGTCTTTAGATACATACTGTGTACTCGGCTTGAGCAATTTGTATTTGGAGGCGACACTATTAGTTGCTCTGTACTGACAAATTTATATTTTCGTGCTTTCGAAAGCGGGTTAATCGTGTTAATAATCAAAATGACTAATTATATAACAGTAATAACAATTGGTCTAGTAACTGCCGGCTGTTATGTTATTGGTATCAAGGTCTTATTAATTACCAATAGACGTAAGCAGCTCACCTCGAGTCACGTCAAATTAACCACCACACACTTCATGTCGAAGGCAAGGACATCGTTACTCAGTATCTGCGTGCTGTACATTGCATTTAATGGCTTTGTGTTTGTTGTAGAATATGTTTTAAATTCTGTGCACCTAGACCAAGAACTGAAGGATGTATTATACGAATTTGAAGATTGGTTAATGTGCGTTAACTGTGTCGGAGACTTCATTATTTACTTCGGTGTTAATAATAAATATGGATTTAGCACCATATGCCGAAATCACCTAATATGTGCAAAATAGTCCTTTACTTAATATGTGCAAGCTTCTCTGAGTTACCCACCACTATGTTCATGCGGCAGTGTGATCATACTGCAAAGCATGTTCTCCAGGATTTTCCCCAGTACAGTCAACTAAAAAGGGAATACTGGCCTAGGGATACGGCACGGCTTTCAACACTGTATGGAGCAAATGAGGAGCTCTAAAGACTGTTGACTACATCACGAGTTCTAATCTGTTAGTGTAAGCATGAAAGAACGAATGCAAGCATAAGAAATAATAGCTTCAGGAAATTAGTAACGTGTTAAAGGTGTACAAAGTAAAGATGCCTTGTGTAAATTAAAATATTGGAATGCATTATCCCAGGTGAGACTTGTGGACATTCGTTCTGCTGCCCAGAATACACTACAATAGTAACTGAAACAATCAAGACTGTCTGAAATACAAGAAAATTGTGCAAGTATACATCTCTTAAGCAAAGAAAACCATGTCGATCAATACAACTGAGATGATTCCAGTGGAAGAGGACGTCTCAGAGCTGGAGCTTGTCCAGTGGGAACTTTATTACAGAATAACAGACATTTCGCTATATATTTCCTGTACCAGTGTATTGGGAATAGTCGGGAATGTGATCATCATTGTAACCCTGACTCGACAGGGATTTCAGAAATGTTCCAGTATACTTCTACTGGCTTTGGGTGTATCTTATGTGCTCTATCTCATGGGTATAACTAACTTCGATATGTGTATATATTTCGCGACTATTCCAGAAGCTTTGATTTTTTGAAAGAATTAACAATTTGTGTTAGATTTTATCCATGCGTTTGTTAGCCATAATTTGTCAGTTTAATTGACATTAAATTGTAACAGCCCAGCCTGCGATTATTGCTGTATCCTGTGTTTATATGCTTAGTGCATCTCTGTGTGCATTGATACAAACTGGGTATTCAGTTTGAGCAATTTGTGTTAGATGGCATTAATATTAGTTGGTCTTGTTTGCGGACGATCAAGCAACAATAGCAAAATCAGAAGCAGAATTACAAGGCCCCATAAATAGTCTAAACGAAATATTTGGAACATAACATGAAAATTACCACAAGTAAAACAGAGGTACTGACTATAAACAAAGAAGAAATAACAAGAAAGATGCATCTAAAAGAACACCCTTGAAACAGAGCTTTAAGTACTTAGCTTAGGATTAATATCATGAAATGGCAAATCAGAAGACGAGATCGAACAAAATAGGGCAAACCGACTCATTTGACAAATAGCATCCATTTTTTTTAAATAGCATAATCTACCTACCAACTCTATGCTACCGATGCCAAAACAGTATAATGACAGATAAAGAGAAAAGAAAGATTACAACAAAGTAAACGACATTCATGAGAAGAATACACAATGTGTCAAGAAGAGAGAAAATCATAAATGAAGAAAGCAGCACTACATTGGAGGTTATAGCAGAGCTAGGTTTCATTACAAAACAGCAAATTAAATGATTCGGTCTTTAATAAGGCTACACACCAACAGTATACTCAACAAGTAATGATGCGCAGACTATATGGAACCAGAAGAAGAGCCGACCATGGAAACAATGGACTGGGGGAACATGTCCATGGAAATCTTGATAAATGAAGCCCATAAACAGGCACTCTCCCAATGTTTATCCTTCACTTCGACATCGTAAGGTACAATATGAATAAGATGAGATGAGATGAAGATGCTAATTAGATTACTGAATAAAATTGTAATAAACGGTACAAGTGTGCTCTGTGTGGAATATGTAATACACACTTAACCAGTTACAACTGGCCTTTTTCACCATACATCAAAAGTGCATTGTTATCAGAAAGGGACACAACTGACATTTTCATGTCTGTGAATGCAAAATTATAGCAGTTGCCTCCCTCTGTATTTTTCTTTAAAGATAAAAAAAACTTTTATACACTTTAAATAGTATTGTTATAGATTTCTAGAAAGTTGATCAGTTTTGAATAGTGCGGTTCTGGTTATATTAACAGCTCAAAACTTTAGACAAGGTCTGGAGGATTATTACACCCACATATCCAGAGAATCCATCATTAAGTGCAACCATTAGTGTCTGCTTACCCTAAGATATCTTTAAACAGGGAATATCCTCCTTTCTGTCTCATCATCATCAAGTGCCATGCCTGCTGGCGCAGGCGTTCATGACTTACCACAGATCTCGGTCTTTGGTTTTCAGGATCAACTCTGCTGATGATATTCCTCAATGCCACCGTCGCAATCCATATAGCATCATTTCTCGTGGTCTGCCTCAGTCTCTCTTCCCCTCGATCTTTCCAGTTGTCACGATGTTCTCCAATGCCTCTCTTCTCATCGCATGACCAAAGATAGCTGTTTGTCTCTTTCTTATTGTTGTATATAATGTTCTAGTTTCATTACCCTCTTTCAGGCAGTCGTTGTTAGTTACTTTGGCAATCCAAGGAATTCGCAACATTCGTCTCAGGAATCACATCTACGTTGCTTTCAAGTTCTTCCTAATTTGTTCATTTACATTCGAAGATTCACTGCCATACAGCAAAACAGGTTCTATATAGCACTCCGGCACTCTCTTTTTTTTACAATCAATGACAGTGACTTATTACATAGGATACTCTACATGTTCTGAAATGCAGTACCTGTGTGCACTAGAACTTATATTATAGTGCGTGTGTGCACTAGAAATTATATCGTAGTCCGTGTGTAAAAAGACACAGGCTATGGTCGTCACTAGGAAGAACGAAGTACCACAATGTAATATACAAGTAAATGGGAATATTCTTCAACAAGTGAATCGGTACAATTATCTCGGAACAGTCATAGCATCTGATGGGAGATGCCTTGAAGAGATTAGAACAAGAATCGCCATGGCGAAAGTAGCCTTTAGCAAGATGAAAAACATTCTGACCAATAAAAATATAAATATTGAGCACAACCCACTACTGGCAACGCCGATCGCATTCTGGTATGAACCTAAGGCCTATCCACGTCAATATGGAAGCACTATACTCGAGTTTCGCCCTCGTTTGAGCTCGTCAGTAGTGCATATCCCTGACCGGACCCGGAAACAGTCCCGGATCACGTGTGTGAAGCGGGTGTGTAACCACGTGGCACACACTGGACACACCAAATTATCACAACAGAACATCACAACGCTACCCATCGTAGGCTATGCTCAAGATTGCCCAATCGCCGCGACCGACGTCCGTCAATCGATGGGACCCGAACGATCAGGACTTCTCACTGGCAAGGAACACCAGGCCTCCTAAATCCAGTGAGCAATAATCAATTGATTATGTGGTTGTTTCGGGATTTGAAATTTAAATATTGAGCACAACCCACTACTGGCAACGCCGATCGCATTCTGGTATGAACCTAAGGCCTATCCACGTCAATATGGAAGCACTATACTCGAGTTTCGCCCTCGTTTGAGCTCGTCAGTAGTGCATATCCCTGACCGGATCCGGAAACAGTCCCGGATCACGTGTGTGAAGTGGGTGTGTAACCACGCGGCACACACTGGACACACCAAATTATCACAACAGAACATCACAACGCTACCCATCGTAGGCTATGCTCAAGATGCTTCCATATTGACGTGGATAGGCCTTAGGTTCATACCAGAATGCGATCGGCGTTGCCAGTAGTGGGTTGTGCTCAATATTTAAATTTCAAATCCCGAAACAACCACATAATCAATAAAAATATGTCAATTGAAACAAGAAAAAGAGTGTTGAGGGGATACATAGAGTCTGTTCTTTTGTATGGATGTGAAACTTGGACAATGTGCAGTCAAGATGAAAAACATCTGATGGCTGCAGAAGTGTGGTTTCTGAGGAAATGCAAAGAATACCATGGACAGATAGAAAAACCAATGACATGAGACAAATGGAAATCGTAAATTGATTAGAGAAATTAGACGTAGACAGTCAAATGGTTTGAACATGTTATGAGAAGAAATGAATTAGAAAACTTAGTGACTACTGGCAATATCGAAGAGAACAGACCAAGCGGAAGACCAAGAGGAAAATACCTGGATGGCTTGGCTACATGGCATGGACGAGACAGGAAAATTGAGCTGATCCACGACACTGGTGACCGAGTTAAATAGCGAGTCATGACTGCCCACACTTTCCGGCATGGCACATGGTTGATTGATTTATTGATCTGCACCCCCTGTGGATGGCCAGCACATGGATCGTGCCGATGTTATTAACGTTCTTAAAGATACGTCGAGAACAGAGGACTTTGACGTCAGTGAATTCACATTGCTGTCCAGGATGAAAGACTTGGGAGTAAGAATTGGCACGGCCAGACGCGAGAGGTACATCAGGAAAACGAGGTGCCTCGTCAACCAACACAGAACTAGCACTATTAGCCACCGGACGCTGATGCATATGCTGCGGGGGGGGGGGGGGAGTAGGAGGATCTGAGCACCTATGGACCTGTCCAGAGTGCAATGAAGATACCCCAACTGATAACTGATAACAGTCACAAATTGTAGTAGCCAAAGAATTTAATGTGGCTAGAAGCACCATTCGTCAACTTTGGAGACGATTTCAAGAAACTGGCTCAGGTGCAGGTCGGCTGCTCAGTGGAAGACCCAGAATCACAACTTCTGCCGAAGACCGCTTCATACACCTGCGTCACCTTAGGAATCGATTTGCATATGCGTCCTCCACAGTCCATTAAATGTCAGGAGCTCGTCGAATTTCAGATCAAACGGCCAGGAACCGACTGCACGACGCTAGTCTTTGTGCTAGAAGACCATACAGAAGGCCTGTTCTTACTGACCGACATCGCCAGAATCGACTGCAGTGGGCGAATCAGCATCTTCAATGAAATGTTGCTACAAGTGTGCAATTGAAACTGCAATAATGCTGCTTTCCTTTTTTTATCAGTATATATTTCTTTCTCAATAGTAATTTTATCTGTATGCATTATCTAAATTTTTGCTATGTTAAGATATAAGTTGTGATGTTCACAATTTCTTTGGGTTGAGGTTATTAGGTTCTCTATACCTTTCTGTGATATAGATAGTAATACTGTATCATCAGCATATCTAATCTCTGTTATTTCATGATCACCGATATTTAGGGAATCATTTTGCTTCCTTGTTATATCATCTCAGACATTTTTCATTATATTTTCGGCGTACATGTTAAACAAATAAGGCGATGGTCTCCTTGCTTGAAATGACAAATTACTAAACGGTAGGGACACAGAGGTGTTTCCAAGGCACCAGGGCCAGGTTCTATACTGGCAAAGACCTACTAACACGTTCTGGGGAACAGGTCCCTTCGGGGTCCTGGCTAACGTAATAGGATCGCGGATTCTTCCGAAGTCGGAGAGTATCTGCCTGCACGGCGAGGAACCACCAGTCTGCACACCAATAAGCCAGACATGGGGCAACGGATACTGACGCAAACCTGAGTCCGGTATGACATCACACTGATGTTGGACAACAGGATGTCTTCATCCGACATACAGGACTTCATGCTGGAGTTAACAGCCAGCGAACACAAGCAAGCAACAAGCACGCAAGCACTAAACGGTAAATTGTCTAACAAAACTTTTGGTTGATGTTGATGGTAACGCCCTGCAAAAGACATGCAACACATTTGGCAAGGCTTGAATTCAATTTTAAAATGAGGACAAAAAGCCATTATTGTATAGACTGGGTACACTGCTACAGAAAATAAGAAAACAAAAGTATACAATAAAGACGAAGAGTGGTAAATTCGAAAGGAACCAAGACTAAAGACATCCAAGTAAATAATACCATTATTTTTTTTTTTTTTTTTTTTAAATTGCGACTAAGAAAAAAATTAATGACTGTGAAATGTTTACAATTAATCAAACAACATCAGAATGAATGTAAAAGTATACATCCAGAAATAGAACAAATATTTAAGCAGCGAAAGAAGCGTTGCAAATACCTTTGCAAGAATATTCAAGAACAACGAGAAGACACAAAATATGTGTACAAAAAAGTACAGAAGTTATCCGACATTAGAAAATATTCAGCAATTCATCGTCATCATCATTATCATCACTGTCATCATAATCAATATCAACATTATTGTCATCATCATCATCATCATCGTCATCATAATCGTAATCATTATCCTCATCTTAATCATCTTTGTCATCATCCGTATCATCATAATCGTCATCATCATCATCATCATCGACATCATAATCACCATCGTCATCAACTAGCAGTTCCTGTGCAGAACGCCGCCCTCATCACATGGCGTCGACGACCCTCTTTATCCCTAGCCATGTCTCCCATCTCATCCACCTTCATGCCAAGCGCGTCCGCAGTGCCAAGTGTCTATCCTGGTGCTGTTGGAACCCTGCCTCTTCTACCAAAAGCACGCCTTCCACCACGGTTCTCTCCATGCCGCCAGTGGCGTCACTGGGGTTGGTGTCATCCAGTGCGGTAAACTCTTGGTGTCACCCCTCTAGACTTTCACCATGGTCTTCTTCCGGGTGTTCCTGTACCATATATAATCGCATATAGTAATGTTTATAAAATAAGTCAAAAAGTTAATAAGGACATAAGAAAGAAAACAAATTGAACAATATAACTTCAATACTTCAGGTAAAACATAAATAAAGAACTTCGACAAACTCGGACAATGTTAAATTTTTGTTATTTAACATTAAAATTTCTGTTATTTAAAATTAAAAGTTTCCCATCCTGGTCTTCAAAGTTGCAAACCTGTCAATCACATCATCAAAATCAATATCTTTCACCATATCACTTTCAATTGATAATATAGCCAGATCAGAAAGTCTTGACTGTCCCATCGTTGATTGCAAATAGTGCTTTATAAGTTTTAGTTTTGAAAAGCTCCTCTCACATGAAGCCACAGACACACAGATCGTAAGAAATAGTTGTAGGCTTAGTGAGAGTATTGGGAGAGATTCAAGGAAATCCCAGTCAACTATGAATTTTAAAATATCAAATATTGACCAGTCTTTGGCTTTGTGGATATCAATATCTGCTGCCTTCAGGTGTCTTCTCAGCCTTGGTATTTCTTTTAAAAGCTCTGCTACCGGATAGCTCATCATAGAAAGTGGTCAATTTTGGAACTGACACCAGCAGCTCTTCTTCAGTTGCTGATAGAAGACTCTTGGCTTGAACAGCCTCAAACATATTTGCTACTTCCTTGATCGCTGTTGATCTGGTCTGGAGTTCAGAATGAAAACGATCAATACACTCCAGCATCGCCCTGTTGTTTTCTTCTTGCATAGTGAGTCCAGCATCTGAAGCATCTCTGAGTTGTTCCCCTGCCATTCTCTTCTTGAACCTTAATCTTCTCTCTACTGTTATTCCAAATTGGTCTGCTTTTAAAAGTGCCTGTTCAATTGCATGCTCCACTAAGTGACTGCGCTTCTCCTGCAGAAAAAGTCTTAATGCCTCTAACTTGGTCACTACTTTGTCAAGAGATACTGCCTTTAGTCTGCAGATACTGCTGTGTCAAATTAACTTCCTCAAGTACAGCAGCCCAAAAGTAAAGGTAGCACAGAAACGTGAAATCACAGACAGCAGGTAAAAGACCTTGTGCTGCTTCTCTTGTTTCCACATTTTCACGAGGATCACATAGAGCTTCAATCGCCGCCACACATTCATCAAACTTATCTTTCACCGGTTTAACAGCAGCATGATGTGCACTCCAGCGTGTTGTTGATAGCCTTTTAATCGACATTGCAGTGTGTTCAATTAAAACATCCCATCGATGGGTGGAAGCAGCAAAGAAGGAATACATTCTCTCAAGAGTTCCAAAAAATGTTACACATAAAGCATTTTCAGCAAAAGAGTGTTGACCACACAAGTTAAGCGAATGATCCACGCATCCGTTAACAATAGCTTTCTTATTCTTTCTTTTCAGAATGGCTTGAACACCTCCATGAATTCCAGACATTGTGGCAGTGTCAAAGATCTAAAAAAGAGTTTACAGAGTTAAGAATATAAGTAATAGAGCTAAGACAGAGACTATTAAAGGACACCAGACAGAAGAGACACTAGCGCTATAAATAGCTTCACAGCGGGACACACTTGTGTCAACCAAGAGGGCATTGAGTGTAAGTGAGCGAGGGTTTCCCAAGACACTAGGAAACTCGCCTCGACGAGTAACCATGGAGTACAGGTTACTCTAGTTAACTGACCAGCATGCTGGGACACCACGCACGCAAGACTCGCCAGCGCACGGAGGATCCAACGTCCGTGTTTGAACACGCAACTAGAAGCGTGGCGGAGACTGCGACTGAGACGGCTAGATAGTAGACGTGTTCCTTATGAATACTATACGTTTATAGACAATAGTGATTGTTAGGCTTTAGATTCCATTCAGTAATTAATAGTATCATTATCACCTCTTTATTGCATCTGTGTAACGTACCATGATGTTTATTGTCAATGAAGTATTCCGATCGCGGAGCTTGTTTGTAATCAGCTCTAAATAAATTGTACCCTTTTGCAAATGACACGAGTTATTATTTCGTGTGGTGCAAAAGTAGGGGAGTCCTGAAATACTTGTCGCAAGTAAGTCGCTGACAGGCAGGACCCCATTTGGTGTCAGAAGTCCCTGAACCAACGTCAACAGGCACCATTTGGCATTATTTCTGTGTTAAAAATATCTAAAACTAACGCGAATTATTTCTGTGTTAAAAGTACCTAAAACTAACGTGAATTATTTACCATACAATGTTTGAAATAATTTTGTTTTGTAAATGAACTTTAGTGATCAACACCATTACTACGTGATAATTAATATGTTACCATTTGTGGAGCTTGAACCACACTGAAGAAAGATTAATTTACAAGTTGTGTTATTCTACGAAAATTAATAGGAAATGTGTATGAATTTGTGGTAATGAAAATGTATACAAATATGAATTTAAATTATCAAGCAAACCATCGTGTACATTTCATTTTCTGTGATACAGCCATTAATGTCACCATTCATCACATTCATTTAGATATTTGTGTAAAATAAGTTCCTTTTGCACAAGGAAATTATATTAGCTACTGAACGGAAGCCATAGAACGTAGGTATATCAAACAAGATAGAAAGTGAAGACAAGACGACAGTGACTGGCATATGACGAATAATCTTACAAATCATGACGATCATTTATACTATCATAACATTCATTCATTAACATAATTTATCATTATCTAGATCACATTTATGATTCATCAGCCGCATGAAATATGAACATGTATTTATATCATACGCATATTTCTAAAGTATTGATGCTCTACTAAACAGAAGCATCCGTTCTGTTGTCAAATCGATCATTTTTGTGTGTCCGGAAGACAGCGGTGGAACATCCCAAGGGCCGTATTTTCTGACAAATTAGATGAGTATATTTTTGAATTATTTTGATATTCACTATGTTAACCATGCATCTTTATTTTCAGTGAGAATGTAAATAACTAACACATAACTACAAACCATTGTGTAAACCTAGAGTGATATCAGTGTGAAGTAACATAAAGCCACATAATGTCATCATTAAATGATTGTATCCAGGCGGGCAAAGAAATAGGCCATACTGGAGAGAAATTAGAGAAATGGGCGGATCAAAAATACAAAGAAGAAATAGCTCGACAGAAGGAAGAAACAGAGAGAAAAGCTGCTCTAGAGAGAGACGAAAGAGCATTAGAGAGGCAACATCAAAAAGAGATGAAAGAAGTCGAGGAAGCCACCAAACGAAAACAGCTAGATTTAGATCACGCTAACAAACAAGTAGAGGAAGCCACCAAACAGAAGCAGATACAAGTAGAGTCAGAAACTAAATTAAAGATGAAAGAAATGGAGATAGATTCAAACATTCAGATAGCCTCGAGTAAACAAAAGAGCCAGGAAGAACAAAATAAGTTTAGTAAATATAAAGGCCTGATCAAACCATATAGCGTAGGCGATTCAATCTCAGCATGGACTGAGAATATAGAGTTCCAACTTAAGACTCAGAAAATACCTTTGGAGGACTGGGCAATGATCTACTTGAGAAATCTCAGTGGGGAGCCATTAAAGGTTATAGAATCAATACCTACAGAACTAAGGAGTAATTATCAGTACATCTACGATAAGATTATGCAGCATTTCCTTCTGGATGCCACTGGGTATCAGATTCAGTTTTCCCAAATAAAACCAAAGCCAACTGAAACCTTTCTAGATTACATCTCTAACGTGCAAAGTACATTTAATAAATGGATTAAGGCAGCGAAAGTGGGCAAAAACTTTGATAAATTACAGGATCTCATGGTAATGGATAAGGTGAAATCCACAGTCCCTACCCCTTTTGCAAAGTTTCTCCAACAATCAGATATCGAATCCATTGAGCAACTAGAAAAACGGGGATCAGCATATTTTTCTTCTAATCGTGACATATTTAAGACCACAACACATGATACAGAGATCACTGCTTTTGTTAAGAACGTACCTAGTAGATCTTATAATCAGAAAGAGTATCATAAGAAAGACAAATCTTACCAGAAGCCACCACAGTGTGGATATTGTAAATTATTTCATCCTAGCTACTCTATGTGCGACAAGAACCCGGCATATCCCTCACACTTAGAAACAGTAATAAAGAAGCAAGAAAGTAGACGAAATTCATTTAAACGTGCTGTTAAATGTTACTTTTGTTCCAGCTATGGCCATTATAGCGCCAAATTTCTTGGTAGGCAACGAATGAAAGCAAATAATGCTGTGCTCATCGATACGTCATCTGACGATGATAGTGTAATTGACGCTGAACTTGTAAATGTATTACCAGAGAGTGAATGTGAAAGTGTGGCAGTAGTTACTGATATATTAGACTATAAGAGATGTGACACATGTCACCAGTTTCATGCGGATGGAAAATTGAAATGTGGTCATGTTATACCATTTTCCAACGAAGATGCTAATGCAGCTAGTGCCTTCAGAGGTAAACTGAAGTTCTACGATGCACTGGTCAATGATCAACCATGCCATTGTTTACTGGATAGCGGCAACACTTTACTTGGTTTAAGAAAAGAGCTGGTCAGACCAGAAGATTACACGGGTGAATTTGTCAAATGCCGTACTTTCTCTGGAACCATTGAGAAATACCCACTGGCAAAAGCGCATATTAATACCCCGTTCCTTACCGGCACATTTACTTGCACAATCCTGCAAGATCCCTGCACGGATCTGAATTTAGGCTGCTTAGCTTCATTGCAGCAATGTACTGACGAAGACATATTAGCCTGGGAACAAACAAACATGGCTAATGCTGTAACAAGGTCAGATACTCAAACACACTATACCGACCTACAAACTGAGATGTTACAGCTGTTAACACCCAGCGGTGCCAATAACAACACTACTCGACAAGAATTTATCGAGGCACAACGCACCGATCAAACTATTGCATCTTATTTTAAATTATTAGGTGAGCGAGCGAAAATGACTAAAAATGCATCTTGGTATTTTAGAATACACAACGGAATTCTCATGCGTTATTACACAAATAATAACCATGAAATTCAGCAGACGGTGTTACCTGTAACATACCGACAAACTGTGCAAAAGATCGCACATGAGTCACCGTTTGCTGGACATTTGGCCTATGACAAAACCAGAGCCAGAATTTTGTCACACTTCTACTGGCCTAAATTCTGTACTGATATAAACATTTTCTGTCGTTCATGTACTATTTGTCAACATCTTGTAAGAAAGGGAAAGCATGTGACGGCCGAAGTTCAACGGTCATTATTAGCATCTAGACCATTTCAGTGTGTAGCGGTCGATATTGTTGGACCCCTAAATCAGGTGTCGAGCAAAGGAAACCGATTCATACTTATTCTCGTGGATCTATGTACCAGGTGGATCGAAGCTATTCCACTAAAATACATCACCTCCAAAGATGTGGCAAATGAATTTTTGCACTTATTTTGTCGTTTTGGCTTTCCGCGAACTATTCTATCAGATCGTGGAACGCAGTTTATTTCGGCTTCTACGCAAGCCTTAGCAAAATTGTTAGGGATAGAACAGCATTTCTGTACCCCGTACCACCCAATGAGCAACGGGATCATAGAAAAAATTAACGGGGATCTCAAACACATGCTGGCGAAAGTAACAGCAGAAAACACATCTGATTGGGAATCGCTATTGCCAGCAGTGCTATTTGCCCATAGAGAAATTCCGCACTCGAGTACGGGTTTCTCACCTTTTGAAATAGTCTATGGGGCGAACCCTCGAGGACCTCTAACAATTTACCATCAGCTAAACACTAGCTTACCAGAAAACCCAACATCAGTAACACCATATGAGATGGTAACAGAGACACGCGATAGAATAATGAAAGCGTGTGTAATAGCCAAATCATCTTTGGAGAGGAAAGGACAGATGTACCGCGACTATGCAAATAAGGGTGCTAAAACAATACACCTTGAACCTAATCAGAAGGTTCTGCTTTTACTACCAGATAAACGTAATTTGTTACTAACATCGTGGCAAGGGCCATTCAACGTTGAACGGAAAATATCAGATGTCGATTATGAAATATCGATAAAGGGAAAATTAAAGATATTTCATATCAACATGCTGAAACCATACTTCTCACACCAATTAATTGGACGACAGACGTACACAACACAACTACACTAGGTAGGGCGACGCAGGACAACGACATCGCAAACACACTTAGCCAGGTAACAGCACACACAGCTAGTACAACAACAGTACTGAACGAGACAGATGACGACGGAATAGAATTACCAGTCCCTACAGTAGACACGACTGGGACCACCGAGAGCATACGGATAGAAACCAAACTTACAGACGAGCAACGACGACAGATGATAGAATTAGTGACGGAGTACAAAGACATTTTCTCCGACATCCCAGGAAAGACAGACAGAATAGAGCAATCCATTTTTCTGACTGATAACACCCCAATAAAGTGTCGCCCTTATTCCATCCCACTAAATTATAGGGCTAATCTCGACAAAGAATTACTATCTCTTGAGTCGAGTGGAATAATTAAGAAATCTCAGTCAGAATATTCTTTCCCTATCGTCCTTGTCGCCAAAAAGGACTCAACAATTTGACTCTGCGTCGATTATCGACGTTTAAACAGAGTGACATAAATTGATGCTGAGCCAATCCCAGCATGCGAGGATTTGATCCTTGATATGTCTACATCTCGCATCTTTTCCAAACTCGACCTCACGAAAGGATATTGGCAGGTCCCGATGCAAGAAAATGCAATTCCTTTAACATGTTTTTCCACACCGTTAGGTCTCTATGAGTGGCGATTTCTTCCTTTTGGCCTTCGTAATGCTCCAGCCACTTTTGTCCGTCTAACTAGGGATCTTCTCCATGGGGTAACAAATACTTCTACATACATAGATGACATATGTATCCATACTGTAGACTGGACATCACACCTACAGAAACTGCGACATGTCTTCTATAGGTTGTGATTATTCGGTCTTACAGTCAAACCAACTAAAGTAGAGTTGGACATGGCTGAAATTGACTTCCTAGGCCATACCATCTGCAGGGGCCAACTCAGAACAGATGAAAAGATTGTGACCAAGATTCTCAATTTGACTATGCCAACGACCAAGAAACAGGTCCGAAGTCTACTTGGTCTTGTGAATTATTATAGTAAATTTATTCCCAATCTGGCGGAAATTACCAGTGTTTTTTCCAATATTTTGAAAGCTTCGGCAAAATTGGATATTCAAGATGCACAGTTAATTAGTGCATTATCAAAATTGAAATATTTATTCAGCGTTCCACCTATTTTGCGTTTGGCTTACCAAAATCTTACCTATTTTTTACGTACAGACGCAAGTGCTATTGCTATATCGGGAGTCCTAGGCCAGTTTTACGAAGGGAAGTTCCACCCAGTAATGTACGTAAGTCGTAAGATCAGCCCAGCTGAATCAAAATACTCAGCATCCGAGTTGGAGGGCCTCGGCTTAATCTATTGTATTAGAAAACTTCATAGGTTTCTGGCAGGAACACAGTTTGTGATCCAGACCGACAATTCTCCGCTTTCTGTGATGCAGTCTAGCATTCCCCATAACAATAGGGTCTACAGATGGGCCTTGAGTCTGCAGAACTATGCCTTTACCATCCAGCATTTAAAGGGGAGTTTGAACTCTTTGGCAGACACTTTGAGTCGACCGTCAAACATTGAAATACCTGAGGTACAGGAAGAGATCGACCAGAGATCACCAGAAACAGTGACACTGTAATTGCTAATTAGATCAGTGCCGTATGTGGTGAAAAAGTTACACTGTAAGTGCGTTATCATCGCCAAGCGTTTAAACTGTGTAAGAGTAACATTGCCATTATGAGTGAAACAAACAGACGCATAAGTAGTATGTCTACATCGCTAACACATATATAAGCCATATATACATTGAAGTGTTAGATGTGAACCTACACGAATTGGAAGGGAACTATATATATATATATATATAAACACTATCCATGAAGGAGAGCATATAAGACTTTGGCTAAATGAACTATGTTATGAAAATAGTCTACAAAGAATAATGCTCCATCATCACACCTGAAAGGACGACATTAGTTTAGTGTAATTATATATAAAAGTAATTGTGATATGTATATAACATTGGTTTATAAACAGTACGCATAACTTCATTTTTGTATTAATAATTGAATTGCAAAATGATCAAGTACATATATAACTTTATTTATGTCATTTGATAATAATAAGTCACCTACAGTTAGTTAAGAACTCATTTAAGTTAACACCTATATTAGAAATGCAATGATTAGATATTACTTTACCTTACCACCGTATAAACATAATCATTTATAAATTCATTTATTTAAAATATCATTTCTAAACTAACCCAACCATTTAGGAATTAACATCATTTCATGCACCAATAACACTTGAAGGTAACTAACCCGTTTTGCTTAAATGTAATTAATTAGTTAGATTATTTTCCTTAGGATAAATTTAGAACAGCACACCAAATTACATCATTTAGTTACATTAGTTAGTATTACAGGATCGGTAACAAACCATCCTCACAAACTTGTATATGTTGTATAGGCAGGACCCCATTTGCATAGGCATGACACGTGCAAAGGAACGGCACAGTCATTTGGCGTGAAGACTTGTACAATTCAGCCAATCATTTAGTGTAAATATGTAATGTTCATTTACTTGATATTATGAACCATATTTTAATGACGAATGAATGTTTTAACATACCGATGGTATGAAAGTGAACGAAAGATGTGTAAATGAGAGGAGAGAATGAATACAATAGTAAACATTGAAAGAGAGAAAGAGAGAGAGAGAGAGAGGTGGCGGCAAATTGTTTGTTCACCACTTAAAACGTCTTGTTGTGACTTGTCTGTGTCAATTTGTGTAACCAATGTGTTGTCAAGTTTTAAGTGTGTTACTGCAATACTTTAGTAGGAGGAAATACAGAAAATACTTTGAGCATCTTGAAACGGAATTGTGGTCATAAATAAGAATAACAGACATTTGTAGCCACAATAAACCGATTTACGGCGCCCGAAGTAATACACACATGTAGAATAGTAACACATACACATGTTAGCAAATTAAGTACACTGTAGTTTATTAGAAAACACGCAAACAAACAGGAAAACGAACACATACAATTTGCATACACCATTTGTTTCAAAGATCAGTAACTCAAAACAGGGGACACAATAACTTCTTAAAAACCTTAATGTAACATTGAAAATATTTCTTCACAAGCGGAAGCTAGAAGGTGAAGAGTAGAACTTAATGTATACGAGTTGGGGTTGATATTATTGGGAACATGAGCATTCAATGCTCATGTGTTGTACTTCTAACAGAGTCAACTTGTATTGGGTTGTCATTTTGGGCAATATGAGGACAGGTCAAAAGACATAAGTCAACGGACAGAAGTCAGAAGACATGGGTCATAAGACGGAAGTCAGGACATAAGTCATAAGACAACGGTTCCGGATCATAACAATTCCCAAGAAGATCTATAGCCAACTGTACTGATACGATGGGCTACTCAATTAGCCGAGTGAATTAATAGAACAGTGTCAGTAAGGAAAGGAGAGAGTTTGTTCTATCCCCAGAAGAGAGATTTACAATTTATGAGATCTTTGACAAAATTGGACAGCCAATTTTTCAGTGACCATACAACGTGTTACAAGCAATGAGTTAAAGGGTTGTAACACTGCACGGAGAGGAGAGGAGCCTGTCAAAGTTCTAAATAAGAGTTTACAGAGTTAAGAATATAAGTAATAGAGCTAAGACAGAGACTATTAAAGGACACCAGACAGAAGAGACACTGGCGCTATAAATAGCTTCAAAACGGGACACACTTGTGTCAACCAAGAGGGCATTGAGTGTAAGTGAGCGAGGGTTTCCCAAGACACTAGGAAACTCGCCTCGACGAGTAACCATGGAGTACAGGTTACTCTAGTTAACTGACCAGCGTGCTGGGACACCACGCACGCAAGACTCGCCAGCGCACGGAGGATCCAACGTCCGTGTTTGAACACGCAACTAGAAGCGTGGCGGAGACTGCGACTGAGACGGCTAGAGAGTAGACGTGTTCCTTATGAATACTATAAGTTTATAGACAATAGTGATTGTTAGGCTTTAGATTCCATTCAGTGATTAATAGTATCATTATCACCTCTTTATTGCATCTGTGTAACGTACCATGATGTTTATTGTCAATGAAGTATTCCGCTCGCGGAGCTTGTTTGTAATCAGCTCTAAATAAATTGTATCCTTTTGCAAATGACACGAGTTATTATTTCGTGTGGTGCAAAAGTAGGGGAGTCCTGAAATACCTGTCGCAAGTAAGTCGCTGACAGGCAGCATTATCATAACCTTGAGCTCTGCACATCATTATGTCAAGTCCATCACTTTCTAGATTTTTTAAAAAGTCTGAACTGAGGTCATCAGCTTTTTTCCCCTTTAAAGGGAAAAATTTTAGAAACACTTCTCTCACTTCAACTTCCCCATTGTGTATTTTCACATATCTGATCACCTCAGACATCTGGTCAATGTGTGGTATGTCAGGTGTGCTGTCGAACATAATTCCAAAATACCTTGCAGCCTTTATATCATTTACAAGAATTTCCTTCACATGATTTGCCAGAACAGTTATACATTCATTCTGAGTTTCTGGTGAAAGATAAGATACGGATGCTTTTAGTGTTACAGACGTAGTTCGCTTTAATCTCATTAGGTGCTCTTTCAACACAGGGTCATATTTAGAAAGCATCTCAACCATCTCAAGAAAGTTTCCTTTATTCAACGAAGATGCATCTTCCTTATGGCCACGAAATGCCAGATTTTGCTTAGCAAGAAACAATGTGATATCAAGCAACCTGTGCAAGATATCCCTCCATTTTTTTGTATCCCTACCCATTACAGGAACACTGTCGGCATCAACTGTTTTGTGCAGCTTAAGGCCTGCTGCCAATGTTTTCAATTTTTCAAGGCAACCTAGGTGGTCATCCGATATCTCATGATTATGTAATTTTGGGCTCAGCTTCCACCACTGCTGAAACCCAGTGACAAATTTTGATATTTGTTCTGTTACATTAACAGCAAAGAGTCTGCAGCAAAAGCAGTATAATTTCTCACTGACGTGCGAGTAAACCATCCATGACCGCAGTATTTTCTCACCATTTGGCATCGTCTTGTAGAACCATTCTTTTGACAGCTGGCGCACATCTCCTTTAGTCTTTGCACCTTGTCTTGTCACAGTACTGAAAGGCCCATCCTTGTTCTGAAAAGAACAACTTCCTCTTTTGATAATTTCAACTCGAAAATGATCTGGAACTGGTGCATTCCAGAAAGAAGCATCAGATAAAATATTCCAATTTTTCTCATCCACTTGACTCATCACTTTTACAGTATCATGACGAGAATCATTTTCAGCATGCATTTCTGTTTCAACTTCATCCACTACTATTTCATTATGTATTTCTGCATCAATCTCGTCATTCTCTTCCATTTCTGGCTCTAGTTGCTCTTTTGAAGAATGCATGCTGTCAGCATGGGAGGAATCCTTATTAATTGTAGATTGAGGAAGAACGTCTTTTGATGAACCTTGTCCATCACTTGGTCTCTTGACATAGTGAAGCATGAATCCAGGTAGTGATTTTAGTGATTCACATCTTTTCTTCTTTGCTTTTCGCTGCTCGCATCCACTAGGCCTCTTTGATTTGTGCACTCCATGTGGCATGATGGAATATTCTAAAATAATAAATCTATAATAAATTAGGGACTTAAAAATATACAACTAAACAAAAAGATATAATATAAATATATAAAATCTGAATAAATAATTATAATCCAAACATTTATGATTTATTCATAATTTAATAAATATAGTTATTTAGGTTAAATTGCGTTGTTTACCGTAGAATTAAAATGCAATTAAAAAATGATTATGTACACTAAAAAGAACCGTCTAAAAAAGAAAACTTGTCATACAAAATATTAAATTTTTTTTAAATATTGTCCTTGGAAGTTACAACTTTTTTATTTCATTGTAACAAGTTTGAGTGGATTGTAACTTTTTTTACTGGCTAATGGAGTATTGAACATACCAACCTGCATACGATGCGGATGGCAAATGCTGCAAAGCACAATTAATGGATTCATATACAAATGTAACCGGCGGTCAACAATATTCGTTGCAACACTTCTTCTTAACTTTTATCAGGAAGTTTTGTCGCCAATGCACGACTGTCATTTCATGACATATATTTTATTATTTTATATTGCGAATTGCTGGCGAATGTCAGTAACCGCATCAATTATTGGGGGGATCTGCGTGTGGCAGTCTCAACAGTGACTCGTTGGTTCAAAAAATTACACAACAGTTATTTATTTTTCTATTTCCATCTTTTTAATTAAAAAAATTAAATTAAAAAATTAACATATATATTTTTCAGACAGATAGAAAAACGTGTGTATGCCGTAATTATTAATTTATTGTAGTAGTAAACTACTAGTATACTATAGTATAGTAATACTAACTTTTTAAGTGGAAGCCTGCCGCTGTTATTCTCCTTTAAAATGTATGCCCTGTCCTAATTAATTTACTTTAAAATATTTATATTTTATTGATATTGATAAAATTATAAAAATTTGGAAAAAATAATTATTTACATAAAAAATGAACCTGTCTGTCATTTTCTGCAACTACGTGACTCCACACGTCATTAATTGGCGCGTTTGCAAATGACCCACGATTCTACTCCGACTCCGGGGCTCCGAGCAGCTCTGAGCTCTGAGTCTTATTCATTTAAGCACCAGACGCTCTGCATGGTGGCACCCTGTGCCTGCTCATGTATTTAACAATGAACGGTTATGAAACCCGACTAGACAGAGCTATGTCTGCTTTGTCAAATTTGCAATTTTTTTATTTTGGTGTCACCCCTTGATGGTGTCACCCGGTGCGGAACGCACCCCCCCCCCCTCCCCCCGCACCCCCTAGTGACGCCCCTGCATGCCACTGTGATGTTTAATATGGATGGTCAAAATATTTCAGTTACCGAGACATGATTCTGCTTTGAGCCAGATTTATTCCATGCCCAGATCGTGTAGAACTTCACTGTGTTTCTTCAATTTGGTCCATGATATTCGAAGAATTTTTCTGTAGCAATTGATCAAAAAAGTCTACATTTCTTGGTCCCACCAGCATGACTCAGCTCAGTGCATGAACTCGTGGCGCCAAGTGGGATGCCAGTTTGTGTGTGTGTGTGTGTGTGTGTGTGAATGTGTGTGTGTAAATGTGTGTGTGTGTGTATGTGGGTGGGTGTGGGGGGGAGGGGTCAGCGTTAAACATGCTGTAAACATTATTGTGTGGGTAGGTGGTCTCATGTTGATATGTAAGTGCAATGACATAAAAGTTCCACTTCCGTCTCAAACACTGAAAGCACCACCTGCAAATGCAGTTGTGGCATTTGACAATCATACAATCCTGACGGTGTTCTTTACATTTATGTGTTCCCTATGACCTCTGGCTTTCTCTGATACTGGCGAGAGACAAGGTCAAGTGACCACGTTCTTTTTTCTACCCGTTATCCCCCATTTGAGCATCGACCAGCAACCAACTGACGATCAGCTAACTTATCTTGTGTATCTGTTACAAATTAAACCATGATGACTATCAGCTATCTTATCTTGTGTGTCTGTAACAAGACCCACCATGATCACAATGAACTATCTTATCTTGTGTGTCTGTTACAAGTTCCACCATGATCACGATCAGCTATCTTATCTTGTATATCTGTTACAAGTTCCATCATGATCACGATCAGCTAAATTATCTTGTGTACCTGTTACAAGTTCCAACATGATCACGATCAGCTATCTTATCTTGTGTATCTGCTACACGTTCCGTCATGATCACGAACAGCTATCTTATCTTGTTTATCTATTACAAGTTCAACCATGATCACGTTTAGCTATCTTATCTTGTGTATCTGTTACAAAATCCGCCATGATCACGATCAGCTATATTATCGTGTGTATCTATTACAAGTTCAACCATGATCACGATCAGCTATCTTATCTTGTGTATCTGGTACACTTTAAACCATTGCCACGATCAGCAATCTTATCTTGTGTATTTGTTACAAGTTCCACCACGATCACGATAAGCTTTCTTATCTTGTGTATATGTTACAAGTTAAACCATAATCACGATAAACTATCTTATGTTGTGTATCTGTTACAAGTTCCACCATGATCACGATCATCTATCTTATCTTGTGTATCTGTTCCAAGTTCCATCATGATGACGATCAGCTATCTTATCTCATGTATCTGTTAGAAGTTCCACCATGATCACGATCAGCTGTCTTATCTTGTGTATCTGTTAGAAGTTCAAACATGCTCAAAAATGTCTTGACTTACCTCAAACGAAATGAGTGGCTCGAGACACTGAACACATCATAGATAGTCCAGCTAACTTTCATATATGTACCGGGGCACCCATACATGAAAGGTAACGATCGAATTGATCGGTTGGCGAACATTGCGATGATCGGGATGGAAAGAGGTATGAATGCGCCGGTTACCAGCAGCGCCATAAGAGACGACTGGGCGAACAAGTGACTTCACCGAAACCTTGGAATATATTTCCTTGTCAAGAGTGAGGGAGATGATAGTGAACCGGAGTGTGTAGAAATTATTTATTACTTCTCTATATGTTAGAATTGTGTTTGGAGACTTCGTCTTAATAAGCGAATTGCTATGGCGATATATATACTCGATCTTGTGTTACGGACAGTTATAAATTCTGTCTGGTCTTCTTCGTTTACTGTATTATCTCCCTTTGCTTATACTGCACTTAGTGTGATGACTCAGACTATGATGTCTCATTCATTATTTTATAATTTCATTTGTCTCTTACATATAGTTAAATAGGTATTATTTTTCTAATTATACGAAATATAAACGAAACAGAGGTGAAAACAGGAGCAAGAACCACTTACTTCTGCTACGGTGATGTGAGGAGAAGAGTGCAACCCTGACTGCGTAGGGCCAAAGAAGAAAATGAATAAAGAGAGAACCTCTCACCGTCCTCGGTTAACAAGAATTGTAAAGGAATAAGCCAAGAAGATCCAGGAATGGGCCGACAGGGAATTGGACACATTTTCTCCAATTCCAGACAAAGAATTACTCCGAAGGTTGTTCTAACACCAATGATTATAAAATTAGAATCTACCAACTAAACGACAAAGTAAGAATAACACAAGTATCATTTGTTTATTAAACTTCTAAAAGCAACAATAATATGCAGACATGTAGCCATCAACAATATCTCAAAAGGTTACGGTGGGGTATGCATTGAATCAATAATAGAACAGCAACCATGCAAGCATCAACTAAGAAGTTAGAACCCAGCAAAACCACACAGCAAAACTTCTAAGTCCAGCAAAAACTACTAAGTATAGCAACAACTTCAAGTCTAGCAAAAACGTCTAATCTAGCAAACCCCTCTAAAAAAAAAAAAAAAACTTCAGGTCTACCAATAAAATAAGTATAGCAAAAAACCAACTACAGTGTAATCTTCAAGTCTACCAACAACCCAGGAAAATATAAGATCTAAAACTAAAATTCTGGCTTTTCCTGCAGATAAAATAAAAACATACACAATACTATTAGGCAAAGACAAGTCAAGCATCTCAACATGATGACCCAACAAAACAACACCAACACTGAGTCTTTCTACGTAAGGCAGACAACACTCTTGTAGTTGTGATGAATAGACGCAACAAGATACAACATCTTGACACTTACTGATTAGATTCACTTACACCAGACATCACAAGCAAACGCAACATCTCAACACTGATTCAGTTAACATGTATCAGACATTGCAAGCACACAACATCTAAACACTGATTTGGTTAACATACATCAGACATTGCAAGCAAACAACATCTCAACACTGATTTAGTTAACATACATCAGACATTGCAAGGAAACAACATCTCAACACTGATTCTGTTAACACACATCAGAATGACATCTTTGTGCTGGTAAATTAGGCTACCATTCCTACATACCAAAATGGCTACATTTCTCAAGGAACCCATTATAATCTCACTGTCTACACATTGCAGAATATTTTATGAATTAATTTGTACCAAGTCACTGGTAACACAGGACAACACAGTGTTTCCTATGGACTTCTCACTTAGTTCTAGCCTGTGTCAACTCTACCCAGACCACATATTCATAGAACACTATCAATGTTCAGTCCATGATATAGCCAAGATCAAACACCACCTACCACATCCTTAGTCTAATACTCTACAATCCTCTACCTACTGTTACGCACACCGGCAACTGTTTTTCTAACACACCGTACACTTTTCCGTACTATAAAACATATATTGACAGGTTGTACTCCTGTGTTCCACATCTGATATTACGCTTTATTCCTATACAACAATACACAACATTATAGACTCCACCACCATCAGTCATTTAGTTGCCTCGACACAGGGACTTCACCGGACAATTACTCAAACAATCGTGTACACAAGCAATACCCTTGTGGCACAAACAGACACGGGCTATGTAAATCCACATTAACCATACGATGCTTAAGCTGGACAACACTGATACCAACATAAAATATAAATGACAGGGCGCACATATTCTACAGCATCCAGTGCTTTCTACACATTCATCACACACCCTCAAATCCGCACCATATCCCTGATTGTGATTAAAATCACAATATAATCTACATATATCCACCTCCATTACCACAGGCCACTTCAGCCCCTGGCGGATATAATCATCATCATCATGGCCAACAAAATCAACACATGACCACCATCATCATAGCCATCATCACAATAACCATAGTCATCACCATATGATACTTATAAACAATCTGGTACCTACATAACTGCACCCGGTCATGGATAATAATTAACATAGCTTCATTTATCTAGAAAAACATAACAGTAATTGTTCTTCTTACATATGTCATACTTGATGGGTTTTACTCTCCTTGATGCTCTTTGTTTTCTCACTGACACCGGTTTCAAAAACTCCATATACTATGTTCCTTGATGTTCCCTCAATGAAACCAGAATTTAAATACACCAGTCTATCATCATGTCATCTCAGTTGCACTCTGATGCATCATATGTCAAGAATCAATCATAACTCACTATCATGATACCCAATGCACCACCTTTTCCCCATCGTCTGTCATGCACAAAATCAACTATTGCTTTCTGTTGGTTATTGGGGTGTTCCAATCTTATATAATAACCAGTGAACTATTCTTTGTGACTATACAACAGATGTCCTGTTATATCCTCTCTTCCCCATTTTTTCTGTGATACACCGGTTATAAATCTAACTTTAATATGTCTCCTGTGACATACATAACACCTACACATCTTCGTTATAGGTGGCGCATAGCATAATTCTACACACTTTCCATTATGCAACGGGCAACATGCTTTACTGCATATAAAAAATCAAGTATATGATTCCACTATCAATCTGATACACCTGCACAGGCATTGCTTCATTACTGTATTCTGGTAACTGATGTGATACCAGACTCCAAACATTGCTAAATAATATTACTTTATATGCAACCATATTGTTGCATCTGCCAATTTGTATGTAATTTTAACATTAAAGAACACTGCAGTGATTTACTCAGGCAATTCTAATTAACAGTGTACATAATAAAAAGTACCAAACGTCATTTTATTCGTTTATCCCCTATTACTATTTATGTGGCCTAACCACGTAGCTTAGTCAAACATCCATTTAGCCTCTGATACAAAATTGTCACAGAAAAGACCTGCCAACATATCTTGCTGCTGTATGCACATATTACACGTATGGTTCTCACCACTCTGTTATTCAGTAGCATCCATTAACAGTAATCTCACAAGATTACACTCCTATATCATCATGGCCAGCTTGCACAATGTGGCATAATTTCAGTCTTTACATTTAACTATAATTTATGACCCCCACATATTGTATACCACACACCCCTGCTACCTTGGAATCACACTGCCTATTTTATTTTAGTTATTGGAAACATCTACATTTATCATTGTCGCGAAATCACTGTAGATTAACAATCAGATGATACAGATAACAAAGACAGTCTGATTCGCAGCTACAAGTTGTTTATTCCTGGAGGCGATGAGGTTAAAGCGGTACAGCCGTCTTTGAAAGTTCCTCACAAGACAGAAAATTGTAGGCCTGTTGTTATGCCCGATCGGAAGAATGCAGGAAACAGGCTAGTTTGTGTTGGTTGTCAAAACAAGGGAGACAATTTTTGCATTGGTTGAACAAGGGGGAGAGAATATTTCTGAAGGAGTTAGTTGCCCTTGAGGACACCTATGTTGACATCAAAGGAACGTCACTAAAACAGTCCAAGGCTGTTTGACAAAAACATGACTTGTTTACAGTTAGTGTAGACAAGAAAGTTGACTTGAGTTGACGTGTTTCGTTCCTGCAGTTATGAATTCGGAGAGCATCTACCGTGTTTAGATTTACTTAAAGTTAAATAACATGTGTCTTTATGGCAAATTGTAGAGGCCATCCAGGAGTAATGCGGTGTTTCATAAGGTACTCAATATAGTGTATTTAGGCATAATTAATATAGGCAGTAACCTTGTTAAAACTAGCTAGGGTGAGGAAATAATTAGCTCTGCTAGTTGAGAATAGGGTAGTGAAGTAAGGATTAGCTCAGCTGGTGAGAATAGTGTAGTGGGGTGATATTTGGGGAGATTGAGGGTGGGTTGGGAGATAGAGGAAATGTCCAATAGTGGGATCTTCAAATAGGGTGCCTACTGGGGTTCTGCACTCTGTCTATTGGTCTTTCCTTGTCTTAACCTGATTCAGATTGAGGTGATTGTCAGAGTCCTAACTATCTCTTCACTCTAGCTCACTGGACGCGGACAGGCAAATTATAACATCCAGGACGTTTACATACACCAGTAACGATGACTGCAATCGGAAACTCACAGGAGCAGTCTCCTGTACAACCTTTATTACATAATACAACAAGGGTAATATCATTTAAAGCACACCTTGTCTCAATACACCTCTAACTCACGCTTTCGATTAAACACTCAGTCTACACAAGCGGCCAAACGCTCGCTCACATCCACCGGGGCGATATTTACACACTGTCGTCCTTCGGCCCATTCGCAATCACATTCTCACATCATCCCGTACATATCACAGCTAGTACATTCCTCGAACATCAATACACAACGGCCATCTCATCTATCTGAAACAACACTATCGTTCTATCGTTCTATCTCTCCCTATTCTCAATACGTCCGTCTCTATCCGCTGTCTCACACACACTGACTCTTTCTCCTCCTCGTCCTTGCCCCGTCACGTGGGTCTGTCCACGGGCTTCTTTTCTGACCCTCCGTCAGCCAAGCCGTGGCGTCTCCTATTGTCCTTGACCCCGGCTATTGATCCTTACACCCATACAGGACCCAGACAGTGATGAGCCACTCTGATCCATGACAGAGTTTAGTTCGCTGATAAATATCTGAGCGAGGCCGTAGGCCTACACTCAGCTAGTAGGAAACAGTATCAGGCTGCCTTCACCAGATGTGGTCTCTTTCTCTAACAGGTTCCCCGACAGTGACGAGGAAGCTCTACACTGGGTTTGATAGAGGTCAACTCTCATTAAGAAGAACATCAAATGAACATTCACTTTATTTTATAAGATGAAAAAATGCACAGAGGAAAGTGTAGTCAGCACTGTTTATGCTGGGCCTAGGATCCAGAGGGTTCATACGAACCTGGCTCAGTAGAAAAAACAAACATTATAAACGATTCTTTTTTCAATAGGGATTCACCCAGGTTGGGTGATACTCGTTTCTTCGCCACATACCACTGACCACTAGTGAGTAGAAAAGAACATTGAACATGGCGTTCTAGTGGAATAATTTAGTCCAGTGAAGAAGTACTTTAGAACCCTTTATGTGTGACAATCTAGAAAAAGGGATTAGAATAAATGTGAGACCTGTGACATTGAAACCTAGTTTTTCTCGGTACAGAGATCCGTACTTATCTGAGTCATAGGAACCTTAGTCTTTACCGTGAGTGACAGATCCATGATTAATATTAAACGATAACTATTTTCTGAGGATCATGCATCTAGTCGACCCAGTAGATACCGGAGAAAGTCAATGTCTGGAAGAAGAGACGCATCAATGGGTGAGGTCTTCATGTGCTAAGCTATCATGCTGTGGCGTACCCTTGCTATGATGATGATATGACTTGGCTCCTGATCACTGGTCTGATTCTACATACACATTAGCATATTCGACACACATTCTACACATTACACACACACACTTCTCACACACATACTCTTTGCTTTAATAAATTATTTTGTATTTATTTGTTAAAGCTAGAGTTGTTGAGTATGTTGCGTTGGGGAAGAGTGAGAGGGGGCATGATCTAGGGGTGAGTGAGAGTAAGGAAGGGGTGTCTACAGACTGAAGGAGTTTTGTGGACGGATTCTGGTGGTTTCTCTAGGATAATAATATTGGGTTAATAAAAATGTGGGTGTTGATTCCCCTCACTCCAGGGACGACACTAAAGTAATAAAGGATTACTACGACAATCATATCCCACTTCACACCACCCTGCCTGATTACAATCAAATTTAACTATATTGTAGTGTTCTTTGCCTTTCACTGATTGATTGATTGCTTTAGGAACCGACATCACAGCATTCGGGGCGTTCTCATAAGCGCTTCGTAACCATCCTCAGCAGCCAGCGAAGAGTTCCAACACCATTAGTACCAGTTGCAATCTGATTATATGTCCGTCTTGCCTTACCATGGTGATCCATTTTCTCGTCCGAGGTGTACACGTATTCCCATTAGGCTGCAACCACATCTGAATTGTCATGCATAAATACTCCACCAAGTTTTGCAGAGCCAGCCAATCTATCCGCCTGTTCATCCCCCAGCACACAGGCATGCCCCGGAGAAAATATCCAGGCGATGCTTACCACCCGTTACCTCCGAAGAGAAGCAAGCCACTCTACCCGAAGCTTGCCTGTCCTCACTTTCCTCAGCATGCTTTCTGAGTCAGTTACAATCACGATGTGTGTGATTGTGTGTATCGTATTCTCCATCCAGCGGAAAGCTGTACTGTCCGCCTCCACCTCCATTCTTAAGCTAGATGTCATGGTATCATATGCCAGGCTCTCCTGCACCAAACGTCGACCATTAGCTTTTGCAAAGAACCCCCAGGCACTTCTCCTACCTCTCAACACCGATCCATCTGTGTAGATAATCACATCGCCCGAGCGAGCGTTATCCTGAATTAGTTGCTTGATTTCCAATTCCGTGGCCCCTGCTGGCCACTCCCTGCACTCCCGGCTCAATGTGATTATAACTCTGCACACGTTTGACTGCTCCGCTGGCACTCTGACCCACTCCTCTCCTCGCCTAATGTTATCCAAGGGGCACACCTGTCTGATCGTATCCTTCGCCTGAGTCATGCATGATTTCCCTCTTATCAGTTGCTGACCCTTAATGGCATCCATCGCCTCATTCAACTGGTGATCTGTGTCTGCAGCTACTCTGAGGTATGCCTTCGCCTGCATCACCTTGAGCCTACCAGCAACAGTCGGCAGACCAAGGATTTAATGCACACACACTACTAGGGTGTCTCTGGTGCATCCGAGAATTACTCGCATAGCTTCGTTCTGTATGCGCTCTAATTTCACCAGCTGACTTTTTGAGACAGTGAGCAGTCTTAGTCCATAATCAATCACTGAGAGGATCATGTGGTGGTATAGTGTGAAAAGCATTATCTGCTCTGTTTCCATTACAGCCATAGTTTTAAGTGCATTGAGTCCTTTTTGAGACCTTGTCACAATTGTCTCCACATGGTCCTTGAAGGACAGGCTCCTGCCTTTCACTGACTACAGTCCAAATGTGTTTACTTTAATCACTCAGCCATTATTACCTCATCTTCATAATCATCTTCATCTTCATGTTACTATGCTGAATTCATTAAGTAATAGCAATACCTGATATAATAATGCCTAAAACCCTAATAATCATATATATATATATATATATATATATATATATATATATATATATATATATATATATATATATATATATATATATATATATATATTACTGCCACAATGGATTCCCCTAATGATTTCTACAACCGAAATGTGCACAGCCCTTACAACAGCAAATCTCTTAATACTCATAATAATTTACGCCGCTGCAAATAAACATAATTAGTCCTGAATTATTATTAAGTATCGCTTAACTCCGTGTACTCAATTACCTCCTAACCTGCGAAACACTATTATTTTCTTTACCATTTGCTATTATTCCCAATTTAACTTTCAAGTTGTTTCGTGAACAAAGGCTGGACGTTACATGTTGAGTGGGCTCTTCCACATGTGGATTTTCCAAGCAGTGTTCCTAAATCGTCCACTTTTCTGTCCGTTAAGTTATCACCCAAATAGTCTCATAAAACTTACTTAATTCAAGTATGAAATGGAAACAAATAGGTTTATTAAACTCCTGCGAGAAAAAAACGTACTAAACATCAACAACGTTGCACATACCTTACAAGGAGATCCACGTATCGCGAAATACAGGTGAAAATCCGAAATCAGAAGCACTCAATAAATATAAAAAATGAATAATAAAATAAGATAAAATACACACGAACGCGTACAATACGACACACAGACCTTTCGATTCTCAGAATCTTTGTCAATGAGCTTCGCTGGCTGCTGGGGATGGGGACGGAGCGCTTATGGGAATGTCCCGAATGCTGTGATGTCGTTTCCTAAATCAATCAATCAATCAATCAGAGTTAATGTTATCTTCCTCCTACTCGTCTTCCTCTTCATCCTCCTGTTTTCTCATTCTTCTTCTTCTTCTTCTTCTTCTTCTTCTTCTTCTTCTTCTTCTTCTTCTTCTTCTTCTTCTTCTTCTTCTTCTTCTTCTTCTTCTTCTTCTTCTTCTTCCTCCTCCTTTTTCATTATTTTCCTACCTATTCTTTCTCCTCCTTCTTCTTTCCCCTCCTCCTTCTCATCTGCTTCCTCCTTCAATAATTTTCTTCTCCTTCTTCTTCGTTTTCCTACTTCTTCGTGGGTCGTCTTCTTCTTCCTCTTCCTCCTTCTTCTTTAGTAAGTAGTTGGGTAATCGGGTTTGTAGCTTGGTGGTACCTGGTCAAGTCCAGTGTTGGTTGTGATTATTGGGGAGTGCGGCGAAGTGTCTTCAGTCGTTTTGAAGAATGGTGTGATGAATGGGGGTGATGCCGTGATTAATCTTTTCCCGCGTTTATTGACTTTGAGTGTGTTAAGTGGCAGTGTAGTGCTAGTGTGAGAGAATATATATAATAGTAAAACATTTAAAATGTACAGAAAATTTTAAACATTAAATAATTTTTTAAAATTAAAACAAATTTTTGTTAAACAAGTAAAAATTAATAATTTAATAATTAAAACATTAAAACAATTTAAAGTTAAAAAGATTTTAAATTATTTTAAAAATTTGTTTAATTAAAAATTATTAATTGTTAAAATTCTTCTGCTTCTTCAGCGTTCCGAGCCATTGAGGTTCTTTGCTGCAGATACAATCCGTCTCCATTCGTCTCTCTGGTTGACCTTCTCTTGCTAGTCGTTGATTCCAAGTGCGTGTAGGTCTGTATATATATTATCTCTCCACCGTCATCTTGGTCTACCTCGGGGTCTACGGTAATTTATTTCCTTAGTGTAAGCGAGTTTTGTTTCCCTATTATCTTCCATTCTTTCTATATGCCCCAGCCATTGTAGTCTATTTGCCTTCATGATACCAGTGATTAGCAGGGACTTAAACAGATCATAAATGTCTTTGTTACTTCTTCTTTTCCACTCTCCACTTTGTGTATCCCTAATGGATCCAAAGATGCGTCTTAAAACTTTGTTCCCAAAGGTTTGTAATAAGGCTTTCGTTGTACTCCAGGATTCAGAGCCATACAGCACAACTGGTCTGATCAGTGTTGTGTATATTGTGATTTTGGTGTTACGAGATAACGCATTTGATTTTAATAGATGTTGTAGTGCATAGTATATCTTATTTCCAGAATTGATTCTAGTTTGTATTTCTTCCCTTATGATGTTGGAGCAGTTGAAGATTGTACCCAGGTATTTGTATATTCCGTTCTTTTAATGGTCATATTATCTATTTGTATGTGGCCAGAGTTTTTAGCCATTCCTTCTCTTGAAATTACCATATATTCTGTCTTATCTTGGTTGATAATCAGTCTCATCTGTTGGGCTTTTTCCTTTAAGTGAGTCAATATTTCCAAAGTCTTTTGTTCATTTCCCCTATAATATCTATATCATCTGCATAACCAAGCAGCTTGGATGTTCATCCAATATCACAGTCCTCCTTTACCTTCCTTACAACTTTCTCTAGAGCCAGATTGAAGAGTAGCGGCGATAGTGCACCACCCTGTTTCAAGCCAGAAGTTATTTGGAAAGGGTCTGATTTCCTGCCTGTATATGTTACTAGCTGACCCGGCCCGGCTTCGCCCAGTCCCTGGTGGGGGACATCTCATTACATTCATATAAGTAGCCATATAAGTTCTCGTTCCCGTTCCCCACTGTCTGTCTGTCTGTCTGTCTGTCTGTCTGTCTGTCTGTCTGTCTGGCTGTCTGTCTGTCTGTCTGTCTGTCTGTCTGTCAACTTACAAAAAGCATTAGAAAGAGCACTTGAAAGATC
>OY992876.1:447985743-448112067 GCA_963921405.1 Cepaea hortensis | reverse complement strand
AAGAGGGAAAAGCAGGAGGGAGAAGGAGGAAGGAGGAGGGGGAGGAGGGAAGATTAGGAGTGATGAGGAGGAAGAGGGAGGTGGAGGAGGAGGAGGGAGTTGGAGGGAGGAGGAGGGATGTGGAGGGAGGAGGAGGAGGGATAAGATAGAGGGAGGAGGAGGAATGAGGAGGAGAGGAGGAGGACAAGGGAGGAGGAGAGGGGGGAGAGGGAGATAAGGGGGAGAAGGGAGGAGGAGGGGGAGAAGGGAGGAGGAGGGAGGAAGAGGGAGTAGGGAGGATGGAGGAGGAAGAAGAGAGGAGGACGGAGGAGGAGGAGTGAATAGGAGGAGGAGGGAGGAGGAGGGAGGAGGAGAGCGAGGAGGAGGGGGAGGAGGTTGGAGGAGGGAGGAGGAGGAAGAGGGCGGAGGGAGAGAGGAGGAAGAGGAGGAAGAGGATGGAGGAGGAGGAAGAGGGAGGAGGGGGAGAGGGAGGAGGGGAGGAGGAAGAGGGTAGAAGTAGGAGGAGGGGAGAGGATTATAACGCATATGCCTTTAGATAACAGTCTGTCTCTCTGTCTATCTGTCTGTCTGTCTGTCTGAGCCGGCCCGGCTTCACCTAGTCCCTGGTGGGGAGCATCTCATTTAATTCATATAAGTAGTCATATAAGCTCCCGTTCCCGACTATCTGTCTGTCTATCTATCTGACCCGGCGTGGCTTCGCCCAGCTCCTGGCGTTGAGCGTATCATTAAATTCATACTACAACAACAAAAATAACTTAAAAGAATGTCCTTCCACACACCATCCATTATTTTTAATGAAAACTGTTTTTAATCACCAACATGACTGTAGATAACTTCTTTAAGCATAAAAAGATGAATTACAATGTTATGCATTATGCATTATTTGTATGAACACTTTGAAAATGCCTTAAAGATTATATCATGATTTATTATAACTCATATGCCGGTAAATAACTATAGACAAAAAGTTTATAAATCTTTGAAAACCATGCAACAATATGACTATAAAGTATAAAGCAATGTTATTAAAAGTTATGCCCCTTGAAATAACTTTTACAGAGTTAAGTCCCCTCGCTATATTGAAATTATAATTAAAAATGAAATATTAAATAATATTAAGTAAGTAGCCGATTTAACACTAAAAAATGTAACAGTTGGCTGCGCGGAAATGAGAGGAAGACGTGTAGAAAATTTCATCTCAATCGGATGGACCGTTCGCGAACGCATAAAGGACATACACACATACATCCTTTTTTATATATAAGACTATATTATAAGTATGTTCCATGCATAGTCTGGTCATGTTGATTAACTTCCTTGGTATTATAAATTCCTGCATTGCATTCCTTAGACTATTCCTATGGAAACTATCATAAGCATTTTTAACATCCACAAAAATGTTATGGAGATCTCTTTTACATTCCCAATTTTTCTCGGCTATTTGT
Organism: Cepaea hortensis; assembly: GCA_963921405.1. Classification (NCBI taxonomy): domain Eukaryota; kingdom Metazoa; phylum Mollusca; class Gastropoda; order Stylommatophora; family Helicidae; genus Cepaea; species Cepaea hortensis. Next base: position 448,110,622 of record OY992876.1, on the reverse strand, counting down.
CGTAAGATAAATATCTGATCTATTGTTGATCTGTTTTGTCTAAAACCCGCCTGGTAGTCACCTATTATGTCTTCTGAATATGGTTTTAGTCTATTCAGTAATACTGCGGATAGTATCTTATAGCTTGTGGACAGTATACCTCTATAATTTTCACTTTGGAACTTGTCTCCTTTCTTAAAGATAGGTATCAATAATGACTCATTCCAGTCATGGGGTAATTCTTCTTTTCTCCAGATTTTTATTATTAGTTCGTATAACTTTAGATGTAATGCATGGCCACCTGCCTTTATAAATTCAGCAGCAATTCCATCAGTCCCAGTTGCCTTATTGTTTTTAAGTCGTGTGATTTCATATAGGATTTCTTCAAATGTAGGTTCTTCAATTTGTGGTTCACATGTTAGAACTTCTTCCTGTGGGAAAGTGTTACTTTGAGCTTCACAATTTAGTAATTCAACAAAATATTCTTTCCATGTGTTGCACATTTCCTCACTGGTATTTATCATATTCCCATTTTTGTCTTTTAAATCATATGTGTTTTGTTGGTGCCCTCGTTTCATTGACTTTAGTTCTTTAAAAAAAACTTTCTGGATTCATTTTTCTGGTGGTTAGTTTCCATATCTTTGATTATATTATTCATATATTCTTGCTTCTGCTGTCGGACTATTTTTGTAGCCTCTTTACATTCATTTCTATAATGCTCTTCCTTTTGGATGTTGTTGATGTCATTTAACAATAAATGTCTGGCATTCTTTTTCCTAATGACTGCTTCTTCTGTTCTTTCTATGCGTGGTTAACACACCGAGACATTCTTCTGCAGTAGATTGAATTGTATTCTTGATGTTCAACCAAGTTCGGTCAACGCTTTCCTTCAAAGGGTTTTGCAGAGTTTCAAGTTTACATTTTATTTCATCTGTAAATTTCTCTTTGACTGTAATTTCTTGTAGTTTGACTCTGTTATATGTTGGGTGTAATCTTTGTAATTTAGTATAGAAAGCTCTCTTAAGTTTTATTTTAAATTTTGCTCCAACGAGGAAGTGGTCACTGTGGCACTCAGCTCCTCTATAACTTCTACCTTGCTGTATGTTTGATGCATTTCTGTTGTTAATTAAAATGTGATCTATTTGATTATAGGTTCTCTTGTCACATGAATTGTTACAATTGTATGAATTAAATATTTGTGAAACTTTTAAAAAAATATATATAAAAATTAAAACATTAAAACATTTAAAATAAAAGGTTAGTTAGTTAGTTAGTTAGTTAGTCGACAGATCATCCTCATTGCACATCGAACCATTCAGTCCATAAGTGCTCGGATCCCCTCCTCAGCAAATCCCGCAGCGTGTAGCGGCTAACGACGCCAGTTCTGTGTTGGTTTATCAACCTTCTTTGGCTTCCTGCGTAGTGTTCTTGTTTGGCCACACCTCTTTTAATTTGCTGCTCTCTCAGTCTGGCCATTGTTGTAGATTCACAGTCATCACTTGGTTCTCGCAAAAGTCTTACTTCTCGTAGAGCATTCAGAATGTCGGCCTGGTCCATGGCGCGTCCGCCCTCCACAGTAGCCTCACCTGCGAGCTTGTCAGCCCGCTAATTTCCTTGTACTCCCGCATGCCCTGGCACGAAGATGAAACTAATCTTTGCCAGTCGAGACCGCTCCAGAGGCAGCAACCATTCTCTTCGGATCGACCCCTCCTCTATTCTCTTGATCATGTTCATTGAGTCGCTAAGGAAACAAGCCCTAGTGAATGTCTGTGTCTCGAGCCATGTTATTGATTTACTTACTGCCATGACTTCCATGGTCAGGCTACTTGTGGTTTCAGTAAAAGCACCAGAGTCCTTCTTCACAATTCTCCCTCCGGCCCGAGCTGTAAAGGCCCATGAGCTTCTCACATGTCGGACGACCGACCCATCTGTGTAGATGACCGCGTCACCGTCTAGCGAATTCTCGAAAATCAACGCTTGTACTTCAGCCTCAACAGCAGCCGGATTTTCTTGTCTGCATTTTCTGTCAAGTTGGATGCAAACTGAAAAGGATGTGCAGAAGTCTGTTGGCACTTGCACCCACTCCTCGCCAGGTTCTAAGTCCTCAAGTGAACACACCTGTTGAAGAATGTCTTCGGCTTGACCCATCCACGACCGTCCTCTTTTTAACCTGCTGCCCTTAACCTTCCTAATTTCACTATGCAGTGGATGTTGTGTGTTTGCGTTAATTCTGAGGTAGGCGCGTGCCCTGCAATCTTGTATTCTCTCTTCAATGGTTGGAAACCCAAGAAGGTAGCGCATCGCCCTGCATGCTGTATCTCTTGTACATCCAAGAATAATGCGCATAGCTTCATTCTGTATCCTTTCCATCCTTTCTATCTGCTTATAGCTGAGAGTCAGGATTGCCATTGCATACTCCAAAACAGACATGACCAACCCCTCGTACAGAAGACATAGATGGCGCTGCTCACAGTTTGCTGCCGCCATCACCCGCATCGCTGCCAAACCCCGCTTGGCCTTTGTTATCACCTGGTCTATGTGCACATTATAAGCAAGGCTTCGATCAAACCGTATCCCCAGGTAATTCATTGCCTGCGTTCTTTCCACCATCTCTGAACACAGCATTACAGTTGGTGTTGGAGTGTTGACAATATGATTATTCAACGAGAACCAAGTCACTGTTGCCTTTGTTGGGTTGACCATTGCCCCAGCTTCATCACACCAAGTACTTATGCGATTGAGTTCGGTTTGTAGTTCCACAGCAACCTCCTCTCTATCCTTCCCCTGACGATACACTAAAACATCATCGGCATATGACAATGTCCTGCCAGGTCCAGTGATCTGCTCACTGGTGATTCTCACTGTGTAGGCGTTGAACAGTACCGGAGATAATGGTGATCCCTGTGGTAGGCCAGGATATATTGTTGTTGGTTCCGAAGTCCAACTGCCACATCTAAAAACTACTTTCCGTTGGAAGAGGGCTGCAGCGATCCAACTAAGGAGGAATGGACTTATGTTTAGTTCGTGAAGCTGAAACATTAAAAAATCCAGTGGTACTCTGTTGTATGCGTCCTCAAGATCAATCGCTGCAGCAACGGTTTCAGTGCCTGAGTGGAAACCTTCATAGACATCCTGGGCAAAGACTGCTGCATTGGTCCAGGTTTCCCTTTTTGGACGGTACCCACCCAGGGTGGGTGTGAAAACACCTTGCCTCTCTAGTTGGCTTGATATTTTCTTGGCAATTACCTTCTCCAGCAGCTTGCCTATTGTATTCTGCATGGTTATAATTCGATATCCCTGAATTTTTTTGTGGTCTTTGTCAGGCTTCGGCAAGGGAATCAGATAGCTGTGTAACCATTCCTCCTTGATGCTATCACCCCCTATACTGTTGTTGTACATGTCTGCTAGTTTCTCTAGCTCATTGTCGGTACACCTATTAATGTCATCGTATCTTATGCCATCAGGACCTGGAGCACTGTTTTTTGATCGTCGAAGCACAGCCTTGATTTCTTTCACTGTCACTGTGTCTTCATCCGAAGTGTCCTGGGCCTAGCATCTGTCTGAGGTGACCTCCTTGGCCAGATTTCGGCCTCCCATGTCTGTCTGGTTGCTTTGCTCAAGGTAGCGTTCAAAGAGGGCTTTGCCCTTGTCCTCGTCAGTCCTCTGCCAGATGAGGTCAGCACCTTGGAAGTCAGAAATGCTCTTATTCTTGACTACACCACTCATGCTTTTATGTAGTCGCCAGAACAATTTCAGTGACTTGTCTGTGCTTACTCTTTGACACACCTCTGCCCATTTTTCGCTTTTAACAACCTTGACCAGTTTTTTGAAGTAGCTTACTTTTGTGTGCATCTCTCTTTCTAAGTGCAAGCAGGGACTAGGATGACCAGCTCTGTTCTTCTTGGCATTTTGCCATTAGTGAAAAAAAATAAAAGAATAAAAAAAAAAAATAAAAGGTGGCGGTTACTAGTGACCGTAGTGGATATGGTTTAGTAACATAAGCATTGTAGGAACTTTAGGGAGATAACGTGTACTGGTAACTAAGTTATGAAAACATGGCCGCCGTAGGCCGTGCAATAGCAGTAGGAGTGAACACCCTACCCTGTCATCAGCGCACCATAAAGTGGTCTCCAAAATACGTCGTGTGAATCAGGACTGCTATGTCGGCCATGTAACCTCTTCGTCACAGCCAATGCTTTCTCGTAAGGAAACTCGGAGAGGTGGTGGGATGGCGATCTCATGCTATCGAAAATTGTGATATATAGTTATATCTCTTGACATCATCTGTTTGTGTGTTTGCTGTGTGCGTATTTGTGTGTTTGTATGTGTGTTTGTATGTATGTTTGTATGTGTGTTTGTATGTGAGTGTGTGTATGAGTGTGTGTGTTAGTGTGTATGTGTGTGTGTGCAATTTATGTGTGTATGTGTGCGTTTGTGTGTAGGTGTGTGTATTGGGTACGTGTGTGTATGTATGCACGTGCATGTATGCGTGTGTGTATTTATGCGTGTATATATATATATATATATATATATATATATATATATATATGTGTGTGTGTGTGTGTGTGTGCGGGCGTACGTACGTGCGTGCGTGTGTGTGTGGAGGGGGGATGGGTTATTCAATTAAGAACAAAGATTTTGATCTTCCGGATGATGGCCCTTGACAAACATGTTTCATTGTTCTGATCCGTTTGCGCTATTTGAGAAAATGACCATGTCATGTGCGTACATCATTTTAGGAATAATATTTCCAACGACATTTTGTGTTTCTCACTATACCTTCTGCGTTTATGTTGATCACATAAGAAGAGATTAAATGTACTCCTGTCTGAATCACGTTTGCATCTCAAAACAGTGTGATGATTCAACGGATATTCAACGGCTATTCTGACAGGTGCTTCTTGTTAACGATATAGTGTTTCGCTTGCGTATATCAAGTGTGCCGGAAACCGTGTCTCTCATGGTGTTTGTTGACGAAAACAGCCCAAGGCTTTATCCACAATGCACTCTTCACATTTCTCTAAGACATCTCTTATACTGAAGATATGAACCCCAGTCCCCAACCATGTATGAAACCTGCATATACGTCTAATTCATCTTCTAATTGCTTTCAATCCACGTTATTATGATTAGAAACACTGATTTTGCAAACATGATGTTTCAGAGTGTTATTGAGAATGTTTGCACAATGTTAAAATGTCTTTCTTTGGGCGAGTAAAGCAAAGAAAACGAGAAATAGAACTGGTAAGTTTTACTAGAACACAATTACAAATGACTAAATAGTCGTTGGGGCATGAGCGAACAAAAAACGCTTACTGATACAGCTATATACGATATATTTACTTGATCCCTGGGACATTGTAACTCCAGAACCTTACTTCAAATATCCTATTGCTTGTTCCTTGTAAGTAAATACTGCTGCACCACACATTTATGTCGAGAATTTTAACAGTTTGACTATTCTCATTTAATTACTCATTTTAATTTTCAAAGATGTGTATGTAATATGTATGTTAGATACAAAGTAAGTACACACACATGTCTTGAAGACATACTTTAGTCATTGAAGGATGCCAGAACGTCTTCGTCCACCTTCAAACAGCATTATGAATACATGCAGAGACAGCAACAGTCAACTTACGCTTTTTGGCTTCCCTGTAGAGATTGTCTTCAAATGGGGAGAGTAAGAGAAAGTAACTTTCTCTGTTCTGCGTGTTTGACACTCCTGCAACAAAAGTTTAGCTTGTTCTATAGTTACATTCATCAGTATCTCCTATCTTTATTAAATATGTATTTCAGCTGTTCGTAGTGTTTTGGAATAAAACACGCGCTGACACAGTGTCAAATGTAATCCTACAGGATTCAGTTGAGGTTAAACGGAGAAGAGTTGCCTTGACAGGGCCAGACCAAATGATTTCGCAGACATTATACGGCCAACAAGCTGAGCGTTCCCCACTCCTGTGTTACGGGATGAATGAGGAAGTTTCCCGTTTTGTATTTACATAGAAGCTCGATGAGTTAAAAATATTGTCCACGATACATATATGTCACAATGTTTTATTTTACACCAGACATCTTTACTGTTTACACCCATACATCGTTCGTAATGCCCCAACCTATTATTCCTTCTTTTATCATTCATTCTTTCATGCTTACACTAACAGGCGAGTTCTCGTGATGTAGTCAACAATATTTGCAGCTTGTCATTTCTTCATACAGTTGGGAATGCAGTGCCGTCTTACTGTCGCGAAACGGAAGTGGGTCTCAGACGGGACAACTCATTACCCACTTTTTCTCATCCCGTTCAGGCGGGTGATGTGTGTGGGTGTGGGCTGTGTGGGCGGAGTTGGTTGAGTGGGGGATGTGTGGGTGGGTGGGGGATGGGTGGATGGTTGGGGTATGTGTCTCATAACATGGAAAATATGCATTGTTTATGTTTACAACATTCATTTGACAATGTTTTTGTTCCTATGTGAATGCAATATGCATTATTGATGAACGAAAGATGAGTGACAGGAAGGGCCGAATGTAAGACGGGCCTGCATGCCCAATTTGTTACCGATTGAAAATAAAGTCCGTTCGTCCGTTCGTCCGTTCGTTCGTTCGTTCGTTCGTTCTATCCATCTGTTTGTCAGAGTCTGAATCGTCAATAAAGATTCTAGATTCGCCAGTTATCATATCATTCGCTTATAGTCAGTTGGGTGTCTTCGTGTATCAACCGTCGTCATATGGGTGGAGATGTCCGGGAACCGTCCCGGTGGCAATTGGAGAGAGGGTAGACAGAAGGTAATTACGAACCCCAACTAAATATTATCCACAACCACCGAGATACGGGACGGTGTTGTTACAATTACTAGGCCAGTTGCCCCTTCTTAGCTGTTTTTACTGGGGGAAATCCTAGAGAGCGTGCTCTGTAGATCGATCACACTGCCCGTATGAACATAGTAGTGGGTCACTCAGAAAATGCCAGCACCTGTTATTAATTAAAGGGCTCTCTTACGCATCTTACGCGAATTCGGCATATGGTGCTAAACACATATTTATTATTAATACCGATGTAAATAATGAAATCTCCGATACAGTTTAGGCACAGTAACGAATCTTTAACATTCATTAACACAGTCTTCAGTGGCATGTCGTGGTCCAGGAGAGTAGAAGTTAAACAGTATCCAAAACCCAACCAAAAGCCATTGCATACAATGTACTGCACGCAGATACAGAGTAAAGTTTTCGTTGTCTTTGACATGAGGTGTGTAGTGGTTAGTGTGACTTGACTCGAGATGAGCTGCTTACGTCTATTGGTAATTAATATGACCTTGATGCCAATAAAAATACAGCCGGCAGTTACTAGACTAATTGGTATTAGGCTTGTCATATACCTAGCTGTATCGTTTATCATCTCATCTAACCCGCTATCGATAGCATAAAAATATAAATCTGTGTATTTAAAATAACCAATTGTGACGTTTTCAAAATCAAATTGCACAAACTGCATACACATTATATATGTATACACACAATATGTTACACTGAGCATATAAATACAGAACACCGAAATAATCGTACGCTTTGGTGTTAATATTAAATGAGCAGTAAATGGCAAACATAAAGCTAACAAACGCTCTCCTGTTATTAGAACAGGTATGAACTTTGCAGACCAAATTCCTGGAACATAAGCAAAGTAAAACAGCAAACACAAAATATAACACAAATTGTTAATTGTTTCAGAAAACATAAAACATGGCGGATCATTCGCGAAGTACACATACATAGGGATGTTGATTATGCCCATGAGAAAAAGAATATTTGCGACAGCCAAAGCCATTAGAAGTATTCTGGAACATTTCTGGAATCCCTGTCGAATCAGAATGACAATGCTGATCACATTCCCGACTATCCCCAAAGCGATAGTAAAACGAAGAATTATATATTGCAAATCTTGAACTATTCTGTAAGCAAGTTCTCGGTGGTCAAGAGCCATTACAACTTTCGCTGTCACAGGAATCTCTTCAGTTGCATTGCTGGACATGGTTCTCTTTGTTAACAATTTGTATGCTTCCAATAGTTTCTTGCGTTGCTTACAGTCTCGCATGTGTATTCCACACGCTATTATAGAGTAGTCTATGAAGCAGAATGTATATCCGCAAGCCTCGCCTAGGATAATATACTACAATTAGTCACTATCAACACAACCTAAATTAGGCATCAGGAATTGTCTTCGGAAGTAATAGCCGCCGGCTTGATACTGACCCCATCGAACACTCATGAATCAATTATATACGGGTTTAGTACCTGTCATGGACAGAAAGGTTAACAAATAAAAAGCCAATAAAGTAGTAGTCACCCACTACAATTCGCAAGACATGAGCATTAAGAGTTAAACATGAGAACAAAGACAGGGTTAGCAATACTTAGTAATACTCAAGTGAACTCACTGGTTCACGAGAAACATAGAGGTCACCAGGGACAAACTGAGCGGGAAAGCTAGCGAGACTGGTCATTCTGGTTCAGGCTAGATTAGAGGACACACACACACACGCGCGCCCGCGCACGCAGAAACAGACCCAGACACAGACACACACCCAGACACACACACACAAACACACACGCACGAACACACGCACGCACACACACAGACACACTCACACACACACAGATATGCACGCAGGCACACACACACAGAGACACACAGACACAGATATGCACGCAGGCACACACACACACACATATACGCACACACATGCACACGAACACGCACGCACGCACACACACACACACACACACACCGGCTCCAATGATACGTCTACACAAGAAATCCACACGACTATTGAAGAATTGACAGCTTCAAGCTGACGAGAAATCCACAACGATTTGCCCATACGAACAGTCAGCTGAACACCGTAAGTTTTGTCATAGACATGTGAAAGGCAATCCTTATTCACTAATGGCATTGTCCGGATTCGCGACGAGTAATTAACGACAGTGCCAGTATAAACACATGCATAAAATTAGTGGAACTGCGCTGAAGCTGTGGGAATGTAAACAATATAACATAACACAAAGTAATGCAGCTTTACAGAACAGAATTACGAAACAATACAAGGAAGTTGCGTCGACTAGCCTTCATCAGCACACAAATACATACACAAAACACAACATATAATCACGGAGAAGACACTCCAGTGACTTCATTAAAGCATAAGGACAGAATGAGAAGAATAAGAAGATGATCAAATTAGAACAGTGAAGAAAAAATTATAATTATAAAAAAATGATACTTATCTTAGAAACCCAGGCTGTGATACTATGATCAATTTCACCGTGGTGCTCTATATAGACAGCCGTGGGAGTACGTCGGTCACGGAGACCGGGATAGGAGATGGTAACGCTTCTGTGAATGTCCCCAGTAAATGAGTGAAAGTGCTACATGGAAAAAGAGGGTGGAAGGTAAGACGAGATCGAAAAACAATGGAAATGTGTTGGTGGTCCGAGAGTGAAAACTAAGGTATGATCTTAAGGGTGTCCGTACAATACATGATAGGGTGCTAGTGAATGGGTTGGCCATAGAGGGCGATAGTTACAGAGCAATGTTGTGTGTACCTAAGTATGATGGCGGTATTAACGAAACTCATTTTATGTGCTCATGTATGTGTGTACCAAGAAAGTCCTAAAGCCAGGATGTGCTGAATGTGTGAGCGCACATAAATATACACGGATGAACAAACATTCATACTGCCTTATACACACAAATGTATATGGTTTATATGAGAAACATGAGAGTGAGAGAACGGGGGGGGGGGGGAGAAAGAAAGAGAGAGAGAGAGAGAGAGAGAGAGAGAGAGAGAGAGAGAGAGAGGGAGAGAGAAGGGGGAGAGAGGGGAGGTTGGTATAGTACCTGTGATATGCCACATGGGATATGCGGAATTAGGTCTAAAAATGCGAAGCTTCACTTTTACTGTTCCTTATGGAATAGGGACAGTAGGTTTTTTTCATATACCACGAATGCAAGATAAAATCCCCGGTTGCTTTGTGTTATTGGAATTGATTAGTCGACGGATCACGGTACACGGGTGTAACCCATAAGTGCTCCGCTCTATCCTAACTCAAGCCTGAGTTCGCTGAATCACCGGCGAAGATCCTGAAATACTTTGGGCAGATTTTTAACTCGAAATTTTGCGCGGGCAGCGCCTTTAGGCTACCCTTTTTCGATTTACAGCTGCCAAGGGAATTTTTTTACGTTCGCAACAATACACACGGGCGTCCGATCTCACTACCCATAGACCAGGAGAAATTTAGTTACTAGAAGTCCACGTGAAAAAAATCCCGGACCTCACCAGGGCTTGAACCCGAGACCTCCAGTACTCGAAGCGGATACCATACCTCGAGACCACTCAGCTCCCCCCCCCTCCCCCCAATTTGGGATTCGTATTAGATCAGACACCACTCATTCATTGTGCGGACATCCGCCGAGGCACTCCTTCTTAGTTTTCACTCTCGAACTACCGTCATATCTCAATTGCCTCCAGTGTCCCTAACCTTCCTTACCCCTTTCCTCATGTACCACTTTTACTCATTTGCCGGGAATCTTCACTGAACCGTTACCATCCCCTACCCCTGTCCCCATGAACAACAGACTCTCACGGCTGTCTATATCAAGGTGATATTCTTGTTAGTATCACAGCCTGGGATTCTAAGATAAGTAGCAAACATTTTTGTTTTCAAATTTTCATATTCTCTTCACATACATTATGTTTCCCAGCGTCTGTGGTGAAATGGTAGCGAGCGCGATCCTCAATCCCTCATACAGTGTTCGAAATCAACTGTAGACGATTTGGAAGTAGAGTGCCTTGTCATGACATTTTACAATGGTTTTAGCGTCGGTCGTTCTTAATTAAATGGCAAACTACTGAACGTATACTTGCTTTTAAAATCACAAAGAACCAACACATGTTGGATTGATAGCGACATCTTGTAAATGACATGCAACTCAACTGTTTAGTCAGTTATTGGCTTGTTGGTGTCTAGTTGCTCTAGATTGGTGTATAGATATTTTTGTCTCTACCCATGGCGGATGATGCAAACGATCTACAAATAATGATAGACATTGTAGTAACGACCGGCTCCGTGGCCGAGGAGTTAGCAGCTTTCTCCGCTAACTCCGAATACTCTCGTCACGTGACGCGACGAGAATTAGCAGTGGTTCGAATCGCAAAAGTGACTTATGAGAGTATGGAGCCGGTCGCTCAGAAAGTCGTGGCGTGCTGATGAGCGTAATCTAGCCTAGGAATCAACATACAGCTGAAAGATGCTGGTGTTGACCGCAATATCCTGAAACAGGATGGAAACGCGGAAAAAAAAAAAAAAAAAAAAATTGTAGTAACGGAGAGCACAAAGAAAGGAATCTCCTTGAATATCAAGAAAACAGTAAACAATTGTGATATTAATGAAAAATATGACATCAAAATGTCAAATCGAAATACAAGGGAACATGCTTAACCAAGTGGATAATTTTAAATACCTAGGTGTATTTATAACATCAGATGGAAGGTGCTCAACAGAAATTAAGAGCAGAATAGGGCAAGCAAAAGCTGCATTTCAGAAAATGAAAAGTATCTTATGCCTTAAGTCATTAACATTGAATATAAGAGATAGAGTGCTGAAGTACTTTATAGAACATGTTTTGCTGTATGGCAGTGAATTTTGGAATGTAAATAAATTAGGAAGAACTGGGAAGCAACAGAGGTGTGGTTCCTGAGGCGATTGCTGCGAATTCATTGGACTGACAAAGTAACTAACTACGATGGCCGCAAGAGGCTAATGAAACTAGAACATAATATACATTCTTTGGTGATGTAATGAGAAGAGGGGCATTAGGGAACACCGTTACGACTGGAAAGATCGAGGTGAAGAAAGGCAGAGGCCTACCAAGAGAAATGATGCTTGATGGATTGAGACGAGGGCATGAGGGATTATCAGCAGCAGAGTTGATCCAGAACACCAAAGACCGAGATATGTGGAGAGACATAAACACTTACGCCTGATAGCATGGTACTTGATGCTGATAATGATGACCCACAGACAGCACATACACAAATGCTTAAGAACTGACTGGCACTCATATAATCTCAAGAAAGAAGCAGAGAGAGGGAACACACTGGACAACACACAAATGTGCAGGCTATAGTTAACACAGCGCCGGCTCCGTGGCCGAGAAGTTAGCAGCTTTTCTTCGTTAACCCCGAATGCTCTCGTGGTTGACTTGAGCGCGACGAGAATTAGAAATGGTTCGAATCGCGCCAGTGACTTATGAGAGTATGGAGCCGGTCGCTCAGAAAGTCGTGGCGTGCTGATGAGCGTAATCTAGCCTAGGAATCAACATACAGCTGAAAGATGCTGGTGTTAACCGCAGTATCCTGAAACAGGATGGAAACGCGGAACAACAAAAAATAATAGTTAACACAGCGGGATTCGAACCTGCAACCTTCAAATGAAGATAGCGCCTCACTACTGAAACAAAGTGTTTTTGAGACATGGCCTAATTTACAGCCATAAGTGGGTGATAAACAGAAATATCAAATGTTCCCGAACCATTGAAGCGAATACGGATTCACATAAACGAATTCGCAATACTGATTTGAGCTCACAGAAGTAGATGATAGAAAGAAGTTGTCATCGTTAGCCAGGTCTGTCATATACCTGAACCCACAACTATGGAACACTGATATAATTTGTATCTAACCACTGAAACAACACCATAGGTCTCTTAACTGTATATGAACCCAGCACTGATGAAATAAGAAACAAACAGATCAGACCGTATTTCTGTGTCTAGTTTGTTACTGACATTAGAAGAATAGGCATGATTGGTCGGTTTCTACGTGGTCAGCATATTTCATTCATCATGTGCCTTGCCGATAAGAGTGGGCGGCCATGTTTCGCCATATCACACGATCACCAAGTGTTCCTGTCTCAACCATACCACGTGGCCAAGCCATCCAGGTATTTACTTCTCTGCCTTTGTCACATACAATCTTGGAGGTCGATCGATGACAGAATGTCGCGCCAAAACGTCTACAAACAGTCGGTGTTCTTTAATGTGTTGTTGATCGAGGGAAGACTATCGCGCCATACGTCTGCAAGCGGCAGCCATCTTTTTGATGTGGTAGACGGATTGTCTGGATGTAGGTCGGCAGGATCTTTTGTTGTGGGGTGAAGATTTCTCCAGATTACAGGTTAGCGGGACTTATTGAAGTACCGGGATGATTCCCCAGATGAAAGGGTCAGCCAGTCAGTTGTTTACGTTAAGTCGGAAACGGAGAGAAAAAAATAGCTTCTAGACGTCTAGTGCCTAGACAGTTTGTGACATCATTCAGACAAAAGTATTTAAAAAAAAGTCTAGATAAACAACTTTGATGGTAGTCGACCAAACGTTGTGAAGCGCTACGGACGTGTGCAATATTCCTAGTTTGTTTCTAGAGAGAGACTATAGTGTCTATTGATGATTTATATCGGGGGACATCTATCCAATGTGTGATTTCATAGTCTCCATCTCAATCAGGAATAATTATATGGTATTTAATTAATTAACTAGATCTACATTGGATTATTCTTAGGACTCGAGTGTAGTAATGTGCGTTGATAGAACGTATTATAAGAGCGTCGGTAACAGTAGCCTATCGCGTAGCTTAAACTAGCTGGTGTGAGATTTCATTTAACTCAGTGAGTTAAGGACAATGTAGTGGGATGATATTTAGGGAGATTGAGAATGGTTGGGGGGGGGGGGATGAAGGAAATGTCAAATGGTAGGATCCTCCAGTAGGGCATCTGCTGGGTTTCTGCCCTTTTTCTTTAATCTTTCCTTGTCTTACCATGACTCAGACCGATGTGATGAGCTCCTCGGCCTTATGACAGAGTTTGGTTCTCTGTTATATTTCTGAGTGCGGCCTGTGGCCTACACTCACCTAATAAAGGTTGGGATCGGGTTGCTCTCATCAGGTGTGTTCTCTCTTTAACAGGCTTCACTAGGTGTACCACCAACTAGAAGAAAGTCATGGCTCAAGCATTGAAGACAGAGTTTACTAAGAGGCTTTTGCACTGGGCCCATAACCCAGAGGGTCTACAAGAACCTGGCCTCTGCTGAGCAGGAAACGAGGATTATATGTGTGTTTCTTAAGTGATAGTGTACATCACAATAAAATAAAGACACTGACAACAACACCAGTAGCAGGAACACTATTAGATACATAGATACATGGAACATTAACATTGTGTGTTAACATTGGGGAATTCCTATCATTATCAATTACCAGTGCGTGTTACAATTGGGGATTTCCTACAAAAAGTGAAATACTAACATTTAGTTTTCAAAGTGACAGTAACATTATTTTAGGATTCTCTGATCACAGAACTTTAATGAACAGAGTAGTTACACTGTGTATGTTAGATTGATGATCAATATTGGATGTTTACACTTTTGATGACCAAGCATCTGGATTGTCCAAGAGCTATCGGAGGAAGTCGACACTTGGCCTGAGAGACACATCATTTGGGTGAGGTCTTCTTTCCGTCATATATGGTGCTGTTGAGTGGCCAGTACAGTGATGAAACAGACTTTGCTCCTGATCTATTCGGTCTGACTCTACATACACACTAGATTATACGACAGACATTCTACACATACACTTTGCACATACATGACACTTTTCTCTATTAAAATAAATTTGTTGTTTTTGTTAGAGCCAATGTTGTGTAGTGTGGTTTGGGAATAGAATGAGAGGGGGCTTGGTACAGTAGTAAGAGAGAGAGAGAGAGAGAGAGAGAGAGAGAGAGAGAGAGAGAGAGAGAGAGAGAGAAAGAGAGAGAGAGATGCAGAGACTGACGGGGTGTTGTGGATAGAAATCAAGAAGATTCTAAGATAATGATATGGGGTTAAAAGAATGTTGGTGTTGATTCCCCTCACCCCATCGGCGACACATATATAATACGACAGCCTTACCCATTGTGACATGTATGTCATCATCCCTCAGTCTTTTCCAGCAGATGTGGTGATACGCGCTATTAAAAGTTCGGACGGGATACTTAACGAACCGAACTTTGGTTTGAATTAAGGCCATTGATTGGCCGAGGCCCGGAAACACAGTCGCTTAAGCGAGACAAAGGCTTGGTAGACATAGCGGTCTCGTCAATCGCCATGTTTTCTTCAAGTTAGCGGGTGATCCATCGTTAATGGGTTAATTAATAGCCTACTTTTTCTCTCCGCTTCGGGTGAGCCTTTTAAAACATATGTTATGTATTAGGATAAATGCTTTGATAGAACTAATAGCATGATTTAAGTTGTGTGTGTGTGTGAAAATTATGAGAATCGCTTTCTTTGAAAAGTTGGTTTGCGTCACGCAGTCTGGACATCGCCATTTTGTCCAGTCAGATTTCATAAAGCTTACAATATAATCTTGCTATGAGTCACCCTTCTGAGATGATTTTATGAACTTACTTTATTCCTATATGCTTATTTTTCACAACTGGTCTCTGTGTTATAAAGTGTTTTTTTCCCTGAGAGCATATTTTGTATTTCTGCCCTTATGATGGAGAAATATTACTATCTGTACAACTTTAATAGTTTGTTAGAGAGAGAGAGAGAGAGAGAGAGAGAGAGAGAGAGAGAGAGAGAGAGAGAGAGAGAGAGAGATTCTCGCTTGACTTTTAATGCACTTAGCAGTTAATCTTTTTTTTACATTGTTGTAAATACACAGAGGTGTGATTGTCTTGTAGACTTTTTCATAAATGATTTTATGGGATTTTCATGTTGTATGATATACATAATCTCAAGATTCCCATGATTTCTCTTTTATGAGTATTTTACCTTTTATGCTCATGATTGTTACTGCTTAATGCTGTAATAAATGCTGTTATAAGATTGTCATTTGGTATGATATATCTATATATTATCTCAAGTGAGAGGGAAATGACACCATGCTCTTGTGTTTTTACTTTGAGATTGTCAAAGAGCTGCAAGGAGCCTAATAGATAAGATAGAGGTAGAACTATGGAAAGAGACCTAGACAGGATCAGGAGAACATAGCTATCTAGGAAATAGGGACAGAAGGGAAAGAAGCACGAGTGAGAACTATAAATAGTTCTCCGACTGGACACACTCGTGTCCAAAAAGGGGACACTGTAAGACGTGAGCTGGAGTTGCCCACAATAGAGTGGGGAAACCCGCATCACGAGAAGTGTCAACAAAACACCAGTAACGTTAAACAGTTGACCAGTTACTAACTGCGTGCTGGAACTCCGAGCACGCAAACTAGCTGATGCACGTAGAGTCAACTGATCGTGGCTGGACACGCCACGAAGATCGTGAGACCGCGAATCAACAGCGTAGAGGACAGACGGCAGTATTCGCTCTGAATACTTTGTTGCTTACAAAGGACAATAGCAATAGTTGTGACTTAGACTTAACTTCGATAGACATTACCATCGATCTCATCTTTCATACAACATCATTACGATATACCATGATGTGTATTACCTATGTGGTTATCCGCTCGCTGAGCTACTATACAACTAGCTAATAAACTTGTATTATATTTGTATCCTTTTGTACGTTCTCTTTTCGAGTGGTACAAAAGCGGAATCCTTGTATGCCTGTCAAAGTTAAGTTGTTGACAGGCAGGATCCGATTTGGTGTCAGAAGGTGGGGCTTGAACCACCTTCAAGCACTTTTCAAGACCATTTTCCCACATAAAGTGTAAACATTTGGAATAAAATGCTATTTGTTATTCCATCAGTGTAAATTCGGGAATTTAAACTGTGATTTTCTGTAAACTGTAAACATGTATCTAAATCACAAGTTTAACCATTATTTTTTAATATGTGTAATATTACAGTCATTATGTCAACGTTCATTGAATATACCCACGAACTTGTGCAAAGTTAAAAATATTTTGTACAAGGGAAGTAAATTAGAAGTCAAGCTAAGGTCATACAGAACAGCTCAGTCAGAGACAGTAGAAAGTGAAGACAAGACGACAATTGACTATTCATTCGACGATTCATCTCACAATCCATTTGACGATTCATTAATACGATCATACCATTCATATCATTATATCATTCATATTATTCACATCACATTTGTAATTTGCCGATCGTAAGAACTGTAAAATTTAAATTGATTACCACCATGTATTTTGCAACATATATTATGAGCTAATTGTTGATGCTCTATAAAACAGAGACATCACACGTACGAACAAGCCTATCGATTCTGTGTGTGCAAGACAGCGGTGTAACATCCCGAGGGCCGTATTGTCATCTGATTAGATGAGTATTTTTTCACTATTTTGATAATCACAATTAACAATGCATCTTACTTTTCAGTGATTGATTGTGTACGTGTGAAACTTATTCATTGTGAAATTAATTATATACCATTTGTGTAAGACATAAAGCCATACAATGTCAACATTAGGTGAATACATCCAAGCTGGCAAAGAACTAGGCCATAGCGGGGAGAAATTAGAGAAATGGGCAGAACAGAAATACAAAGAGGAAACAGAAAGAGAGAGGGATGAATGAGCACTTGAAAGACAGCATCAGAAAGAGATGAGAGAGTTAGAAGAAACAATGAAACAGAAAGAATTAGAGATAAGACAAAAGCAAATAGAATTAAATGACGCCACCAAGCAAAAGCAATTAGAATTAGATGACGCCACCAAGCAAAAACAAATAGAATCCGATCAAGCCACCAAACAAAAGCAAATAGAGGTAGACGCACATACAAATTTAAAGATGAAGGAAATGGAGGTTGACTCAAACATTCAAATAGCTACCACTAAACAAAAGAGTCAGGAAGAATAAAACCAATTTTCTAAATATAAAGGGATTATCAAGCCCTATAGTCAAGGAGATTTAATTTCAGCCTGGACCAAGAATATCGAGTTTCAGCTCAGATTCCAGAAAATACCGCTAGAAGATTGGGTCATGATTTATATGAGAAATCTCTATGGGGAGCCCTTAAAAGTTATTGAGTCTATACCAACAGAATTAAGAAGCAACTACCAATATATTCATGACAGAATCATGCAGCATTTTCTACTCGATGCTCCTGGATATCAAATCCAGTACTCACAAATTAGACATAAACCGAACGAGACGTTCCTAGATTATGTATCTAACGTTCAGAGTATATTCAGTAAATGGCTTAAGGCAGCGAAAGTAGGAAAGAGTTTTGACAAGTTACCAGACTTAATGGTTATGGATAAAGTGATATCCACAGTGCCAACTCCTTTTGCTAAGTTCCTTCAAGAAGCAGACATTGAATCTCGAGAACAGTTGGAGAAACGTGGTTCGGCATATTTCTCTTCCAACCGAGATGTATTTAAGTCATCTATACATGATTCTGAAATTACAGCATTTGCAAAGAACCAACCAAACAGATCGTTCAACCAGAAATCTTATCAGAATAAAGATAAACCATACCAAAAGCCACCCCAGTGTGGATACTGCAAGTTATATCACCAACCATTCTTGATGTGTGATAAAAATCCTTCATATCCTGCACATCTTGAAATGATGATCAAAAAGCAGGAAAACAAAAGGAATTCGTATAAACGTGCAGTCAAATTTTTTTCTTGTTCGTCTTATGGACATTATTCTTCCAAATGTTTGGGCAGGCAGAGAATGAAGGCCAGCAACGCTGTGCTGATTGATACATCCTCTGATAATGACAGTGAAGTTGAGAGCGAGAACAAAAATGTATTACCATTCAATGAGTGTGAAAGTGTTGCTGTTGTTACTGATATTTTAGACTTCGATAAATGTGATACTTGTCACAAGTTCCATACGGACGGTAAACTCAAATGTGGTCATATTCTACCACGTTCTACTGAAGATGCAAATTCAGCTTTAGCCTCCGGAGGAAACTTAAAGTTCCACGATGCACTGGTCAATGAATATCCATGCCAATGTTTACTTGATAGTGGAAGTACTGTAATCGGGGTAAGGAAAGAACTAATTAACCCACAGGATTATACGGGCGATTTTGTTAAATGCCGCACTTTTTCTGGCAATATTGAGAAATACCCGCTGGCAAAAGTCCGTATAAACACCCCGTTCCTTTCCGGCACATTTACGTGCGCGAGTTTACAAAACCCCTGTACTGACCTCATTTTAGGATGCCTATCAGGGTTAAGACACTGCACTGATGACGAAATAATAGCCTGGAAATACGCCAACACGGCTAATGCAGTTACTAGGTCAGAGACCCAAACACATCAAACTGACCTACAATATAAAAGGTTACATTTATTAACACCTAGCGGTACTATTGACAATACCACTCGACAAAAGTTCATCGAGGCACAACGCGCCGATCCAACCATTGCACCTTATTTTAAATTATTAGGTGAAAAGGCCAAATTAACCAAAAATGCGTCCTGGTATTTTAAGCTCCACAATGGAATTCTCATGCGATATTACACCACCAATAACCAGGAAATTCAGCTGACGGTGCTACCTTTGAAACATCGACAAAACGTGTTAAACATTGCACACGATTCACCGTTTGCTGGACATTTGGCTTATGACAAAACTAGAGCCAGAATTTTGGCACATTTTATTGGCCTAAGTTTTGTAACGATATAAAATCATTTTGTCGGTCATGTACCATTTGCCAACATTTAGTGAGAAAGGGAAAGCATGTAACAGCTGAGGTCCAACCATCAACATTGGCCTCTAGACCGTTTGAAAGTGTAGCGGTGGATATTGTTGGACCCCTGAATCAGGTGTCGAACAAAGGAAACAAGTTCATACAACCCTCGTGGATCTCTGTACGAGGTGGGTCGAGGCGGTGGCCCTAAAATATATTACCTCCAACGATGTAGCTAGTGTATTTTTACATCTATTTTCTCGATTCGGATTCCCTCGAACCATTTTATCAGACCGGGGAACCCAGTTTATATCTGCTGCTATGCAAGCCCTTACAAAATTACTAGGGATCAAACAACATTTCACTAGTCCCTACCACCCTGCCAGCAATGAAATCATAGAAAAGATTAACGGGGACCTAAAACACATGCTGGCAAAGGTAACAGCAGAGAACCCAGCTGATTGGGATACTCTATTATCAACGGTGCTGTTTGCCTATCGAGAAATTCCGCACTCAAGTACGGGTTTCTCGCCATTTGAATTAGTGTATGGGGCGAACCCTTCTGGACCCCTAACGATTTACCATCAGTTAATCACTAGAAC
Source organism: Cepaea hortensis (assembly GCA_963921405.1). NCBI lineage: Eukaryota > Metazoa > Mollusca > Gastropoda > Stylommatophora > Helicidae > Cepaea > Cepaea hortensis. Next base: position 448,090,393 of record OY992876.1, on the reverse strand, counting down.
ACGAGATAGTCCAACCCCAGTAACACCGTACGAGATGGTAACAGAGACACGCGATAAATTATGAAGGCGTGTGTAATAGCCAAATCATCTTTGGAGAGAAAAGGCCAGATCTACCGTCATTATGCCAATAAGGGTGCCAAAACCCTACACCTTGAACCCAATCAAGAGGTGCTACTTTTACTACCAGATAAGAGTAATATATTATTAACTTCATGACAAAGGCCATTCAAAGTGGTACGACAGATATCAGATGTCGATTATGAAATATCGATAAACCAAAAATTAAAGCTATTTCATATCAACATGCTGAAGCCTTACTTCTCACGACAAGAACCGACGACAGACGAACAGAATGCACCCACACCGAGCAACCCGACGACAGGCGTACATAGCAAAACTGCACTAGTTAGAGCGACAGAAGACGACGACAACGCAGATACACCTAGTCAGGAAACAGAACACACAGGTAGTACAACAACAGTACTCAATCAGATAGACGACGATGGCATAGAACTACCAGTCCCGACAGTAGACAGGACTGGGACAATTGATAGCATACGTATAGAACCGAGACTCACAGACGAGCAAAGACGACAGACAATAGAGCTAGTGACAGAATACAGAGACATTTTTTCCGACATTCCAGGTAGGACTGACAGAATTCAACACTCCATTATTCTGACCCGATAACACCCCCCATCAAATGCCGACCTTATTCCATCCCATTAAGTTATAGGGAAAATCTCGACAAGGAACTTCTAAATCTTGAGTCGAGTGGAATAATCCAAAAGTCGCAGTCAGAATACTCTTTTCCTATCGTCCTTGTGAAGAAAAGGGACTCCACGATCCGCCTCTGTCGATTTTCGCCTGTTAAATAATGTCACCAAGGTCGATGCAGAACCATTTCCATCATGTGAGGATCTGATTCTGGATATGTCCACCTCTCGAATATTTTCTAAACTTGACCTAACTAAGGGATATTGGCAAGTCCCGATGGATCCACTTTCTATCCATCTTACAGCATTCTCAACACCTCTAGGTCTGTATGAGTGGCGATTCCTTCCGTTTGGCCTTCGTAATGCTCCAGCCACTTTTGTCCGTCTCACCAGGGACCTTCTCCATGGAGTTACAAATACAGCGACGTACATTGACGACATTTGTGTCCATACTGCAGACTGGACATCACACTAACAGAAACTGCGACATGTCTTCGATAGATTGAGATTATTCGGCCTTACTGTAAAGCCAACCAAAGTTGAGTTGGGGATGGAAGAAATTGATTTCCTAGGCCATACGATCACCAGAGGCCAACTTAAGACAGATGAGAAAATTGTCACCAAAATTCTGAACTTAACCATGCCAACGACCAAGAAGCAGGTCAGAAGCTTGCTTGGTCTAGTGAATTACTACAATAAGTTCATACCCAATTTAGCTGAAATCACCAGCGTTTTTTCTAATGTTTTGAAAGCATCTGTGAAATTAAATGTACAAGATGCGAAGTTAATTGCTGTATTATCAAAATTAAAACATATGTTCAGCGTTGTACCTATCTTGCGCTTGCCTAACCCCAATCTTACGTATTTTCTTCTTACAGACGCAAGTGCTATATCCATCGCTGGCATTTAAGGACAGTTCTATGAGGGAATCTTTCACCCCATCATATATGTAAGCCGCAAGATTACCCCTGCTGAATCGAGGTACTCAGTCTCTGAGTTAGAGGCTTTAAGCGTCATCTATTGCGTCCAGAAGCTTCATAGATTCTTAGCGGGTACCCAGTTTGTCATTGAAACTGACAATTCACCGCTGACAGTGATGCAGTCTGGAGTCCACCGTAATAACAGGATCTACAGATGGTCTTTGATCCTGCAGAATTATGCGTTCACCATAAAGCATATCAAGGGGAACATGAACTTTCTGGCAGCCACGCTTAGCCGACCTTCTCAGATCGATATACCAGAGGTACGAGAAGAGAGCGATCCGACATCACCAAACTCAGTGACACTGTAATTAACTAGTACCTTATGTGGTGAATACAGACACTGTAGTGCGCTTACCACCGTGAATCGCCTGAACCTGCTTACTATTAACTGTGTCAGTACGAGTGAAAGTGAACAGACACATTATGAGATGTCTATGCCACCACCATATATGGAACCCATGAGTAGGACGATATTTCAACGTTACCCAGGTTGAGAACGTATATTTCAGACTTTGTCTAAATGAACTCTATTTTTCATCGAGATTCAACAGAGGACGCTACTCCGACAACACACCTGGATGTAATTAGGTAATTTAGATATAAATGAATTGCATGTGATATGTATAATATTATGGTTTTATACCAGTTGCATGTAACATCATAATTTGTTTGTAGTTACAATAGAGTGTAGAACCACCCTTATAACCTTATTTGTAACATTTAATAGTTAAATGGCACCAATACTAAAGAACAAACATGTATCAATAACTACTAAGAAAGCACTTTACAACACAATCTTCCTACCAACTCTGTGCTACCAATGCCAAACCTGGACAATGACAGAAAAAGAGAAAAGAAAAATCACAACAACAGAAATGAGGTTCCTGAGAAGAATACCCAACGTATCAAGAAGAGATAAGATCAGAAATGAAGAAATCAGGATTAAAGTGGGGGTTAAAGCTGCTCTAGATTTTATTAGAAAGCAGCAGGTCAAATGGTTTGGCCATGCAAGTAGGCTACCAGTCAACAGCATGCCACAACAAGCAATGATGTACAGACCAGATGGAAACAGAGGAAGAGGCCGACCACGTAAACGTTGGACGGAGGGAATAACAGAATCCATGGGAATGTCGATATACGAAGCCCATAACCGGGCACTCTCACGAAGTTTATACTTCACCTCGACACCGCAAGGTACAAGAGGAACATGATGAGATGAGATGAGAATAGTTAAAAGTCACCTACACAAATGGCAAAATCGGTAGGATCCGATTACTAAAAGTAATTTACAGTTAGTTAGATACTCATTTAGTTGAACCTTTACATCATACTTTTCAACTTAGGAAACATTATTGTAGTTTATCATCATGTAAACACATTTTTCTTAGACAGTTAGTTAATTAAAACATTACTTAGAAATTAATCCCATCATTTAGAAATGTATACCATTCTATGTATTAACACACAATAAGGTAACTAACACACTTTCCCCCATTTTGATCATTTAGTTAGATTAGTTCCCTTAAGTTAGCTTAGCTCAGTACACCAACTTAGAATAGTTTAGCTACATTAATCAGTACCCACAGGATTAGTATTGAACAATCCCATTAAATATGTATATTTTTGTACAGAAATGACTAGTGTAAAACTAGAGCAGTCATTTGGCTTGAAAACTTGTTTAAATTCAGCCAACTATTTATTGTACATATATATTGTTCATCCATTCTTTTTTCTACAACCATATTTTAATGACAGAACATGTATTTTAAAACCTGTGTGGAATGAACGAGGAATGAAAGATGTATGAATGAGAGGAGAGAATGAATCAAATACAGAGGAGTGAGAGATAGTGCGGACATTTTTTTCGCCGCACAATGCGAGTTGTTGTAATTCGTCTGTGTTAATGTGTTTAAGACGATGTGTTGTTCTATTTTTATCTGTGTATAGTTGCCATACTTAGATGATAGAGATAGGAAACATATTTTGAGCATCATAAACCGGAACAGTAGTCATAAATCAGACTTACACACTCGTTTGTGACTACATTAAACCGCTTTACGGCGCTCGAAAGAGTACATACACGTAGATTATAGACACATTCACATATTGGTAAGTTAAATACATATTAGTTTAATAGAAGCACGCAACCAACCAGAAAAACAAACAGATACAGATGCATACACCATTAATTGCAAAGAGAAATAACTACTCTAAACATTGGACACAACAAAATCTTGAAAACCTTAGTGTAACACTGAAATACTTTTTCACAAGCGGAAGCTAAAAAGGTGAACAATAGCACATAAAGCATGTATACTAGTTGGAGTAAATATTATATGGGAGCATGAATATTATTCATGTATTGTACTCGTAACAGGGGCAATTTTGTATGGGTTGTCAGTTATATTGACAATTTGAGGACAGGTCAAAAGACATTGGTTCCGGATCACACAAACTCCCAAGAAGTATAATGTTAGTATGAGCACAGTCTCTAGCCAACTGTACTAGTGTGGTGTGCTAATCAATTAGCCAAGTGAAGTAGTACAACAGTGTGACGAGGGAAAGGAGAGATCTTGTCCGATGCCTAGAACAGAGGTAGAAAACTCTTGCAGTCTTTGACAAAATTAAACAGCCCTAATTTTTGTTGAGATTACTACTTGTGTTACACCCACAACTTAAAAGTTTGTAACACAACACAGAGGGAGGGAGAGCCTGTCAAAGAGCTGCAAGGAGCCTAATAGATAAGATAGAGGTAGAACTATGGAAAGAGACCTAGACAAGATCAGGAGAACATAGCTATCTAGGAAATAGGGACAGAAGGGAAAGAAGCACGAGAGAGAACTATAAATAGTTCTCCGACTGGACACACTCGTGTCCAAAAAGGGTACACTGTAAGACGTGAGCTGGAGTTGCCCACAATAGAGTGGGGAAACCCGCATCACGAGAAGTGTCAACAAAACACCAGTAACGTTAAACAGTTGACCAGTTACTAACTGCGTGCTGGAACTCCGAGCAAGCAAACAAGCTGATGCACGTAGAGTCAACTGATCGTGGCTGGACACGCCACGAAGATCGTGAGACCGCGACTTGACAGCGTAGAGGACAGACGGCAGTATTCGCTCTGAATACTTTGTTGCTTACAAAGGACAATAGCAATAGTTGTGACTTAGACTTAGCTTCGATAGACATTACCATCGATCTCATCTTTCATACAACATCATTACGATATACCATGATGTGTATTACCTATGTGGTTATCCGCTCGCAGAGCTACTGTACAACTAGCTAATAAACTTGTATTATATTTGTATCCTTTTGTACGTTCTCATTTCGAGTGATACAAAAGCGGAATCCTTGTATGCCTGTCAAAGTTAAGTTGTTGACAGAGATGTTGGGTAATACCCACTAGAGAGTTAATACCATGTTTAGTAAAAGACTAGCAAGTTTTTCTGTTATTCATCATATATATATGTGTATATTTTATTATGATACACTGTTATCATAATATATATTTTATTATGATACACGGTTATCAGAATATATGCATTATTATGATACATTGTTATCAGAATGTATGTTTTATTATGATACATTGTAATCAGAAGTTTGGGGTGTATTACTAATGTATATCGACCCTGTTTTTTTCTTCACTCTACATAGGCGCTAGAGATGGCGGTGGAGTATTGGCACTAGTCACCATGCTTGGCACTGGAATTATAGTCAACTTATTTGGATTTAGAGGCAGGAAACTGGGATATCAGCCTACCCCTAATATTCTACAAAGAGTGCTGGTTACTGCTACACACCCTGAACCTGAATGTCAATGCCTGGATAATTAAGGGACTGTGAATATGCTGAAGTGGATTCCCTACCTCTGGGAACTTACAGATGGTGTTAATCTTTTCAATGTCTGCAAAGACATGAGGCATGCCTGGCCTAGATGGTTTTCAGCGTATACCCTCTTCTAAAAGTCACCGCCTGATTCCACGTTCAACTGTCATATACCAGAGTCATGGATAGTCTGGGGTTCACCATAATTTACCAGTATGGATTTACTAACTTCTTTTGTGGACTCCCAGCTTCCTTTGAATCTTCTCATCCATCATAACACAGACATGGACAATCAAGCACTATACCAACTCCCGGTCAATTAAGTCGTATATTCAGCTGAAGAAAGAATAAACTACATCTTAACCCAGAAAAGGGCTGGAATATTCATGCCCAATTCAAGTTAGTTCTGTCAGGAAATACTATGGATAATGTGATGTCACTCCTCATCCAAAGATATACTGAAAGTGTTTGTGCCTGATCCTGATTGAATCAATCACATGGACTCCTGTTTGTCACGCCACGCCAGAACGTTTCCGACTCATATCGGTCTGTTATACCACCCCGGAATGCTCCCAGCCCAGTGACTTAGCAACTGTGACTTGAGAGATTACAGTATATCCACTTTGGATTCATATGGATTACTCCTACATGTTTTTCGCTTTGGATATATGATCCGGAGGTGAAAGCTCCGTGTTTGTGTGTGTGTGTGTGTGTGTGTGTGTGTGTGTGTGTGTGTGTGTGTGTGTGTGTGTGTGTGTGCAATCCCCAATTTTCTGAATAGGTGGATATATGCAAAGCAGCTATTTCCCTGGATTATAGTGAGTGTGATTATGGCCAGACTTTTTATAGTGGATATTGAAGGAGAGGGAGTCATCATCATCAGACCCATAGGATAGTTCTAGAGACAGATTAGATAGATTTTCTTTATCTATTTCTTTGTGTGGATTATTTACTTTGTTTTGTGTTTGACACAGGTATTTGATGTGAACCTTTTTGGGGGATTTTTGGGGACTTCTGGTATGGTTGTATACTTTGTGTGCATTGCCTGAATATGAATAATTTCTTTCATGTATATGTCACCATAATGTAGCCAACAGGGTTTGTCCAAGACCCAAATGTTTTCACAATACAGTTGTTTGTTTGTTTGGTTTAACCAAGCCTTGAAGTTACTTCATTGTTAACCTGTTGTTCCAAAATTGATGTTTATAGTCCAGTTACTGTTACGTGATACAGTGAGTCATTGTACTGTTTTTGTCTAACAGTGGCTGTTTTCCTCTGTCATGTAATCCAGTTGTGGTGTCTAACTTTGGTTGTTGTCCCTCTGTTATGTAATACTGTGGATGTGCATGACAGTGGATACTTGTCATTGTTTATATATATATGTGGGAGATTAAATGTGGGGCGGGGCACTTACACATAGACATATGGGTAGAGTGATTAGTTACTCGGGTGTCTGTGGTAGAACTTCCCGGATCTCCCAGCCTTCTATGGGAAACATTTCTTCTATGTTAATGTTGAACTTGCACCCCTTTCTGCCTTGTTCAATGCTTGGGGGTTTTACGAGCCAGTATATTAATTCCTATAGAGGGCGTGTTTGGGATTTAGACCCCATTCATACTGAATACCCCTAGCGAAACTTGTCCTTATTCTAATTTATTATATTTACCACCCCACACCCATGTTCACTTCCCCTCGACCTTACTAGTTGTCACCAAGTTCTCCAATTTATTTCTTCTCATAACGTGAGCAAAAAATGTTGACTTTCTACGTCTAATGTCTCTAATAAGTTTATTGCAGGACCTGGAATTAATTTTTTTTGGTCTTTCCATGGTATTCTTTGCATTTTCCTCAGAAATGACATTTACAGCCAGTAGATGTTTGTCAGCTTGTCTACTCATTGTCCACGCTTCACATCCTTTCATTTACTATAACCAACTCCTTATGGGAACAATGAGCATAAATACTTTGGCATGGCTGCTGCATACAAAGACTAAGCACACATGGGAATGCCCAATGTGCAGGACGTCGTTCGACATAGCATACCATAACATTATTGAACTGCTAGTCCACTCGCAGGTTTGGGATAACTTAGCCATATTGATCCCATCACAACTGGCAAGTCAGTGAACAGTTAGCCTGAGACCGTGCAGCTCTAAAACTAAAAGATGCAAGCCAACAATACCCCTGTAGGAACTAAAACTCCCCTTTACAGATATGAGCCTTGCGAGCAAGACAATGAAGAAGGCGAAACATAATATGGAGGAAAAACAACATAACGGAAGTTACATAGAACGGCTAGGAACAGAACTTCACAATATGTACTGACGAATAAAGAACATACATAAAAAGGGTGAAAAATATGGGTACCAATAGGCCTATGGCATTGGAATGCTAGGAAAGCGTACAAAATAAAGTCGCTTAAAAGTCGATATTATTTTCACGACAGAATTGACCGGCATATGAAAGGACTAGAAATAGCGGCAGAGAACCCTCACTACAAGGTAAGCATATTGACGGATTGCCTATTCTCATACAAACGCTGGATAAATAGATAATAGAGATACTGAACAGGATTTTGAAAAGGAAAATAATAGCGCTAACAGCAAACTGTAGAAACATGGGATGCCGAGTTAAATTAGCTTGGATACCGGGAAAACAGAGGCATTCCCGGAGATGAAAAGCCATTCAATGGGGCACCATATAGAAATGTAACGTCATAGTACCGGGCAGTGTTTGACGGGAGTGGGGTAGGGGAGGGGGAAATCTTGAGGCATAAAGACCGCCTGACTAGTGCAGTCGAAACGAACAGTGCAGCTTAGGGTTTTCTTTTCGCCCTCGACAGAAAAATTTAAAAAATGTATCACCTTGTTGTTTGTTTCTTTGTTTGTTTGTTTTGTTTGTTATTTGTCCATCAAGAATGATGATGACCATCCATTCCATTCAGTGGGGTTGAAAGTATGGAGCCGTGAGTTCTAAGATGGCTGACAAGGCCAATTTTGGCTCGAAATGTTCTTTGACAATGTGGATAAAGAATGCTTGTAGTTTCTGGAGGAGGATTTCCTGCAGTGATTTTGTTCTCTCTTGCCTTTTCTTCACAGCTGCTATGGAGTTGAGCAGTGTATTCCTATAGTGGGCTGCTGAGTCACTCAGTCGGCTGCCGAATCCCACTGCTGCTCAGGTCAGTAGAAGACGACCATATGGCCTGAGCCGCCTGTGTGCAGTTCTGCGATTACGGCTGCCAGCGTACCCATGCCTGCCGCTTTGCCGCTCACCCATCGCCACAGGGCTTGAAGGTGATATATGACATTGGATGAAGAATGACTTGCGCGATGAATTGGATTAAAGTGAGGAAGAGTTGCGCAATTCGTCCACCTCACTCTCTCGCCTGAGTCCATCTGAGTCCAGTGGCACGACAAGTCAAGACGACTGGAGACGAATACAGGTGCAGCGGATGACCAGGGTGCTCTACGTGCCTTGCCGTGCTCATCACGTTCCACAACGCTTTGCAGGTAAACGCCGTCTTGCCCGTTGAATCAGGAATGATTTCTTCCGAGCAGTCTGCCGAATCCTGCCTTCACATGCTGGGTAGGCATACCCTAATTCACCGATCAGTTTGACACCAAATCGGCTACCTACGCCTGGTTTAGCCAGCCTGTCACAGCTGTTGCCCGGGGGGGGGGGGGGTGACAGCTACTAGGAGCCACAGGCATGAGCTGGATGTCAGACTTGGACCAGTGGGGGATGGTTCCTTGAAAAGGGAGGGACACTCATCCTTATTAAAGCTACTACCAATGCCTGACACCCCATATCCCCCAACTATCAAGTTACTGAGGTATCGACATCGTCTGTCCCGAAAAGGAGTCCCTCGTCCTAGTCACTCGGCGATACTTTCACTAAAATATGGAACAACTAGACATATTAAAACAGACACAGGACTGGGCAGAATGGTTGGAAAGAGGATCATCAAACAACAAATGCACCGTAAATAGAGAAAATAAATTGAGTGAAAGCATTAAAGCTAGACATGTATTCCACACCATGAAAGTGCCCAACATGAAAACTCAAACAGAGAACAACAAGCAAATTCCAACAAACAATAAACTTCAGAGAATGACACTCGGATAAATGGATGTACAAAATTGAAAGACAGCTGTATATAGGGTGCATGGATGTCAAGGCGATAGGAAAATACTAATTATCATGTAGAACATATACTCGGGAACTAAGGGACCAAGAGTAGCACTTTTTACAAAGGAATACAGTTTGGACAATGAAGTAGTGCCTACATCTGGACAACAACACAACTGTGGAACCAGCTGGTTAAAATGTGCACCTGCAAACAGGAAATGTCATATAACCGACAGTGGGGTGAGGATAACACCAATCAGAAACACAACTAGTAAACACAGAAGATGAGAGAGACAAGAGAAACATCCTAGGAATAAAGGGAGGCGTGTGAAGTCTCCCCAAACATGTTATAATATGGTCGGCTATATATTTGTAATTTGTTTTCTCAGTCTTTGAACTTGAATGCAGTCTGGATTGATTGATGCCTCTGGGCGGATTTTTGCGTGTCGAAGGATCAAAGTTTAAGTCAAACATCAATATAGGGGAAAATTCAACACCCTGCAATTAGCTCACGGGAAGTGTAACCTTTGGCCACGCCACATCTAAGAATCAGAATTTATTCCCCAGAAGCCACTAAAAAAAAAAAAATCGGTTGTACAATGTCTTGCTTGGCGCTTTTCGAGTAACTGAACATAATCAGTCTTCAGGAATCCGTATGCAGTCGACAGGTCATAACTGGACAAGCTCGACAAGCTCTCAGCACTTGCTGGTTGATTGGCATGAATGTCGCAAAGAAATGAAGTTTCGTATACTGCATTTTGTGTTTTTTAAAAAAAATAAAAAAAAAAATTAAAAAAACTTCGTTGTAAATAAGCAGTTAGCTTGGAGATAACAAATACTCTACATCCGAACGATAATAATGACTAAGCGTTTTAAATATTTCAGTCGAAAAGGAGACCCTAGTTCAAAACCTCGGTAAGGTGAATGAAATTTTTGTTTTTCTGTCGGGATAAAATAGAATTAAAAAGTCGCGTAAATGTTGACAGGATTCACTTCATTGCACCTGGTTTTTATTACACATGACTCAGCCTCTTTCATCAGCGCGGAAAGTGTCGCAGAAAGCAAAATCTCCGTAGATCCAGCGACGAACTCGTAAACCCCCCACAAAAATGTCGAGAGAATCGACTTCATTGCACCGGGTTTTATCCCATAAGGTTCTGTCACTTTCCGCATGGCAGCCTGCCGAAAGCGTCACAAAAATGAACTCCGCAGCTCCTGAGACTATCCCCAGGAGTCTCCGAGAAAAAATGCACCTGTGAACAGAAAGAAGTAGCCCGGAATCGAACCCACAACCTTCGGAGCGCGAGGCAGACGGATACTTCGCCACGGAGCCTGTCTAAACAATAGAATACTAACCAGCACAGTTCGCGGCGACTGCACTAGCCAGGCGGCCTTCCTCAGGCTCAAGACCGCCCTTTCCCCTTGCCGAACACCGCAGGGTACTATAGGCAGTAATGACAATCTAACGAAAACTAGTATGCATCTGACGGTGCAGCAAAACATTCTAGACAATAAATAGTGCGACCTTTTGTTTCTGGCTTCTGAGTATAAATAATTGGTTTGTAAATAAATTATAAACTGATTTGTATTAATTACAGATTAATACCGGCACCGTGTCGAAAGGGTTACTGATGTGGTTAGTAATCTTGCATACCGCGTTCGAAACACAGCTGTGGGCGATTTGCAGCAGAACGCCTTGCGTTGGTGTTTTACGAAATGGTATGGGTGTCGGTTGTTCATAAAGCAATGCAAACTACTGAACGTAAACTTAGCAAGAGATAACAAACAGCAAACAAAAATGGCTGGGGGTGACTGTGACGTCCTGTAAAAAAAAATAATCAACTAACGTTTTTTAACAGTGTAATACTGCAGGTTTCGTCACTAAAAAGAAACCTACGATAATGTGACTACAGTATTTTCATGAACATGTCTGTCTATGATATGTAGTTTGTAATGTTGTATAGCGTTGACTATCAGGTGAATATAATAAGTCAGACCGCGTGATCTTGGGCGGGATGTTTAAGGCATAATAAATAGACAGTTGAGCCACGTTGCAAAGCCTGGCGGTTGGACACAGTCAACGACAATGAGAATAATCGTTCAACCAACGAAAGCTGGCTTTCAAATCAGAATGTATAACTTTATGTCATTCCAGAAAAAAAAATCAATCTAATTTAGTGTTTATATCATTTCCTGCTCGATTTCTTTCTTTTCAGAACTAAGACTTCTTTCACTGAATAACGCAAATGGAAATTCAAATAGAAGGGCGGCCAATCAAAGCAACTTTGAAAACTGAATAATCTTTATGACATAAATTGTCCTAATCAATAACTCACCGTCTGGAGGAATCTTTGAAGCAATATTACCGTCTTGGACAATGCGTTTTCAGAAAAGAAAACATTTACCTTAAATGACACGTCAAAACACAACGCTGAACATAAACGATTTAACAGTTTGCCGCCAAATAAATTAATTCAAAGAAAGGTACCGATTTATTCCATGAAACTGAGGTTTAAGTATTTCTTTGATTTGGGCCTACTGACAATCATTTGTGTCTCAAGACTTCATCTCAGGGAACATTTAAAAAGTAAATATCGACGAATGGTATTGCCTGCGTGTTCTGTATGAACAAGGGTGTACATTGTAGAGATATTCATTATCCCTATTTAGAAACATTGCATCCGCGGTAGAGCAGCGGATCGTAGGCTTGCCTGCCAACCCTAGGGTTCGATTAGCAATTGTGGTAGGGTGTATCTTTACTGATATCGGTTCCAAGTGAACACAGCCTACATGGCTACAATTATATTTCTAGAGAAATAAAAGAGACCGATGTGATACTGACCACATCACCCTCGAGCGCCGATAGGTTTAGTTTATGCGACTAGCACCATATACCCAAGGGCATGACAAGGGATCATGAAGTGAATGTTTGTACTCATAAAATCTGCAATAAACGTGACAAATAATTTTTGATTGATTGATTTAGAAACCGACAGCACAGCATTCAGGGCATTCCCATAAGAGCTCCGTTAACCATACTCAGCAACCAGCGAAGAGTTCCAACACCAATAGTACCAGTAGCAATCTAATTATATTTCCGTCTCGCCTTTCCCCTGAGCTTCGAGCGTCAGCCAGATCCCCTCGTCACTCCTCGCTGTCTCATTCTTGCCAGACCATGGTAATCCATTTACTCCTCCGAGGTGTACACATGCTCCCACAAGGCCGCAACTACGTCTGCCTTGTCATGCATCAATACTCCACCAAGTTCTGCAGAGCCAGCCAATCTGTCCGCCTGTACATTCCCCAGCACACTGGCATGCCCAGAAGAAAAGATCCAGGCGATGCTTGCCACCCGTGACCTCCGAAGCGAAGCAAGCCACTCTGTCCGAAGATTGCATGTCCTCACCTTCTGAGTCAGTTACAATCACGATGTGTGTTTTTGTGTGTCGTATTCTCCATCCAGCGGAAGGCTGCACTCACCGCCTCCACCTCCATTCTTAAGCTAGATGTTGTGGTATCATATGCCTGGCTCTCCTACACCAAACGTCGACCATTAGCTTTCGCTACGAACCCCCAGGTACTTCTCATACCTCTCAACACCGACCCATCTGCGTAGATAATCACATCACCCGAGCGAGCATTATCCTGAATTATTTGCTGAATTTCCACTTACGTGGCCCCTGCTGGCCACTCCCTGTACTACCGGCTCAATGTGATTATAATTCTACACAAGTCTGACTGCTCCGCTGTTATTCTGACCCACTTCTCTCCTCGCCTAATGTTCTCCAAGGGGCACACCTGTCTGATCGTATCCTTCGCCTGAGCCATCCATGATTTCCCTCTTATCAGTCGCTGACTCTTAACGGCGTCCAGCGCCTCATGTAACGGGTGATCTGTGTCTGCAGCTACTCTGAGGTATGCCCTCGCCTGCATCACCTTGAGTCTGTCAGCAACAGTCGGCAGACCAAGGATGTAACGCATGCATACTATTCGGGTGTCTATGGTGCATCCCAGATTGACTGGCATAGCTTCGTTCTGCATGCGCTCTAATTTCACAAGCCGACTCTTTGAGACAGTGAGCTGTCCCAGTCCATAATCAATCACTGAGAGGATCAAGTGCTGGTATAGTGTGAAAAGCATTCTCTGCTCTGTGTCCATTGCAGCCATAGGTTTAAGTGCATTAAGTCCCTTTTGAGACCTTGTCACAATCGTCACCACATGGTCCTTGAAGGACAGGCTCCTGTCAAATGTGATTCCCAGATCATTGAAAACAAACTATCAATGTTGTTATTACTATCACCACAATAAGTGCATCTGTTATATGTAAGGGCGGTGTTTGTCTGTACAGCGCTAATGAAAAACGTGTACATCAAATGGATCATCCTTACATATGAAAGGACACAGCTAGGGAACATGCAAGTTATTTCACATCTAGGGGGTTGGGTGGGGAGGGTATGGGATGTCAGGTATTGGTAGTGATTCGGGTTTTAGGGGCCTATCATATCCCTCTTTTTAGGGCACCCCACCCGTTATTGGCCCAAGTGTAGCTTCTATCTATCACCTGTGGCTCCTCGTAGCTGTCAGCAAGCGACACATCCCAGGCAACGGCTTTGATGGGCGGTCAAACCAGGTGAGGGTAGCCGATTGGTGTTCAACCTAAAGCGAGTTAGGGTTTGCCTACCCTGCAAGCAAGACTGATTCTGCTGAAAGTGCGGTGCATATCATTACTTGGTTCAACGTACAGGACTGCGAGCATCAGCAACGCGCTGTGGAGCGTAGTGGTCATGGTGAAGCATATAAACATCCAGGTCATCCAATGCACTCCATCTCCAGTCGTCGCGACGTTACCTACCACTGTATTCGAATGAACACACGAGAAAGAGAGAGAGAGAGGAGAGAGAGAGAGAGAGAGAGAGAGAGAGAGAGAGAGAGAGGGAGAGAGAGAGAGAGAGAGAGAGAGAGAGAGAGAGAGAGAGAGAGAGAGAACGAGCGTGAGGTAGGCCACTTTTGCGCAACCCTTCCAAACAATTTTTCACTTAAGACCCAAACTAGACAGGCATCAATGGCAGCAGCAATGGATCTCAGGGACGCATATATGAGATTTAAATATTGAGCAAAACCCACTACTGGCAACGCTGATCGTATTCTGGTATGAACCTAAGGCCTATCCACGTCAATGTGGAAGCACTAGACTCGAGTTTCGCTCTTGTTTGAACTCGTCAGGAGTGCATATCCTTGACCAGACCCGGAAACAAACCCCGGATCACTGGCGTGTGAAGCGGGTGTGTAAACACTAGACCACGCGGCACACGCTGGACACGGCCAAATTATCACAACAGAATATTACAACGTCACCCATCATAGGCTGTAGCTACGATGCATATCCATCAGCATATATGAGAGTTAGATAATATCTCTTTATGCACATCTTATGGTGAAGGGGGTTAATCATATAGTTGTGACTAATATTGTGACTAAGATTCCATCAGCTCGACCAATGAAAGCTGTCCTTCATAATCTTACTGTAAAATTGTTTATGCCAGTCAAGAAAAAACAAAACACACGTATGCTCCTGTTCAGTTATTGTATGCGCGTCTTTTTTCTGAACATAATAAAAAAAATATATTGTCCCAAAGACATTTTCTGCTATGGATCTGTGATGTGATAGAGATATCATATTTTGTAGGCCAAGAGCAAGGAAGAAAAGGTGGCCAGGCATCCCATCAGTTAGCAAGCGACGAGTGCAGGCGTCGACTTTCTTAAATGATTAACGCATATTGGACTAAATATTATTGAGACACATGTTATTGAACATATAGACTGAGAACCCTATGGAAATCCAATCTAAAACATAAAACAAATAAAATCTTGAAAACTGCAAACCACATGATAAGATAAATTAACTAACCAATAACTGACAGTCTGAGGAAATTATTTCAGTCATTTTACATGTGGTTGAAAATTGCAGTTTCTTAAAATACAATTTGAATGTAATCACCTTATTTGATATGTCACGTGCTTATGAATAACATACGCTTTCAGAAAAAGTAAAGAAACATTTGTCGCCATATGACAGCACTTCAAATTAGGTACATAGTTTAACAAACATACTGCTGAAACATTAGTGTCCGTGATCAGTAAACTGGATCAACTGGCAATCAGTTACTCTAGAGACATCTTGGACTAGCTTCTTTGGAAAATGCCGACAGTACACAAGTATAATTGATGGTGTACTAGGCGTTGATAACCAAGGTAGTCTGCCAGTGCTTTCCTTCTTGTCAGTGACCGCACTTTTCGATGAACGTATTAGTTGTCTCAATAAAGAGATACCCCGCCAAACGTCTCGAACCTGAGACCAAAACCAGACAAGCATCTACAACATTATATTCATTAAATTTTGATCAGTATTATTTATCATGTCTACACCGGTTTGTGGTATTTGTCCATCAAGAATAATGATGATCATTCATTTGATCCAGTGGGATTCAAAGTATGGAGCCCTGAGTTCTAAGATGGCTGGTAAGGCCTAGTTTGACCTGAAATATTCTTTAACAATGTGAGCAGTTCCAGGAGGTGGTTTATTGTATTCAGCCCTTTTTTTTTCTTTTACAGTTCGAACGAACGAACGAACGAACAGACTTTATTTTCAAAGGGTAACAAATTGGGCACGCAGGCCCGTCTTACATTCGGCCCTTCCAATCACTCATGTTTCTTTCATCAACAGTGAACAACAACAGTTTCAACACCAGTTCTTGCAGTCAAGCTTGTTTCATAAGTGATACACCCTTGCATAATGATGTACATCACGAATTTCGGTCTTTGGCAGCTATCTCCGAAGTGTCGTAGTGAATTCCAAAAGCTTTTACTGAGATCTTCAGAGTGTCTTTAAAGTGTTCCCTCTGGCCGCCTTGGGGGCGTTTACCTCAGCGCAGCTCACCGCAACAAATTCTTTTAGGGAGACTGTGATCTGGTATGCGAGTCTGGTGACAAGCCCGGCGAATCTAATTGTTGAGTATTAGAGTGTGGATACTGGACATGGACGCTCTTTCTATGACTTTAGTCTCTGGGATCATGACGTGCAATTTAATCTGCAATAGCTTCCTAAGGCAGACTGCATGGAAGTGGTTGAATTTCCTAGCGTGACGCTTGTATATACACACCAGTTTATATATAAGTATCTACAACTATGTTTACAATAACATCTATAATAAAGTCAGCAACGATGTCTATGGCAATGTATCCAATGTTGTATACAACAGTGTCTCTTCACTAGCAAGTCTACTACAATGTCTACAACAGTTATAACTACAATGTCAACAACAGTACTGGCAACACGATGTCTACAACAGTTCTTAGAATGATGTCTACAACACTCATCGCAATGATGTCTACAACGATGTCTACAATACTCAGCGCAATGATGTCTACAACGATGTCTACAACAACGTATGCAACCATTATCTATAAAGATGTGTACAACAACCATGTCCTCAACAGCGTATGCACCACTTTCTACAACTGTGTCCCTAGCAAAGTCGACAACAACGCGTACATTAACGTATACAACAATGTGTACAAGTGTATTTCTAGCAAAGTCTTCAATAATGTCTAAAACTGTGTCTATAACAGTGTCTCTAGCAATGTTTACAACAGTGTTTACAGCAGTGCATCTAGCAATGTCTACAACAGTGTCTATAGCAATATCTACAAACATGTCTAAAACAGTGTTCACAGCAACGCTTACAACAGTTAATCTAGGTATGGCTACAACAGTGTCCCTAGGAATATCTACAAAAATGTCTCTAGCAATGTCTAAAACAGTGTCCACAGTAACGATCACAACACTGCCACTAGCAATATCTACAACAGTGTCTACAAAAATGTCTCTAGACGCCATATATACAACAGTATATAACAGTGTCTCTATCAATATATACAACAGTGTCTACAACAATGTCTCTAGCAATGTCTACAACAGTGTCTATAACAGTATCTCTAGCAATATCTACAATAGTATCTCTAGCAATATATACAATAGTGTATATAACAGTGTCTCTAGCAATATCTACAACAGTTTATAGCAGTGCCTCTAGCAATATCTACTACAATGTCTACAGAAGTGTCTCTAGAAATATCTACAGCAGTGTTTATAACAGTGTCTCTAGCAGTATCTACAAGAGTGTGTCTAGCAATATATGCATCAGTGTCTACAACAGTGTCTCTAACAATGTCTACAGCAATGTCTATAACAGTATCGCTAGCAATATCTACAACAATGCCCCTAGCAATATATATATATATATAACAGTGTCTATTGCAATATCTACAGCAGTGTTCATAACAGTGTCTCTAGCAATATCTACAACAGTGTCTACAACGTTGTCTCTATCAATGTCTACAACAGTGTCTATGACTACCTCCAGCAATATCTACAACAGTGTCGCTAGCAATATATACAGCAGTGTATATAACAGTGTCTCTAGCAATATCTACAACAGTGTCTATAATAGTGTCTCTTGCAGTGTCTACAACAGTGTCTACAACAGTGTCTCTAGTAATATCCACAACAGTGTCTCTAGCAGTATATACAACAGTGTCTCAAGCAATATCTAGAACAGTATCTCTAACAATAACTACAACATAATCTACAACAGTGTCTACAACAGTGTCTACAACAGTGTCTCTAGCAATATCTACAACATTGTCTCTTGCTATATCTACAAGAGTGTCTCTCACAATGTCTACAACTGTGTTTATAACTGAGTCTCTAGCAATATCTACAACAACATCTACAGCAAAGTCTACAATATTGTCTATAACAGTGTCTGTAGCAATATCTACAACAATGTCTGTAACAGTGTCAGTGACAAAATCTACAACAGTGTCTCTAGCAATGTCTACAACAGTGTCTATAATATTGTCGCTAGCGATATCTACAACAGTTAATAACAGTATCTCTAGCAATATATTTTTTTTTAAATGTTGCATATCCCTTGCAGGACGTTGCAGTCTTCACGAGCATTTTTCAGCTGCTGTTTTTGTACTAGGCAAATTTTTACGTTCAGTAGCTTGCCTTTGTTTCTGAACGACCGGCTCCCATACCATCACGTTATAACACATCGCGACACGGTCTGCTGCACAAATCGGTCGCAGATCAGTTTCGAACGCCTGGTACCCGGCTCACGAACCACGTTCGAAGACTTTGACCACGGAGGCCGGCTAGCAATATCTACAACTGTGTATATTAGAGACTCTAGAAATATCTACAACAGTGTCTCTAGCAATATATACTTATATAAAACAGTGCCTACAACAGAGTCTCTAGCAATATCTACATCTGTGTCACTTGCAATATATACAACAGTGTCTATAACAGTGTTTACTGAAATATCTACAGCAGTAGATACAATAATTTCTCTAGCAATATCTACAACAGTGTCTAAAACAGTATCTCTTGCAGAATCTACAACAGTTTCTTCAGCAGTGTCTTTAGCAATATCTACAGCGGTGTCTCTAGCAATGTCTACAACAATGTCTACAACAGTGTCTCTAGCAATATCTACAAAAGTGTCTCTAGTAATGTCTGCATCAGTATCTATAACTGAGTCTCGAACAATACCTAGAACAGCCTCTACAGGAATGTCTACAACAATGTCTACAACAATGTCACTAACAATATCTACAACAGTTACTCTTGCAATGTCTACAGCAGTGTCTGTAACAGTGTCTCCAGCAATGTGTAAAACAGTGTCTCTAGCAATTTCTATAACAGTTTCTATAATAGTATCACTAACAATATCTGCAACAGTGTCTCAGCAATATATACAACAGTGTCTAAAACAGTGTCTCTAGCAATATCCACAACAGAATATAACAGTGTCTCTAGCAATATATACAACAGTGTATAATAGAGACTCTAGCAATATCTACAACAGTGTCTACAGGAGTGTCTCTAGCAATATCTACAGCAGTCTATAGCAGTGTCTCTAGTAACATCTACAACAGTGTATAACAGCACCTCTAGCAATATCTATAAGAGTGTTGATATAGGTATCTCTAGCAATATCTACAACAGTATATAACAGTGCCTATAGCAATATCTACAACAGTGTCTCTAACAATGTACTCAACATTGTCTATAACAGTGTCTATTGCAATATCTACAGCAGTGTATATGAAAGTTTCTCTAGCAATATCTACAACAGTGTCTATAACAGTGTATCTTGCAGTAACTACAAACTTGTCTACACCTGTGTCTCTAGCGATGTCTACATCAGTGTTTGCAACAGTGTCTCTAGAAATATATACAACAGTGCCTCTAGCAATGTCTACAACAGTGTATATAACAGTATCCCTAGCAATATTTACAACAGTGTCTCTAGCAATATATTCAACAATGTATAATAGTGAACCTAGCAATGTTTACAACAGTGTCTACAAATGTGTCTCTAGCGATTTCTACAACAGTGTTTGCAACAGTGTCTCTAGCAATATCTACAACAGTGCCTCTATCTACATCTATAACAGTGTATCTAATAATGTATATAACAGTGTTTATAACAGAGTCTTGAGCTATAACTACAACAGTTTCTATAACAATGTCTACAACATTGACTATAATATTTTATGTAAAAATATCTACAACAATGTCTTCAACAGTTTCTCTAGCAATATCTACAACAGTGTCCCTAGAAATGTCTTCAACAGTTTCTGTAACAGTGTCTCGAGCAATGTGTAAAAAAGTGTCTCTAGCAATGTCTACAACAGTGTCTTTAACAGAGTCTCGAGCAATATATACAACAGTCTCTACAGCAATGTCTACAACATTGCCTATAACAGTGTATGTAGCATTATCTATAACAATGTCTACAATAGTGTCTCGAGCAATACCTACAGCATTGACTCTACCAATATCTACAGCAGTGTATAGAACAGTGTGTCTAGACATATCTACAACAATGGCTAATATAGTGTTCACCGCAATGTTTAGACAGAACCCCTATAAATATCTACAACAGTGAGTCTGGCAATATTTATACAAAAATGTCTCTAGCAATGTCTAAGACAGTTTGCACAGCAATGTTCACGACAGTGGCTCTATCAATATCTACAACAGTGTATACAACAGTGCCTCGAGCATTATATACAACAGTGTCTCTAGCAATGTCTATAGCAGCGTCCGCAACAGCGTCTCGAGGAATATCTACAACGGCATCTCTAACATAATCTACAACAGTGTCTCTAGCAAAGTCTACAACAATGTCTACGATAGTGCCTCGAGCAATATCTACATCTTCGTCTCTAGCAATGTCTACAACAGTGTCTACAACAGTGTCTCTAGTGACTTCTACAACAGTCTTTGCAACAGTGTCTCTAGCAATATCTACAACAGTGCCTCTAGCAATATCTATAACATTGTCTCTAGCAATGTCTACAAGAGTTTCTATAACAGACTCTCGAGCAATATCTACAACAGTCTCTATAGCAAAGTCTACAACATTGTCTATATCAGTTAATGTTGCATTATCTACGACAATGTCTTCAATAGTGTCCCTAGCAATATCTACAACAGTGTCTCTAGCAATATCTTCAACAATGTATCTAGCAATATATACAGCAGTGTCTCTAGCAATGTCTACAACAGTATCTGTATCAGACTCTCGAGCAGTAAGTACAACAGTGTCTCTAGCAATATCTTCAACAGTGTCTCTAGCAATATCTTCAACAGTGTCTCTAGCAATATCTTCAACAGTGTCTCTAGCAATATCTTCAACAGTGTCTCTAGCAATATCTTCAACAGTGTCTCTAGCAATATCTTCAACAGTGTCTCTAGCAATATCTTCAACAGTGTCTCTAGCAATATCTTCAACAGTGTCTCTAGCAATATCTTCAACAGTGTCTCTAGCAATATCTTCAACAGTGTCTCTAGCAATATATACAGCAGTGTCTCTAGCAATGTCTACAATAGTGTATGTATCAGACTCTCGAGCAGTACGTACAACAGTAGCAATATCTATAACAGTGTTTCTTGCAATATATATATATATATATATACATATTCATTCAGTAGCATGTCCTTTGCAGAACCTCGCTCCCATAACAACCTTCCGGAAAACTTCTCGATCACAAGCAAGATGTCCCGCGTCTGATACACCCATCTGGAGATCATCCGCCACATCCTGCACCCATCTTCTCTTTGGCCTTCCTCTTCCTCTCTTCCCAGGCATATACCCTTCCATTATTGTTCTCTAAACTACTGAACGTAACACTTGCCTAGTACATCAACAGCAGCTGAAAATGCTGGTGTTGACTGCAACGTCCCGTAAGGGATACGCAACACAATTTTTTTATTGTTCTCTCCAAACTTTCGTGACGTTTCAAGTGACCAAAATACTTCAATTTTCTTTGTTTTATCGTCTTTAATAGCCATCCCTCCTCAATATTCAACTCTTGAAGTATGGATGCATTTGTTCTTTTCTTTACCCAAGATATTCTTACAACTCGTCTATAACATTTATATTCAAAGGCGTTTATGCGCTGTTCAGCTTGTTTAGTAAGTGTCCATGTCTCACAGGCGTATGTTGCAATGGGAAAGATGCATGCTCTTAAAAATCTAATTTTTGTAGTTCTGTCTGTCCCACTCCATAATTTATTTATCTGTTTTAGTCTTTGAAGAGCAATGGATAGTCGCCGTTTAATTTCTTTCATTGTGTCACCGTTATTGGTAATCAATGACCCAAGATATTCAAAATGTTCCACCGCCTCCAATTGTCCCCCATTAATGTATATTTCTTTCTTCATAGTAGTTTTATCTGTATGCATTATCTTAGTTTTTGATATGTTAAGATATAAGTTGTGATTTTTACTATTCAATTGGGTTGAGGCTATTAGGTTTTCTATGCCATTCTGTGTTGTGGATAGTAATACTGTACCATCAGCATATCGAATCTCTGGTATGTCATGACCGCCGATATTTAGGGCATCATATAGCTCCCTGTTTATATCATCTCTTACATTTCTCATTATATTTTCGGCGTACATGTTAAACAAATAGGGTGACAGCACGCAGCCCTGACGGACTCCTTGCTTGATGTCAAACCAATCTGATGTCTCGCCATCTATTCTAACTGCTGCTTGTTGGTCTAGATATAGCATTTTTATGAGATGTACTACATGTGATGGAAAGCCCATATTCCTCATGATTTCCCAAAGTTTCTGATGTTGTACACAGTCAAATGCCTTTGAATAATCCACAAAACATGAGAATAGGTTTACATTAAATTCTCTGCACTTCTCTATTATTAAACGCATGTTGAATATGTGATCTCTTGTTCCTCTTCCTTGTCTAAATCCAGCTTGAACCACGTTAATCTCTTCTTCCATTTTCTTACTAAGTCTTCGCATTATGACTTTTAGTAGAATTTTACTTGCATGACTGATCAGGGCAACAGTTCTATAGTTGGTGCATAATTTCAGGTTTCCCTTTTTTGGTATTGGAATGAAGATAGTTCTCTTCCAATCTTTTGGTCATATACCATATTTCCAAATCTTTGTACATAATGCATGATATATGTGTATGCTTTCTTCTCCTCCCGCTTTAATTAGTTCAGCTAGTATCTCATCACATCCAGGTGATTTACCATTCTTCAGGTTCTTTATAGCCCAAGCAATTTCATCTAATGAGGGTTCAGGTTCTGTCTCTACTGTCATTGGCTCATGTATCTCATTCATATCCTAACTGTCACTCATATCATACATTCCACTGCAGTACTCCTGCCATCTTTCTAGAATTTGTCTAGATTCTCTTAAGGCATTTCCCATCTTGTCACAGATAACATTCAATTGAGGTTGAACATTTCTTGTCAATAACTTCATTTCTTTGAACATTTCATAATCTCTTCCAGCCTTATGATATTGCTCTATTCTGGTACAGCAATCTTGTATATATTGATTTTTGTCCTTTCTTGTGTTCTTTCTTATTTCTCGAGTTAAAGATTTATACTTCATCCTGTCGTTATCGGATTCATCTCCTTTCTGTTTCAGCTCCCTTCGTTGTTTTATTAATTCTAACGAGTCTGATGTAATCCATGGCTTAAGTTGCTTTTTCTTGGTCGGAATTATATCTTTGGCTGCAGTTATCAAGATATCTCTAGCTTGTACTGCCAATTCATCAAGTGTCATTTCTTCTTGTACAGACATCAAGAACCCAAAGCGATTCCTAACTTCTATGTTGTATGCGTCTGGTATTTTTTGTGAGATCAAAACGAAATGGCCTTGGTCCTCGGGTAAGCTTTTTGAGTTTTAATTTCAGATCTGCTTCTAATAACTGATGATCTGTATCACAGTCTGCACTTCGTGGGTTTTTTTGCAGATGTTATGCTTGATCTCCATCTTCTATGTATTAAAATATAATCTATCTGATTTTTGGTAAAACTGTCTGGAGACTTCCAATTGAAGAGTCTTCTTGGATGTTGTTTAAAAAGTGTGTTGGCTATCGTTAACTCATTTTCTGTGCAAAATTCAATTAATTTGTCACCTGAATCATTTCTATTTCCTAATCCAAATTTTCCTAAAACGTGTCTCTCATTTTCAGCTCTTCCTGCACCTATTTTTGCATTAAAATCTCCCATTATTATTGCTATATCATTATGGCCAATCTTATTTAACGTGTCTTGTAGTGTGTTGTAAAAATCTTCAATTTCGTCCTCCTCTGCTGTTGAAGTAGGTGCATATATCTGTATGAGAGTTGTGTTTTTTGGACGGCCTTTAAGTCTACTAGTGAGGATTCTATCACTAACTGGATTATATCCCATTAAAGCTTTTGCAGTTGTCTTATCTAAACAAAATGCCACTCCACTCTGGCCTCCGACATCTCTACCAGAATAAATGAAAATACTTCCATTTTCAGTTGTAAAATGTCCCTTGCCGCTCCAGCGATGTTCACTCATTCCTAAAATTTGAATGTTTAACCTCTCAATCTCATCACACACTACTTTAAGCTTTCCCTCATACAAACTTCTCACATTCCACGTTGCCATTCTCACTCTGTTTCTTAGTCTGACACAGGGGATTTCCTTGGTAACACAGTCAGGATTAACTCCGTCATGACGATTACTAGTACTGTTCCCTGCGTCACACTCTTCCCCAGTGTTATCTGATCTGCCTGGCATGGGGGTCTCGCCACCAGATCTGTTTCTTATTATGTTTTCTTTCATGGTTGTTATGGTTTCTTGACAAGTTTTGCAGAAGGTAGTTTGCCATTGCTTTCCTTCTGGGCAGTGACTGTACTAGTCGGTGGCCATAGCCATTGTCTCTACTGATGAGATCATCTGCCTATCGCCGCAGAGTGCAAGACCATAACCAACAACAATCTGTCGGCTGCTCTCACATTCCATCCACCACCTGCTTCCATGGCTTCACGTAACCCTGATCGGGGGGCTAAACGGGTACTCCACCTTGCCCGAGGGTGTCCCGTAGACTAACGGAGGAAAGGAGGCGTCTTACATCTCCTTTGTTAGGGGATACCCCTACCCCGCTAACCGGATATATATATATATGTCATGTGCTATGCCGATAAGCGTAGGCGGTCATGTTCTGCTATCTCACTCGACTACCAGAGTCGTGGATCAGTTCCGTGTTCCTGTCTCGACCATGCCCTGTGGCCAAGCCATCCAGGTATTTACTTCTCCTTCTTCCCCTTGGTCTCGTTCCTTCGATCTTGCCAGTCATCTCAGTAAATCCAGCAGTGTGTAGCAGCTAACAACACCAGTCCTGTGTTGGTTTATCAAACTTCTTTGGCTTCCTGCATAGTGTTCTTGTTTGGCCACCACTCTGTTAATTTGCTGTTCTCACATCTTGACCATTGTTGTAGATTCACAGTCATCATTTTATTCTTGCGAACGATATACTTCTCGTAAAGCTATCAGAAATTCAGCCTGGTCCATGGCGCGTCCACCTTCCACAGTAGCCTTACCTGCGAGCTTGTCAGCCCGCTCATTTTCTTGTACACCCACGTGCCCTGGCACGAAAATGAAACTAATCTTTGCCAGTCGAGACCGCTCCAGAGACAGCAACCACTCTCTTCAGATCCACCCCATCTCTATCTTCTTGAGCGTGTTAATTGAGTCGCTAAGGAAACATGCCCTAGTAAATGTCTGCGCCTCGAGCCATGTTTTTTCTTTACTTACTGCCATGACGTCCATAGTCAGGCTGCTTGTGATCTCAGCAAAAGCACCAGAATCCTTCTTCACAATTATCCCTCTGGTCTGAGCCGTAAAGGCACATGGACTTCTCACTGGTCGAACGACCAACCCAACTATGTAAATTATAGCATCACCGTCTAGCAAATTCTCCAAGATCAACGCTTGTACTCCCGCCTCCACAGCAGCCGGATTTTCTTGTCTGCATTTTCTGTCTAGTTGATGCAAACTGAAAAGAACGTACAGAAATCTGTTGGTACTTGTATCCACTCCTCGCCAGGTTCTAAGACCTCAACTGAACACACCTGTTGAAGAATGTCTTCGGCTTTTAAACCTGCTGCCCTTCACCTTAATAATATCACTATTGATACGTTTGATACCACGGGCTGCGTGGTCTCGAGGTATGGTGTCCGCCTCGAGTGCTGGAGGTCCCGGGTTCAGGCCCGGTGAGGACCAGGATTTATTTAAAGAATCCACCGGGACTTCCAGTAATTTCCCCTGGTCTCTGGGTAGTGAGATCGGCAGCCCGTGTGTATTGTTGCGCACGTAAAAAATCCATTGGCAGTTGGAAATCGAAAAAGAGTAGCCTAACGGCGCTGCCAGGGCAAAATTTCGAGTTAAAAATCTACCCAAAGTATTTCAGGATCCTCGGCGGTGCTACGGAGTTCGTGCACTGAGCTGAGTTTCTCCACAC
This sequence comes from Cepaea hortensis, assembly GCA_963921405.1. Lineage (NCBI taxonomy): Eukaryota > Metazoa > Mollusca > Gastropoda > Stylommatophora > Helicidae > Cepaea > Cepaea hortensis. Next base: position 448,063,842 of record OY992876.1, on the reverse strand, counting down.
TCAGGTTTAAGTTAGGAGGGGAACGGAGCACTTATGGGTTGCACCCGTGTGCCGTGATGTTGATCCATAAACTAAACTAAACTAATATCACTATGCAATGGATGTCGTGTATTGCATTGACTCTGATGTAGACACGTGCTCTGCGAATTTGTATTCTGTCTCCAATGGTTGGAAAATCAAGAAGGTATCGCATCGCCCTGCATGCGATATATCTTCTACTTCCAAGAATAATCCATATTGCTTCGTTCTGTATCCTTTCCATCCTTTCCATCTGCTTACGGCTGAGAGTCAGGATCGCAATCGCTTACTCAAAAACAGACGTGACCAGACCCTAGTATAGAAGACACAGATGGCGCTACTCACAGTTTGCTGCCGCCATCACCCGAATCACAGCCAAATACCACTTGGCCTTTGTTACCACCTGGTCTATGTGTTCATTTCAAGCAAGGCTTCGATCAAAAAGCATCCCCCGGTAATTCAATGCCTGCGTTCTTTCCACAGTCTCTGAAAACGTATTTACAGTTGGTGTTGGAGTGTTGACAATATGGTTCTTCAAAGAGAACTATGTCACTGCTTCCTTTGTTGGGTTGACCATTGCCCCAGATTCCACACACTAAGTGCTTATGCGATTTAGTTAGGCAAACCGATCTCTATCATTAACCTGACGATACACTAACACATCGTCCACATATGACAATGTCCTCACCGGTCCAGTGATCTGCTTGTTGGTAATTTTCACATTGTAGGCGTTGAAAAGCACCGGAAATAATGGTGGTTGGTCCCTGTGGCAGGCCCGAATATATTGTCGTTGGTTCAGAAGTCCAACTGCCACATATAAAAACTACTTTTTTTTAAAGAGGGTTGTGGTGATTCAACTAAGGAGGAAAGGACTTGTCTTGAGTTCAAGCAGCTGAAACATTAAAATATCCAACGGTACTCTATTGTACTCATCCCCAGGATGCATCGCCGCAGCACGTGTTTCAATGCCTGAGTGGAAACCTTCAAAGACGTCATGGGCAAAACCTGCTGCGTTGGTCCAAGTTTCTCTGTTTGGACGGTACCCTCCAAGGGCAGGCGGGAAACAACCTTGCCTCTCTAGCTGGCTTGATATTTTCCTGACAATTAAATTCAGCAGCAGCTTGCCCATTGTATTTCGCATGGTTATTACCAGGTATCCCTGAATTTTTGTGCGGTCTTTGCCAGGCTTCCGCAAAGGAATCAAATAGCTGTGTAACAACCCCTCCTTGATGCTAGCACTCGCTATGCTGTTGTTGTACATATCTGCTAGTTCCTCTAGCTCGTTGTTGGTACAAATACTGATGTCGTCATACCTTATACCATCTGGCCTTGGTGCGCTGTTTCTTGTTCGTCGAAGCACAGCCCTGATCTCTTTCACTGTAACTGTCTCTTCAGTTGCAATGTTCTGGGCCTTACACCTATCTGAGGCAACTGCTTTTGAAGAATTCCGGCCTCTCATGTTTGTCTCGTTGCTTTGCTCTAGATAGCTTTCGAAAAAAAAAACTACAAGAAAATCTACAATAAATTACAGTCAATGAGAAATTTGCAGATGAAATAAAATGTACACTTGAAATTCTACAAAACCCGTTGGAGGAGAGTGTTGACCAAACTTGGTTGAACATCATGAATACAATTCAAACTACCGCAGAAGAATGTCTCGGTGTGTTAACCACGTATAGACAGAACAGATGGTTCAATCAAAAATGTGAAGACGCAATCATTAGGAAAAAGAATTCCAGACATATATGGCTAAATGACATCAACAACATCCAAAAGGAAGAGCAATATAGAACTTAATGTAAAGAGACTACAAAAATAGTTCGGCAGCAGAAGCGAGAATATATGAGCAATATAATCAAAGATATGGAAACCAATCACCAGAAAAACGAATCCAGAAAGTTGTTTAAAGAACTGAAGTCAATGAATCGAGGGTACCAACACAACACATATGGTTTAAAAGACGAAAATGGGAATATGATAAATACCAGTGAGGAAATGTGTAACACATGGAAAGAATACTTTGTTGAATTACTAAATTGTGAAGCTCCAAGTAACACTTTTCCACAAGAAGAGGTTCTAACGTGTGAACAACAAATTGAAGAACCTGTTTTTGAAGAAATCCTGTATGTAATAACACGACTTAAAAACAATAAGGCAACTGGGACTGATGGAACTGCTGCTGAATTTATAAAGGTAGGTGGTTATGCATTACATCTAAAGCTATACGAACTAATAATAAAATTCTGGAGGACAGAAGAACTACCCCATGACTGGAAAGGGTCATTATTGATACCAATCTTTAAGAAAGGAGACAAGTTCCAATGTGAAAAGTATAGAGGAATATCACTACTGTCCACAAGCTATAAGATACAATCCGCGGTATTACTAAATAGACTAAAACCATATACATGATTGATTGATTGATTGATTTAGGAATCGACATCACAGCATTCGGGGCATTCCCATAAGTGCTCCGTCCCCATCCTCAGCAGCCAGCGAAGAGTTCCAACACTAATAGTACCAGTAGCAATCTGATTATAAGTCCGTCTCGCCTTTCCTCTGAGCATTGAGCGTCGGCCAGATCCCTTCGTCACTCCACGTTGTCTCATTCTTGCCAGACCATGGTAATCCATTTGCTCCTCCGAGGTGTGCACGTGCTCCCATAAGGCCGCAACCACGTCTGTCTTGTCATGTATCAATACTCCACCAAGTTTTGCAGAGCCAGCCAATCTGTCCGCCTGTTCATTTCCCAGCACACCGGCATGCCCAGGAGAAAAGATCCAGGCGATGCTTGTCACCCGTGACCTCCGAAGCGAAGCAAGCCACTCCGCACGAAGTCTGCCCGTCCTCACTCTCGTAAAAACAAGAAAACCATATACAGAAGACATATTAGGTGACTACCACGCGGGTGTTAGACATAACAGATCATTAATAGATCAGATATTTATCTTACGGCAAATAGCAGAGAAAAATTTGGAATATAAAAGCGATCTCCATAACATTTTTGTGGATTTTAAAACGGCTTATGATAGTGTCCATAGGAATAGTCTATGGAATGCTATGCAGGAATTTGGAATACCAAGGAAGTTAATCAACATGACCAGACTATGCATGGAACATACTTATAATATAGTAACATATAAAGGCAGGAAATCCCACCCTTTCCAAATAGCATCTGGCTTGAAAAAGGGTGATGCACTATCGTCGCTCCTTTTCAATCTGGCTCTAGAGAAAGTTGTAAGGAAGGTAAACGAAGAACATCCAGACTGCTTGGTTATGCAGATGATATAGATATTATAGGGGAAAATGAACAAAAGACATAGGAAATATTGACTCACTTAAAGGAAAAAGCTCAACAAATGGGGCTGGTTATCAACCAAGATAAGACAGACTATATGGTAATGTCAAGAGAAGGAACAGCTCAAAACTCTGGCCACATACAAATAGAAAATATGACCATTAAAAGAACGGAAACATACAAATACTTGGGTACAATCTTCAACTGCTCCAACATAATAAGGGAAGAAATACAAGCTAGAATCAGCTCTGGAAATAAGATATACTATGCACTACAACATCTGCTAAAATCAAATGCGCTATCTCGTAACACCAAGATCCATCCATCCATCATGTGCCATGCCGGTAAGCGTGGGCGGTCATGTTCTGCCATCTCACTCGATCACCAGAGTCGTGGATCAGCTCCGTGTTTCTGTCTCGACCATGCCACAAGGCCAAGCCATCCAGGTACTTGCTTCTAGGTCTTCCCCTTGGTCTGTTCCCCTCGATCTTACCAGTTGTCACCAAATTCTCCAATTCATTTCTTCTCATAACATGCCCAAAAAATTTTGACTGTCTACGTCTAATTTCTCTAATCAATTTACGATCTTCATTTGTTTCTTGAAGGACTTGTTCATTGGTCTTTCTGGCTGTCCATGGTATTCTTTGCATTTTCCTCAGAAACCACATCTCTACAGCCATCAGATGTTTTTCAGCCTGACTGCTCATTGTCCACGCTTCACATCCATATAAAAGTACAGGTTCAATGTAGCATCTCAACATTCTTTTTCTCGTTTCAATTGACTTCTTTTTATTGGTCAATATGTTTTTCATCTTGCTAAAGGCTACTTTTGCCATGGCGATACTTGTTCTAATCTCTTCAAGGCATCTCCCATCAGATGTTATTACTGTTCCGAGATAATTGTACCTGCTCACTTGTTGAAGAATATTCCCATATTTACTTGTATATTACATTGTGGTATTTCGTCCTTCCTAGTGACGACCATAATCTGTGTCTTTTTACAATTTAATTCTAACCCTAGTTGTTCACTGTGTGTAACAATCGCATCTACTAAATTTTGCAGGTCCTGTTCATTGTCTGCAATCAAGACTGTATCATCTGCATATCTAATGTTATTGATTCATCGTCCCTGAATGTTGATTCCTTCCATATCTTCAATATTTCTGAAAATACTTTCACTGTACAGGGAAAATAGATCTGGAGACATTACACATCCCTGTCTCACACCTCTTTTAATAGGCTGATATTGGCTTACTTCATTATCAACTCTTATGGCAGCTTGTTGTTTCCAATATATGTTTTTTACAAGTCTAAGATCTTTTCCATCAATTTGTAGATCTTCAAGCATCCTTATCATGTTGACATGTCTCACTTTATCAAAAGCCTTTGTGTAGTCAATAAAGCAAAGGTGTAGATCTTTGTTTACTTCTATAGAACGTTCGATTATGTTTCTCAGTATATACACAGCATTTACTGTACCCTTGCCTTCCACAAACCCACATTGTTCTTCTCCTATTTCAGGTTGTATTTTCCTCCTAACTCTTTGCATGATAATTCTTAGCAAAATCTTCGTGATGTGACTCATTATACTAATTGTTCGATGTTGATCACATTCCAAGGCTCCTGATTTCTTTGGGATTGCAATAAATACAGAATTACATAACTCCTGAGGTATATTTCCAGTATCATATATTGTATTAAGCAGACTGGTAACTTGATCTATTCCATATTCTTCTAAAGCATTAATCATTTCTGTTGTGACGCTGTCTGAATCGGGGGTCTTGCCAGATTTCATATGGTTAAGAGCATTCTGAACCTCCATCTTCAAAATTGCTGGTCCTTCATCATTATTTTGAACATCATACTGTTCGTCTCTGTTATCGTCATACAGGTTTTTCACGTAATCTGACCATTCATGTAATATCTGATCTTTTTCTATTATGACTCTTCCATCTTTTGTCTTTAGGCAGCCTGCTGATGTACGTGTTCTTTGATTAGTAAGCTCCTGAATTCTTTTGTGCATCTGTTTCGCATTGTTACTGTTGTGTTGTTTTTCAATTTCTCTGCAATTTTTCTCAAGCCATGTTTCTTTTGCCTCCTTACATAAGGTTCTCACTTTTCTGTGAATTTCTTCATATTTGGCAGGATTATGTTTGTTCTGTCTTCTTGTTTCCATTAGTTGTAAAATTTCTTCAGTCATCCATGTCTTACGGCCCACTTTCTTTACTTTTGGAATAGTTTTTTCTGCTGCGCAACTGATTGAATTCTTCATCGTTTCCCATTGATCATCTACATCTTGAAACAGGATCTCTAGATCAGACAATATATCAAATTTGTTCTTTACTTCTATGTTAAAATTATCTTGTATTTCTTTGTCAGTTTTCAATTTGCACGAGTCATATTTAGGGTTTCCTGCTGTATACTTGACTTTCTTTAACTTTACCCTCAATGTGCCTGCAATTAATCTGTGATCACTGTAACAGTCTGCATTTGGAACTGTTTTTACGACTGTTAACGCATTTCGAAACCTTTTGCTAATCAGGATGTAATCTATCTGGTTTTTAATCCTGCTGTCTGGACTCCTCCATGTCCATAATCTTCTAGGATGCTGTTTAAACCAGGTGTTTCCACAACCATTTCTTGTTCTTTTGCCCATTCTACAAGTCTGTATCCTCTTTTATTTCTCTCTCCCAAACCATGGTTGCCTATACTGCATCCATCGCCTTGCTGTCCTATTTTTGCGTTCCAAGATCACAATATACAAAACACTGATCAGACCAGTTGTGCTGTATGGCTCTGAAACCTGGAGTACAACTAAAGGAGACGAAGCCTTGTTACAAACCTTTGAGAACAAAGTCTTAAGACGCATCTTTGGGTCCATTAGGGATACTGTCAAGGTCTCACATCCGAGGTTGTCTGTACCAACACCAGACAACATAACAACACGCAACCCTGAGTGATGTTAAACACGGCAGAGAGAACGCGGCGTCTTCGACGACGCCCGGATAAGCAGCCAAGCACAGCAATTGAGCGAAGCTTAAACGACCGCTGGTCAGCAGTACAACCCATGAACTTTGCAGGGGTCACACTAGCTGACGTGAGCGCCGACTGGCGTGTAGCGTGTAGAACGCCAGAACTGGCAGACGGGTCTAGGTGTTTGAATGGACAGGTCGCATGGGTATGCGAGGAGTGTTTGAATCTGCATTGAGAGCTAGCCTGTACGACAGTGGGAGACTGATTCGAACGCTTGAATAGTTTGACTTGTAAGTGAGATGTTTATTGGTTGCATGTATTAGTATGTATTGTAGTGATATTGTTCATGCCGTAATGATTGCTATGGATTGTCATTGCGCGATGTTTGTGCGATAATAAATGCAGCGCGTAAATAAAGCGTGTGAATAATACTTTCGGATATTCACTTCTTGTGATTTGATAGTTTGATATTGCTTCACACTTGCCAGAAAACGAGCTACTTATCTTGCTCTACGCAAGACTCTGACAAGTGCGAACGTGGTGGCTTTCGTTTGGGTTTTGAACCAAATGCGAACTTGTAAATTTTTTTTTTTTCCGAGTTTGAAGCGATTGTGAAAATGCCGATAGAAGTGCGCAAGTCATAGATTAAGGTAAAGTAACGATTAAACAGAGTTGATTTAATTAAATTATAAGTGTGAAGATATTATTTGAAGCCAACCGAGGCGTCTTCAGACTTATCACTAAATTCAACAAATGTTGTACCTAAAATCCAAAATGGCGGCCGTGCCCTTGAATGTCATTGAGTAGGGTTAGTGTGAGCGTGAAAGTTGTTGATTGTGGTAACGACTAACAATAATACTTGACAGCATACAAACCTTTACAGACTTCAGTGACATTACACACACCATACATTTACAAACGTTCTAATTTCGTTTAGTTTAAAAAGTACAGGTTTTTTTTGTCAACTTTACCTGAGTCTGGTGAACTTCAAAAATTGTTTGTGCGTCAACCCGAAAGACGTTCCTGTGTGATTTCGAGCACCACTGAACAGCACATTACCCAAGGATTACTTGAGTATAAATTTTTTCCATTCCTCTTTATACTTTCGTTAGTCTGGCTTTAGACATTAACTGTGCTATAAATATTTGTAACTTACTAACATCATAAGTAATTTTGTTTATATTTATTCCATCATACCTATTGTTCATCATGTCTTCTTTAAACGATTTCATTGAAATGGGTTTAAAAATGAATATGTCTGGTGAGGGATTGAGAACATGGAGTGAAAATAAATATGCAGAATATCTTGTGAAACAAGAGCAGATTATTGAGCGGAATGAGATAGCGGCCGAAAGGGCGTCAAAAGCACAATCAGAAGCTGCTTTAAAGCTTCAACAAGCACAATCAGAAGCTGCTTTAAAGCTTCAACAAGAACAATCAGAAGCTGCTCTAAAACAATCAGAAGCTGCTCTAAAACAGTCAGAAGCGGCAGTGAGGCAAGCTGAGATCTTAGCCCAAAGTAAGAGAGAAGAGCAAGAAACACAACTGAAAATTGAACAGCTAAAAGCTGAATGTTCTAAAGATAAAGTGAATAAAGAAACAGACAAAGATCAACCTCATAAGAAGTACCAAGGTCTGATCAGAAGTTACAACACAGGTGATTGCATAGCAGCATTTACCCAAAACTTTGAATTTGTTATGGATCATTACAAAATTCCAAAACCTGAATGGGGGATAGTATATATAAGAAGTCTTTCTGGGGAACCTCTTAAAGTCATAGAGTCGATCCCAAATGACCTGAAAGAAGATTATCTTTACATTAAATCTAAAATTATGTCACATGTTCTACTGGATGAATCAGGTTATAGAGAACAGTTTAGGAAGTTGTCTCCTAAGCCAACACACACGTTCTCTGATTACATCTCAGAAATTCAAAATATTTTTTTCTAAATGGCTGTCAGCAGCCAAAGTAAATGGAATTTATGACAAATTAGTTGATCTTATGTTGAGAGATAAGATTATCGCATCTCTCCCACCCCCCTTTTCTAAATTTTTGTTAGAATGTCAGTGTGAAAGTGTTCAACAGATTGAAAGTCGTGGCTCTGGTTATTTTGCAGCCAATAAGCATTGTTTCTCTAGTAGTCTGACCAGCACAGACTTTGTAGCAGCAGCTACATATGGCAAATATCAGGCAGGGTCAAATACCAAACAAAGACCTTATAAACAAGCTGCAGAGAAATTGTATCAGTGCAAATATTGCGATTATAAACACAATGAGAATGATATGTGCGACCAACACCCTGGGTACACTACGTACTTGCATAATTACATTTCTAAGCAAGATAAAGAAAGGAAGAACTACAGAAAAGTTACCAAATGTTACCTTTGTAAAGCTTATGGTCACTGGCGTAAAGATTGTAAAGGCAAGTCAATGACCAAAAAGGCTAATGCAGCCATGTTTGACAGTTCTTCGTCAGAAGATGAAAGTGTACAAGATCACCCAGTAAACTCAGCACATTCAATTGAGGTGTTCCATCAGGAAGGAAAAATGTACCATTTGTGATCAATTTCATGAGGATGGCGTGTTAACATGCGGTCATTCTATACCTTTTACCAGTGAGGAGGCCAATTCTGTAGTAAACTCCAAAGGTAAACTAAACATCCACCAGGGGTATGTTAATGGTAGAGCTGCCACAGTTTTACGTGATAGCGGGAGTACTCTCATTGGTGTAAAGAGAGATTATATTTTACCATCACAATATATTGGTAAATATGTCACATGCAGGACATTCTCAGGAAACATAGAGAAATATCCACTTGCATGGGCATATATAACTACACCATTCCTTACAGGAAAGGTTAAATGCGCAGCATTTACCAATCCTTGCTGCGATATTATCATTGGAAACCTTCCTGAAGTGAATGACATACCACATGACAGCAGTACATCAACTGTCAGTTGTAATATTGATACTACCATTTCACCTTCATCAACAATCACCATTCATGATGTATTACCACCTGTAAATGAATGTACAAATACCAACCTGGCTACGCCAGAACATACATGTAATTGTGTGAATGTAACATCAATGTGTGATGAGAATGATCGTTGTAATGTAGTAAATGCAGTAACTAGATCTACTGCACAGATGCAAGATCGAATCGATCAGACAGAGGCTTTACAACGAGTAAGTCCAGTTGTAACATCTCCTGAGACAACTAGGGAGACGTTTATAACATCTCAAAAAGCCGATCGATCTCTGCAAAAGTATTTTACACTTGTAGGCCAAAAGCCAAGAGTAGCAAAGAATGCTCAATGGTACTTTTCTCTGAAGAACGGAATTCTAACACGGTACTACACCAAAGGTTCCAGCACTATAGAACAAACAGTGCTACCGTTAGAAAACCGCAAACAAGCATTGCATCTAGCTCATGACATACCCTTTGCAGGACACATGGCGTATGCTAAAACTAGAGCAAGGTTACTTACTCAATTTTATTGGCCAAAGTTTTGCAGCGATACCAAACAGTATTGCAGTTCGTGTGACATCTGTCAAAAGCTTGTCAAAAAGGGTACACACCCACAAGCTGAATTGCAAGTTACTGATTTGGCTAGTAGACCGTTTGAAAAGATCTCGGTCGATATAGTTGGTCCTCTGAACCATATAACATCTAAAGGTAATAGATACATTGTAACACTCATTGATCTATGTACTCGTTGGCCAGAAGCGATTCCAATGAAGAACATAACTTCCAAAGACATCATGGAAGTGTTCTTTCATATTTTTGCGAGGGTAGGATTCCCTGATACCATCCTTTCAGATCGGGGTAGCCAGTTTATTTCCTCAGCTACACAAGCCTTTACCAAAATGTTGGGTGTTAAACAATGCTTCAACAGTCCATACCACCCACATTCGACCGGTATAGTGGAAAAGATTAATGGCGATATGAAACATATGCTCTCTAAGGTAACCCAAGAACATCCTGAAGATTGGGATACTTATCTGCCTGCCATTTTGTTTGCATATAGGGAAGTGCCCCATTCCAGCACTGGGTTCACACCATTCGAAATGTTATATGGTGCACAACCACGCGGCCCATTATCTCTGTATGAATCTATGTTGACTGAAAGTACAACTTTGTCTATACCCATTTCACCATATGAACATGTAACATCATTGCGTGATAGAATTATGAAATCATGTATGTTAGCTAAAGAAGCTCTCCAAAAATCAGGAGCTATTTACCGACAATATGCTAACAGAGGAAATAGAACTATTACACTGACGCCAGGACAGGACGTTCTTCTTCTTTTGCCAAGTGATAGACATCTCCTAACTGACTCATGGCAAGGACCGTTCAAAGTGCTACGACAAATTTCGACGGTAGACTACGAAATTGCAGTTAGGGACAAACATAAAATTTTCCACATTAACATGCTCAAACCATATCACCACAGGCAAGACGAACAAGTAGAGACTGCAGCAAGCACCTCCATAGTGGACCAGACGGACGACAACGACACTGACGAGATACCGACACCAGTTCTTGACACAACGACCAACTTACAGGACATTAAGGTAAATCCTAAACTGACGCAGACACAGACTGACAGTTGCAGACAACTGATACAAGAATACAGGACAATCTTTTCTAACAGCCCAGGACAGACAGATTTAGTGCAACACCAAATCATCTTAACATCTGACGTTCCTATTAAGTGTAGACCATATTCCATCCCTATACACTATAAAGAAAAACTTCATCAAGAAATCATTGATTTAGAAGCAAATCATATCATTCGACGTTCACAATCTCATTTCTGTTCACCAATAGTTTTAGTACGCAAAAACGACAACACTATTAGACATCATGGACTGACTGTAAAACCTTCCAAAGTTGATATAGCCTTTCAGGAAATTTCATTTTTGGGCTATAAGATCTCAAATGGCTGTATATCAACTGACGATAACATCATGTCCAGAATTTTGAAATTGTCGCTTCCAACAACTAAGAAACAGTTGCGAAGTGTGTTAGGTCTTTTAAACTATTATAGACAGTTTATTCCTCATTTTGCTGAATTGACCAAATGTTTCACTGATCTACTAACAAATAAACATCCCAACGTGATTGTAAACAGTGAATGTTTAAGGCCAGCATTTAATAAGATTCTGTCATATTTTTCTAAATCACCTATTCTGAAATTGCCAAATTTGAATATTACTTTTAGATTAAGATATGATGCGAGCTCCGTAGCCATTGAAGGTGTGCTTCTCCAAGAACACGACCAAATCTTGTACCCAGTATACTACGTCTCTCGAAAACTGAACACCAGCGAACGAAATTACAGTACACCGGAACTCGAGGCTCTTGCCATGGTATTTTCGGTACGTAAACTTTCTAGATTTTTGTTAGGCAAACATTTCATTATTGAAACAGATAATAGTCCACTGACAATTGTTACCAGAGGAACGCCAAGTAACAGCAAGGTGGCAAGATGGTCCCTTCTTCTGCAGGACTATAGCTATGAGATTAACCATATAAAGGGTTCACAAAACTGTCTTGCAGATCTCTTGTCGAGATGTCCATACGACGAACCTAATACCCAGTCAACACCAGAGCACAGTGCAGAGGGTGTATAAAACTACAACGTAGATAGTGCTCAGTACCACAGGCAATTGTGACAATGTGTCAGTAACGCTGTGTACACCAATGTGATGGGGTAGATTATATCTCCCAATGTATATAACTTATGTACATATTGCGATTCTTATTATGATCATGCGAATGAATGCGTGTATAGTTGTGAGATATGTGAAAGAATGGAATCAGTATTATGTAAACTAATGTGTTGTATAACTGTGAGATATGAGAAAGAATGTAATTATTATTGTAAATACATAAATATTGTAACAACCGGACACCACAGAGAAGTGTCACTGGACAACACTACAAGATCCAGGAATTTACCAAGCCACTACAACGTGAGGTAATCCTGAAGGTATCCAGACCGAGGTGTCCAAGACGTTTTAACAAGGTACGAAAGATGACTGCGACAGTACAATCCGAGCAGAAGGCGGAAGAGACGATCCAACAGCTGATAGTAACAACTACTACTCCGTTTATATAAGATCCATCCAGAACGGACCAACGTTGTATGAATGACACCACAACACATGTAATAGTACAGCTGTATACTTCCGATTTTTTGCATATTAATATTAAAAGTTAGCAGACTACGCTTAAAAAGTCTATAAATGTATGACAATTGTATTAAAATGTGATTTAAAATATTTCCATATACAGAATTGTATATGTCGATTTTCATAAGATGTAATCTCAGCATCGTAACTTGATTGCTTCTTTAGAAACGTGACTTTTTGTGCACATTTGTCAATAAGGATCAAATTATGACACTAAGAAATAAATTTGCAGTGGTAATTTATGTCTTATAAACGACGATAAATTATTGTTCCTAAATTGTTTGTATAATAACCAGGGGACATTACTCTAAATTGTTGGTGATATGTAAATATGTATTGTAACTATTAACATGTGTGCTTGATAAACAACATGTCAATGTAATGTCGTTTAGATATGGACAGTATATTGCCAAAACTGTTGACCTTCATTAGAAACTCTAAACAGAGTTCTGATGATGGAGCTATCTCAGAGGGAGATGCTCACGGTTTGACCTGATTATTTTAGTATTTTTGTTCTTGGTTGTGAGGTAGGGGCCAGTTTAGCCGATACCTACCGGACTAGCTGTGTCACAGCAAGGTAATGCCCATGAAATAGATTGTACTTGACTGTTGTACTTCATAGTGCAACATAATTGGTGTATACATATTGTTTACTATTCACCTGTATATATTTATTATAATTGTTAAGGTATAATGTTCGACTTTGACATGTTTTAATAACACCTAGATATATATTGTACATGAAAGGAAATCCTTTCATGAAAAAGGGGTGTGGAGAGTGTCAAGGTCTCACATCCGAGGTTGCGACGCGTTGTCTGTACCAACACCAGACAACATAACAACACGCAACCCTGAGTGATGTTAAACACGGCAGAGAGAACGCGGCGTCTTCGTCGACGCCCGGATAAGCAGCCAAGCACAGCAATTGAGCGAAGCTTAAACGACCGCTGGTCAGCAGTACAACCCATGAACCTTGCAGGGGTCACACTAGCTGACGTGAGCGCCGACTGGCGTGTAGCGTGTAGAACGCCAGAACTGGCAGACGGGTCTAGGTGTTTGAATGGACAGGTCGCATGGGTATGCGAGGAGTGTTTGAATCTGCATTGAGAGCTAGCCTGTACGACAGTGGGAGACTGATTCGAACGCTTGAATAGTTTGACTTGTAAGTGAGATGTTTATTGCTTGCATGTATTAGTATGTATTGTAGTGATATTGTTCATGCCGTAATGATTGCTATAGATTGTCATTGCGCGATGTTTGTGCGATAATAAATGCAGCGCGTAAATAAAGCGTGTGAATAATACTTTCGGATATTCACTTCGTGTGATTTGATAGTTTGATATTGCTTCACACTTGCCAGAAAACGAGCTACTTATCTTGCTCTACGCAAGACTCTGACAGATACACAAAGTGGAGAGTTGAAAAGAAGAAGCAACAAAGACATTTATGATCTGTTTAAGTTCCCGCTAATCACTGGTATCATGAAGGCTAATATACTGCAATGGCTGAGGCATATAGAAAGAATGGAAGATAATAGGGAAACAAAACTCGCTTACACTCAAGAAATAAATGACCGTAGACTCCGAGGTAGACCACGAAGACGGTGGAGAGATAATATATATATCAGACCTACAAGCACTTGGAATCAGCGACTGGCAAGAGAAGGTCAACCAAAGAGACGAATGGAGACTGCTTGTATCTGCAGCAAAGAACCTCAATGGTTCGGGATGCTGAAGACGAAGAATTGTGACCAGATGTAAAAGTAAATTCACACATAAATCACAGATGACACTGTTGGTAAGCATACAGAGTAACCAACCATACATGACGTGTTGTTTGGTAGAAGTAAAGAATAGTCCTTCACACAATACATGTTGTTGTCGGGGGCTGAGTGGTCTCGAGGTATGGTGTCCGCCTCGAGTGCTGGAGGTCCAGGATTCAAGCCCCGGTGAGGGCGGAATTTTTTCAAGTGGACTTCTAGTAACAAAACTTCCCCTGGTCTCTTGGTATTGAGATTGGACGCCCGAGTGTATTGTTTTGCACGTAAAAAAAATCCATTGGCAGTTGAACATCGAAACAGAATAGGCTAAGGGCGCTGCCTGGGCAAAATGCTGAGTTAAAAATCTACCCAAAGCATTTCAGGGTCCTTGTCGGTGCTACGGAGTTCGTGCACTGAGCTGAGGTTCTCCGGACTCAGGCTTGAGTTAGGAGTAGAACGGAGCAATTATGGGTTACATCCGTGTGCCGTGATGTTGATCCACCGACTAAACTAAACTAAACTAAACTAAACTAAACTAAACTTTGAAGCCGGCTATATGGGGTGTATTATTAACGCCCAGTCTCGTCTCCTGAAGCACAACTATATCGTTCCTGTATACCAGGCTTTCCAAGATTGGGCCACGTTGTTTAGCGCTGGCACAATTCCAAAATAGAATACGCGTGTACTTGAGGCCCCAGTTGCTCGCATTTGTGACTGAGGCGTCTGGCACCGGCCCGTCTACCTTGTCTCTTACGGCGTGGACCGCGCCTTAAAAGTCGAAACGGTTTGTTTACCTTATGTACAAGGCACATACCCTCGTCCGCCATTTTGAAGAATCCAGAAAACAACACAGTAACCCAACACGCTACGGAAAGCACTCAAGGATTGATTCGCTCAGATGCACGAACTCCGCAGCACCGGCGAAAATCTTGAGAAGAAACTTCTGGTTTACATCCTAGCGCAGAAACCACACGCAAGAGATGAAATTATCCACCTCCTACATGACAAATAGATCAGTTTCAACATCACACTACCGCCCGCCGCCATCTTGACACAATACTGTATGATGCGAATATCTAATGTTATTGATGTTATGTCCCCCAATGACGATTCCTTTTATATCGTCTACATTTCTGAAAATATGTTAACTGTACAGTGAAAAGACGATCTGGAGACATTACACATCCCTGCCTCACACCTCTCTTAATAGGCTGAAATTGACCTACGTCATTATCAATATTTATGGAAGCTTATTTCTAGTATATGTATTTTTTGTGAGTCTAAGGTCTTTTACATGAATTTGTAGATCTGCGAGCATCTCCATCATGTTGACATGTCTTACTTTATCGTAAGGCTTTGTATAGTCAATAAAGCAAAGATGTAAGTCTTTGTTAACTTCTATAGAACGTTCAATTACTGTTCTTAGCATATACACAGAATTTACCGTACCCTTGCCATCTACAAATCCACATCTTTCTTCTTCCTATTCGGATTGTAATTTCTTCCTAAATCTTTGCATGATCATTCTTAGCAAAATCTTTGTTATGTGGCTCATTATACTAATTGTTCGATGTTGATCACATTCCAATGCTCCTGATTTCTTCGGGAATGCATTAAATAATTACATAATTTAAGAGGTATATATAAAGTATCATATATTGTGTTCAGCAGTCCGGTGGCTTGATCCATTCCCTATTCTTCTATGGCATTGATCTTTCTTTTGATATGTTGTCCGGACCCGGGGTCTTGCCAGATTTCGTATTGTTAAGAGCATTCTAAACTTCTATCTTCAGAATTGATGGTCCTTCATTCATCATTGGCACCTTTCCGTCTTGACAGACAATATTTTATACATTGTGCTTCAAAAAGGCTTAATAACTACGACCCATGGCGGTGGGGAGTGTGGCTGATGAGGCCAATTCGTACTGTAAATGCTTGTCCACAGTGGATGCATGTGAAAACATGGTCATTTCCACCATCATGCACCATCTTAGTCTCTCACGCTCTGTGTGTGCTTTATCTGCAATCATTTTCTCCTTTGTCTTTACTGCATTTCTGATAGTTCACCTCCACGCAACACGTTCATATGCGACTTGCTTCCAGTGTGCATTATCAATGTCGGTATCAATCATGTCCCGCGTACACATTTGTATCGTGGTAGAGATCGACCCTGAGATCTCCTACCCATCTTACTTCACACAAAAAAAAAGATGTCCTTTGGTATTCCACCATCATCCATCCTCCTAGCGTTTCCTATCCATCTAAGTCTACGAAGACTAAGCACGGAACACACCGACACACAACCTGATCTTTCCAATACTTCAGTATTTGTGATTTTGTCTTGCCACCTAATACCCAGTATTCTTTGCAGACACCGCATATGAAAGCTGTTTAAACGTTTCTCTTGGCGTGAGTAAGTTGTCCAGGTTTCACTGCCATAAATAAGAGTACTAAGGACACATGCTTGGTAGACGAGGACTTTTGTTTTGGCAGTAAGCTTCTTGTTCTCCCAGACTCTTTTTCCTAACATGTTCAATGTTGTTGCTGCCTTACCAATCCTGCTGTTGATTATTTGATCTAGGGATAATTTGCTATTTACCTCTGATCTTGGATATGTAAAATAGTCTACTATCTCCAGTTCGGCGTCGTCAATAGACATTGATGGTACCCGGTGTGCACCTTGTGACATAATCTGTTTCTTCTTTTTGTTAATTGTGAAAGCAAATTCAGAGCAAGCGATGGAGAATGCAGATAGAAGATGTTGTAATTCTTCCTCAGAGTGGATCGTACTTGCAGCATCATCCGCAAAAAGCTACTCTATGATTAGTACCCTCCTAATTTTGGCCTTGACCTTCAATCTCTGAGCATTATAGAGGCCGCCATCTGAGCGTGAGTGAATGTATATACCGTCATCCTGATCACGAAAGGCATATTTCAGTAGAAGTGGAAAGTATATCCCAAAGAGGGTGGGGGATATTACACAACCTTGCTCAACTCCACTCTTGATTTCAAACTCTTCTGAAGTTGAGCCATCAAACTTGATAATACCCTTCATGCCGGTATGAACGATTCCACAATGGACAGAAGAGTTAGTGGGCAGCCAATCTTCTTTAGTGCCTTGAACGACTGGCACGACTGACCAAATCAAATGCCTTTGTGAGGTCGATGAAGGCAATAAACAGTGGTTGATTTTGTTCACAGCATTTTTCTTGCATTTGTCGCAATGAGAATATCATATTAATGGTAGATCGGTTCTGTTGGAAGCCCCGCTGTGACTCGGGGTAGACTTGATCTCCTAGGACGTGTTGTCTGCGCAGAAAAATTCTAGTAAATTCTTTCCCAACAGAACAAAGAAGTGAAATACCCCTATAGTTGTTACAGTCGCTTCGATCGCCCTTGTTCTTGTACAGCGTTATGATGCTTGAATCTTTTAAATCCTGTGGGACATGTCTTTCTCGCCAGCATCGCTCTATTAGCTGGTGGATCTGTAGAGTGAGTGTTTCTTGCCCACTCCTGATTACCTCTTGCCAGGTGCAAGTTCATTTATAGCACACTTAACTTCTGTTATGGGAGGAAGTGTGTCCAGGTGGTCAAGAGATGGCAGGGCCTCTATGGCGTTGAGGGCATCATCCACTAGTTTGGTCTCACTTGAGTAAAGCTCTAAATAGTGCTCTACCGTGCGTGTGTGTATGTGTGTATGTATGTGTATGTGCTCGTATACGTATGTGTATATGTTTGTGTGTGTTTAAGTGTGCATGTAAGTAGTGTATGCGAGGGAGTGTGTATTTGTGTCTTATGTGAGTATGTGTGCGTAAGTATGTGGATGTGTGTAGGTGTGTTTATGTGCGTGGGTATTTGTGTGTGTATATTGTATGTGGGAGTGTGTATGTATGTACGTGTATGTGTGAGAGAGAGAGAGAGAGAGAGAGAGAGAGAGAGAGAGAGAGAGAGAGAGAGAGAGAGAGAGAGAGAGAGTTGAGCGCACGAATGTCATCTAACATGCTGCTCCATATTTTTTTGTGTATTCTTATTTTCATATTATCACTTTGCATGCCACTTGATTTTAACATGCCTAAAATTAACACATGTAAATTACCAAATTACTGTAGAGTGAGTGGGAGAGTTAGTGAGTGTGAGTGAGACAGAGAGAGAGAGAGAGAGAGAGAGAGAGAGAGAGAGAATGAGTGTGATAGTGTCTGTAGGTATAAAGAGAGAGAGAGAGAGAGAGAGAGAGAGAGAAAGAAAGAGAGAGAGAGAGAGAGAGTTGAGCGCACGCAAGTCATGTAACATACTATTCCATATTTTGTATGCATTCTCATCTTTCATATTACGAGGTATCATTTTGTATGCCATTTGATTGTCCTGTAACATGCCATTCGATATTTTTTCCTCTTTATTCTCATCTTTCATATTATCATTTTGAATGCCACTTGATTTTATCATGTATAATATAACATTACTGTGATGTGAGTGAGAGAGTTAGTGATTGGGAACGAAATAACGAACGAACGAACAAACTTTATTTTCAAAGGGTTAAGAATTGGGCACGCAGGCCCGTCTAACATTCTGCCCTTCTATCACTCTCTTTCATACATTATTTCATTCACACATCATTCAAGGCTAACAAATAACAGTAACAATATAAAAGATATGCATTATAAAGGCATGGGCAAAATGCAAACATCAAAACTACACGACACAGTAATATTAGATAATGGTCTGACACTTGTTATTAGCCATGTGGAATATACTGGCCTACAAAAAGGTGATTGGCTGTTATACTAGGGTTTTGTTATTATTATTATTATCTCAATTATTAAGGGGGAAGTTAATCCGTATTGAGATAGTGTTCGAATAATTTGCGATTATATGAATAGGGATTGGTGATGTCTTTGATTTCTTGTGGAAGATTGTTCCACAGCTGAGATGCAGAGTACGTTAAGCTTGTTTTGTATAAGTCAATCCTAGGCTTCGGAATGTGTAGTATATTTAAACGTTTACTGTGTCTAGCATTATATTTAAACAAAGGCCAAAGGTAATTTGGGGCATTCCGATGCAGGATTTTGTGAATTAGTATAGCTTTATTGAAAAGCAGGCGTTTGCGGAATGGTAGTAACTGAAGGCGTTTATACAGGCTAGGATTGTCAGATAAATGTTTGCTATAAATTAGACTCATGGCCCGTTTCTGGAGTGAGTAAAGTCCCTTGGTGTTTGAATTAGAACAACCGTCCCAGATTGTAGAGCAGTAGTCAAAGTGTGTCTGTATATGAGAAGTATAGAATAGTTTCCTTGTGTCCTCATCAAGGAAGTTTTTAATCTTGGCGAGTTGATAGACATTTTTCGCTGTTTGTTTAATGAGCGCTTGAACATGGGAATTAAAGGTTAGGTTTCTATCAATGATTAGGCCTAATGTTTTGTGCTCAATTACACTTTCTACTGGCATGTTATCGATGTGAAGTTGAAGTGATGTGTGTGGGCTTAGAGTTTGAAGTCTTTGTCTGGTTGTTAATAACATTGCTTTTGTTTTAGTGATGTTAATTTGCATACGGTTTGAATAGCTCCACTTAACTACATTATTTAATTCTTGTTGTAAAGACGACTCCAGTAAAATACAGTTTTCAGCGTTTGTGTACACCGTACAGTCATCTGCAAATAGATCGCAGGACGACGAAAGATGCAAAGGTAGATCGTTAATATATATGGCAAATAATAGAGGGCCAAGAATAGAGCATTGCGGTACTCCAATATTGAAGGTAATTGTTTGAGACAGAGATTTATTGTGTTATACTACTTGCTTTCTGTTTGATAGAAAAGATGATATTAGAGTGACTACATTAAGGCCAATTTTCATTGTCTCGAATTTTTTAATTAAAATAACATGGTCTATCATATCAAATAATGTTTTGCGTATCCTTTTACAGGACTTAGCTGTCAACAGCAGCATCTTTCAGCTGTCTGTTGATCTCTTGGCAAGATTACGCTCAGTAGTTTGCCATTGCTTTCTGAGCGGCCGGCTCAGTATCCGCAAGTCACGAGCCGGGGTCGAACTACCTCAGTTCTCGCTCCGCTGCGAGACTCTGCGTGATAAACGGGATTACAGAGAGAAAGTGTTGTAACCCCACAGCCAGAGAGACCGGCATCATATCAAATGCTTTCTTGAAATCAATAAACACAGTTCCACATAGACTGTTGTTGTTTATATTCTGGTGCCAATTTTCTATCATGTTTGTTAGGGCCGTATGGCAAGGATATTTTGGTTGAAATCCTGATTGGCTGTCAACAATAAGCTTGTTGCGAACTAGATACTGTAATGTTACTTTATGGATGTGTTTTTCTAGTGGCTTAGATAGTGATGATAGTAAAGAAATGGGTCTGTAATTGTTCGGGAGACCATTGTCCAATGAACCAGATTTAAGAAGAGGGTACACTTTAGCGATTTTGAGAGCTGATGGAAAGTGGCCTTTGGTTAGAGAGAGAGAGAGAGAGAGAGAGAGAGAGAGAGAGAGAGAGAGAGAGAGAGAGAGAGAGAGAGAGAAATCAGATCAAATCAACTTTATTTTAAAAGGGTCACACATTGAGCACGTAGGCCCGTCTTACATTCGGCCCTTCCAATCACTCGTCTTTCGTTCATCAAGAGCATTATACATTGACATAAGAAGAAAAATAAACATTGTGAAATGAATGTTGTGAACATAAACAAGGCAAATTACCATGTTATGAGGCCCATCTCCCACCTACCCATACATCACCCCACCCACACCCCCCCCCCACCTACCCACACACACCCAGGGACACATACATACCCCACCAACCGTCCCATCCCCCTCCCGCAAATCCCCCACCCACACACACTGCCCTCACCTGTTCCCCCAACCAAAACACACTCGCCACCCACAAACATCCCCCACCATCCCACACATCCCACGCCCACCCACATACACATCCTAACCCTCACATCCTCTCCCCACCCACACCTCCAACCACCCATCCCCCAGCCACACCTCCATCGACCACATATTCCCCACTCACGCACACATATCCCCCACCAACCCACACATCGCACATCCATTTACACATCCCCAAACCACACACACATCCTTACCAACTGACATCTCCCTACCCACACACACACACATCTCCCTAACCACCTATACATCCCCAATCCACTCAAACACACCCGACCACCCACACATACATCCTCCACCCACCCACACATGCCCTAACCCAATCCCCCACCACACACATCCCCCACCGGCACATCACATAATCTCCTACCACGCAATATTCCCAACCCACGCACCACACACACACACACACACACACATATCCGTCACCAACACATCCCACACCCACATACCACCACACATCCCCACTTACACACCACACACATATCCCCCACCCGCATACCACACAATATCCCCACCCAAACCCACACAGATACCCTCACCCACCCACCGCACATACCCCCACCAAACATAACAAAAATCGCCCACCCACACACACATACCCCACCCACACACATATCCCCAACCAACACACCACACACATCTCCCAACCAATACACACATTCCCCACTCATCCTCCAACACACACTCACTCACCCACACATTATCCACTAAGCACCCACACACCCCCATCCACCCACCCCCAACCAAGCATCTCTCGATCACAATACCCCTACCAACACACATCCTCCACCCACTCACGCATCCCACCCCGACACATACACATCCTTTACCCACCTACATATCCCTAAGCCACTCACACATCCCCACCCACACATTCCCCACCACCCACACATGCTTCCACCAACCATCACACATCCCTACTCACCCACACATATCCCCCACCCATACACACATTCCCCGCACCAATCACACACATCCCCCACCCACACACATATCCTCACCCATACCACCACAAACATACCCCCCACTCACGCACCAAGCACACATCCCCCACCAACACACCGCACACATATCCCAAACCCACACACCATACACTTCTCCCCACCCGCCCTTGCATCCCCAATCCACCCACACAATCCCCTACCCACACAACCCCGCCACCAACAGATACTTCCCCAAACCATCTACACATCTCCACCCACCCACACATATCCCCCACCCAAACACACATCCTCCGCACCCGTCCCATACACATATCCTCCACCCATGCACACATCCCCCACACCTATTCCCACACCCCTACTTTCGCCCCTACACATCCATCCACACATCCCACCAACACCCACAAATATCACTACCCACCAACACCTACACACCCCAACCCATCCAAACGCATACTCCCACCCACACATCCCACACTCACACATATCCCCACACATAACCCCACACTAACACATATCGTCCACACACACTCACACATCCTCACATCTAGACACATACAAAATGTCTCACGTGAGCATTGAAACTAATATGAACAAACTCCCACAATTTACTCACACACATACACTGACAATTGTCGTGAGCAGTCTCATAACAATGTTAAACATGGAGAAAAATGTGTACATAAACAGTATGTGACGTACAAAATAGTGATGCTCCCACACACAGAGAAGACACACACACACACACATACACACATTCACTCTTACGCACACTCATTCTGGCTCTCATTCAGACTCACTGACTCTCACACTCAAACTACAGTAATGTACATAAGTTTATGTTATACATGATAAAATCAAATAGTATTCAACTGATAATATGGCAGATGAGAATACACAAACATATGGCTTCGCGTGTTACATAACATGCGTGTTACATGACATGCGTCTGCTCAACTCTCTCTGTCTCTCTGTCTCTGTCTCTCTCTGTCTCTGTCTCTCTCTCTCTCTCTCTCTCTCTCTCTGTATTCTTTCATATACACACACTCACACGCATGCGCGCGCTCACGCACACACACTAACACATCAACTCTCACACTGTCTCACTCTCTCTCTCTTTCTGTCGCTCGCTCACTCTCTCTCTCACTCACTATTTCCCCTATTCATTCACTCTGTCCATCTTCATTCACTTTATCTCTAACTCTCTCTCTCTCTCTCTCTCTCTCTCTCTCTCTCTCTCTCACTCATACACAGACAGACACACACCCTCACGCTATCACTCAATGTTTCACTTACCCTAGGGCACTCACTCACTTACTCACTCTTTTACTCTCTCTCTCACTCGCACGCACACACACACACACACACACACACTCTCTCACGCATTCACTCCTCACTTACTCTCTCTCTCTCTCTCTCTCTCTCTCTCTCTCACATACACAATCCTTCACACACAAACACTCTCTCAATCACACACTCTCACACATAAACATACGCATGAATGCACGCACGCACACACTCCCTCACTCACTCCCACACATACACGTACGAATGCATGCACTGACACATTCCCTCACCATTTCTCGCTCAATCATTCTCTCCACACACACGCATGCACGTGCGCACACACACATTCACTCTCTCTCTCTCTCTCTCTCTCTCTCTCTCTCTCTCTCCCTCTCTCTCTCTCTCTCTCTTTCCCACGCGCACACACATATATAGTGAACAGTTATAGTTAAACAATTATAATGAACAATTATACCAGTAAATGAATTATGGTGGCATATAGTCGGTATGGATTAAGTATTGAAAGAGTTTTCGGTTAAATGTGTAGGGACTCATTGCAGTTTTCAAATCTGGAGGAAGATCATTCCATGAGTGAGCACCAGAATAGGCGAAACATGTTTTGTATAGGTCCAATCTAGGCTTTGGGACATGTAACAAATTTAGGCGCTTGCTGTTCATTGCATTAGATTGAATCAGCGGCAGAAGATACTCTGGGGTATTTTGAGATATAATTTTATTCACTAATTTGGCTTTGTTAATAAGGAAGCGCTTTCGAAGTGGTAGAAGTCTTAGATGACTGTATAAATTATTACTTTCAACGTGCTTTATGCCAGAAACCAGACGAATAGCACGGTTTTGTAGAGAACATAGTCGTTTTAAATTAGATTTAGAGCAACCATCTCAAACTGTGGAACAGTAATCTAGATGTGATTGGATATAGCATGTATAGAATATTTTTAGTGTGCTTTCGTCCAGGAAGTGCTGAATTTTAGCAAGTTGGTAAACTTTTTGTGCTATTTTCTTGGTAAGAACGTGAACATGAGAGCTCCAGCTCAAATGGCTGTTAATGAAAAGACCTAATGTTTTATGTTCATTCACATTAACTATAGGTAACGTGTCCATGCGGAGTTCGAGCGGAGCTCCAGTTATGGCTAGTGTCTGTAGTTTTTGTCTGGTCGTTATTAGCATGGATTTGGTTTTGTCGATATTAATTTGCATGCGGTTTTCATTGCTCCATCTAGCTAGTTAGTTAGTTAGTCGACAGATCATCCTCATTACACATCGAACCATTCAGTCCATAAGTGCTCGGATCCCCTCCTCAGCAAATCCCGCAGCGTGTAGCGGCTAACGACGCTAGTTCTGTGTTGGTGTATCAATCTTATTTGGCTTCCTGCGTAGTGTTCTTGTTTGGCCACCCCTCTTTTAATTTGCTGCTCTCGCAGTCTGGCCATTGTTGTAGATTCACAGTCATCACTTGGTTCTCGCAAAAGTCTTACTTCTCGTAGAGCATTCAGAATGTCAGCCTGGTCCATGGCGCGTCCGCCCTCCACAGTAGCCTCACCTGCGAGCTTGTCAGCCCGCTCATTTCCTTGTACTCCCGCATGCCCTGGCACAAAGATGTAACTAATCTTTGCCAGCCGAGACCGCTCCAGAGGCAGCAACCGTTCTCTTCGGATCGACCCCTCCTCTATCCTCTTGATCATGTTCATTGAGTCGCTAAGGAAACAAGCCCTAGTGAATGTCTATGTCTCGAGCCATGTTATTGCTTTACTTACTGCCATGACTTCCATGGTCAGGCTACTTGTGGTTTCAGTGAAAGCACCAGAGTCCTCCTTCACAATTCTCCCTCCGGCCCGAGCTGTAAAGGCCCATGAGCTTCTCACATGTCGGACGACCGACCCATCTGTGTAGATGACCGCGTCACCGTCTAGCGAATTCTCGAAAATCAACGCTTGTAATTCAGCCTCCACAGCAGCCGGATTTTCTTGTCTGCATTTTCTATCTAGTTGGATGCAAACTGAAAAGGATGTGCAGAAATCTGTTGGCACTTGCACCCACTCCTCGCCAGGTTCTAAGTCCTCAAGTGAACACACCTATTGAAGAATGTCTTCGGCTTGACCCATCCATGACCGTCCTCTTTTTAACCTGCTGCCCTTCACCTTCCTAATTTCACTATGCAGTGGATGTTGTGTGTTTGCGTTAATTCTGAGGTAGGCGCGTGCCTTGCAAACTTGTATTCTCTCTTCAATGGTTGGAAAATCAAGAAGGTAGCGCATCGCCCTGCATGCTGTATCTCTTGTACATCCAAGAATAATGCGCATAGCTTCATTCTGTATCCTTTCCATCCTTTCTATCTGCTTATGGCTGAGAGTCAGGATTGCCATTGCCTACTCCAAAACAGACATGACCAGCCCCTCGTACAGAAGACATAGATGGCGCTGCTCACAGTTTGCTGCCGCCATCACCCGCATCGCAGCCAAACCCCGCTTGGCCTTTGTTATCACCTGGTCTATGTGCACATTATAAGCAAGGCTTCGATCAAACCGTGTTCCCAGGTAATTCATTGCCTGCGTTCTTTCCACCGTCTCTGAACCCAGCATTACAGTTGGTGTTGGAGTGTTGACAATATGATTATTCAACGAGAACCAAGTCACTGTTGCCTTTGTTGGGTTGACCATTGCCCCAGCTTCATCACACCAAGTACTTATGCGATTGAGTTCGGTTTTTAGTTCCACAGCAACCTCCTCTCTATCCTTACCATGACGATACACTAAAACATCATCGGCATATGACAATGTCCTGCCAGGTCCAGTGATCTGCTCACTGGTGATTCTCAATGTGTGGGCGTTGAACAGTACCGGAGATAATGGTGATCCCTGTGGTAGGCCAGGATATATTGTTGTTGGTTCCGAAGTCCAACTGCCACATCTAAAAACTACTTTCCGTTGGAAGAGGGCTGCAGCGATCCAACTAAGGAGGAATGGACTTACGTTTAGTTCAAGAAGCTGACACATTAAAAAATCCAATGGTACTCTGTTGTATGCGTCCTCAAGATCAATCGCTGCATAACGGTTTCAGTGCCTGAGTGGAAACCTTCATAGACATCATGGGCAAAAACTGTTGCGTTGGTCCAGGTTTCTCTGTTTGGACGGTACCCTCCAAGGGCAGGCGGGAAACAACCTTGCCTCTCTAACTGGCTTGATATTTTCCTGGCAATTAACTTCTCCAGCAGCTTGCCTATTGTATTCTGCATGGTTATAATTCGATATCCCTGAATTTTTTTTGTGGTCTTTGTCAGGCTTCGGCAAGGGAATCAGATAGCTGTGTAACCATTCCTCCTTGATGCTAGCACTCCCTATACTGTTGTTGTACATGTCTGCTAGTTTCTCTAGCTCATTGTCGGTACACCTATTGATGTCGTCGTATATTATGCCATCAGGACCTGGAGCACTGTTTTTTGATCGTCGGAGTACAGCCTTGATTTCTTTCACTGTCACTGTGTCTTCATCCGAAGTGTTCTGGGCCTTGCATCTGTCTGAGGTGACCTCCTTGGCCAGATTTCGGCCTCCCATGTCTGTCTGGTTGCTCTGCTCAAGATAGCGTTCAAAGAGGGCTTTGGCCTTTGCTACTAAATTACACCCACAGAGTCCCGAGATGTATGTATTTTGCCGGCAAACCTCTCCTGGAAGACCCGTGAAGCACAGAAAATAGTGTTTTGTCTCCGTGCGAAAGACGAGTCCATATTTTATACACGCTCACATACGTCACCAACACAGCCATTTTAGTTCCCACTCAAGTCCCCGAGGAGAGAAGTTGCATTCAATATTCCACAGTATTCAATGCAACACATGGCAATCCACCAGTGTTGATCTACAAAGTGAATACAGGAGAACACGACAAATCCACTACTTAAGAAATGCACTCGTGGTCTCCAAGGAGTCCTTGCCACTCCATACAAGAGCATACACAAAAGTGGACATATGACAGCGCAGACATGAAGGTTGTGGAACAAGACCTATCGGATGTTTCGTGTGAGGACAAGAGTCACAGATTCAGTAAAATGTTAGACATAGCTGGGGGTAGCATCATTCAAGAATTGGCAGGGGACAGCAACTCAGAATCAAGAATGGCTTAGAACAGTTGTAAGTCATCAGCAAAACATGATACTTGTCAAATATCTGAAAATGTGTCTGCTATGATTGATACAAACAATGAACTATCTCTGGCTATTGAGAATTATCAGCAGCAAAATAAGGAATATGTCAGTTATAGCTCTCAAAGAACTCACAAAAGAGACATGTCTAATTTTTCTAGTCCAAATGTTTGTGTCGACAGATATAAGAACATATCCTGAAGGGATGCCACACAGATGTAATGAATGGGATGGTCTTTTGTTTCAAGATGACCATCTAGAGTGCCAAAAGAATATGAATCACAAGACAATACATACATTAGAGAAACCTTACAATTGTGATGTTTGTGGTGCTTCTTTTACTCGAGCCGCCATCTGAAGCAACATAAGAGAACACATACAGGAGAGAAACCTTACAAGTGTGATGATTGTGGTGCTTCTTTTACTCAAAGTAGGGATCTAAAGAGACATAAGAGAACACATTCTGGAGAGAAACCTTACAAATGTGATGATTGTGGTGCTTCTTTTACTCGTAGCAATCTGAAGAGACATAAGAGAACACATACAGGAGAGAAACCTTACAAGTGTGATGATTGTGGTGCATCTTTTACTCAAAGTAGCCATCTGAAGACACATAAGAGAACACATACAGGAGAGAGACCTTACATGTGTGATGTTTGTGGTGGTTTTTTTTTTACTGTAGCTGGTAGTCTGAAGACTCACAAGAGAACACATACAAGAGAGAAACCTTACAAGTGTGATGATTGTGGTGCATCTTTTACTCAGATTTGTAATCTAAAGAAACATATGAGACTTCATACAGGAGAGAGACCTCACAAGTGTGATGAATGTGGTGCTTCTTTTCTTAAAGTTTGCAGTGTGAAGTACCACCTGAGAAAACATACAGGAGAGAGACCCTACAAGTGTGATGACTGTGGTGGTACTTTTACTAAAGTTGGCAGTGTAAAGAACCACATGAGAGCACATACAGGGGAGAGACCCTACAAGTGTGATGACAGTGGTGCTTCTTTTACTGCAACTAGCCACCTGAAGATTCACAAGAGAACACATACAGGAGAAAGACCTTACAGGTGTGATGATTGTGGTGCTTCTTTTACTCAAGGTGGCCCTCTAACGCGCCATAAAAGAACACATAGGAGAGAAACCTTACAGGTGTGATGATTGTGGTTCTGCTTTTATTCAAGCTGGGACTTCCGGTTTCAAGATGGTGACGGACGGTCGTGTTGTTTTGTGTTCGTTAACTTTTTCGCGTAGGGGATGGATTTATTCATCTCTTGCGTGTAATTGGTGTGCCAGGATGTAAAACCAGGAGTTTCTACTCAAGATCTGCGCGGGTGCTACGGAGATCGTGCATCGAGCGAAGCCATCCTTGAGTGAATTTTCAGCAGCGTGTGTGGGTTCTCAGTCTGTGTTTTCGTTTCTTCAACATGGCGGAACAATGTGTGTTCTCCGAGCGGTCAGCAGTCAACCTAATCAGGCGGCGTGGAAGCCGCGCAGGCAAAAAGAAGCAAGGTAAGCGTGGTGGTTTGAGACGCTTTAGACTCAAGTGTCACCGTCTAGGACTCAGGAATATCCGTATTCTGTATTGGAACTGTGCCAGTGTAAAACAACGAAGCTCTATTTTAGAAACCCTAGTTTACATGAACGACATTGTAGCACTCCAGGAGACGAGACTGGGCGATCAGCTACTCCGAATTGCCGGCTTCACATGTTTGTACAACAGACGACATCTGGGAATGGCGATTCTCGTTCGCGACAGCATGGTGGCGTCAGGGCTAGACATGTCAAGTTGGGACAGTGACGATATACAAATACAGGCGTTGAGAGTTCATTCCATTATACCATTTGTGTTGGTTAATGTTTATGCCCGCAATGCGAGTGTGGACGCCCAGAAGTGGCAGTGCTTAAGTGGCATATTAGGCCACGAGAGAAATGTTATTTTTTGTGGTGACTTCAACGCTAAAGGCAGATCATGGGGAAACATTTCCTCCAATACACAGGGGGAGGAGCTCGAGATTGCACTGGAAACCATCGACCTGGTTTGTATCAACAGTGGCTGTGTCACCAGGACAGCAAGCCGTCCAGGCGATGAGGACAGTGCTATTGATCGGGCGCTAGTGTCACCTTCACTCACTACAGTGTGTAGATGGGGTGTCCTAGAACACCACGGCAGCGATCACCACCCTTGCAGCATATTGCTGGAGAAAGGCAGAACCAGGCAGCACAAGCTAAAGGTAAAGACGTTCCAGTATGATAGTACAGGGCAAGATGTGGTGAGTAAAATAAGACGTGACAAGCGCAGAAAGTTTCAGGGCAGGAAAAAAAGCTGGGAGCAGCCACCGTGGTGGAGTTTCGAGGTGGAGAAGGCTTGGGTGGATAAGCGTAGTGCTGTAAGGAGATGGCAAAATGCCAAGAAGAACAGAGCTGGTCATCCTAGTCCCTGCTTGCACTTAGAAAGAGAGATGCACAAAGAAGTAAGCTATTTCAAAAAAACTGGTCAAGGTGGTTAAAAGCGAAAAATGGGCAGAGGTGTGTCAAAGAGTAAGCACAGACAAGTCACTGAAATTTTTCTGGCCACTACATAAAAGCATGAGTGGTGTAGTCAAGAATAAGAGCATTTCTGACTTCCAAGGTGCTGACCTCATCTGGCAGAGGACTGACGAGGACAAGGGCAAAACCCTCTTTGAACGCTCCATCTAGAAAGATTATCAAGTTCCTTTTGTAAAGAATTCTCTAATTCACTACTGTTTTCTTGACTAGTATATATAGTACAGTCGTGTGAAAATAGATCACAAGTTGTATTAATATATAAAGGAAGATCATTAATATAAACTGCAAAAAGCAGCGGATCTAGTATTGAGCCCTGAGGTTCACCAATATTAAGCTGTGTGGGTCTTGATAGACAGTTGTTGAAGGACACGACTTGTTGTCTGACGGATAAAAATGACGTAATTATGTTCACCATGTTGGTGCTTGTCTTCATTTGTTTTAGTTTTCTGATTAAAATATCGTGATCTACCAAATCAAAAGCTTTTTTAAAGTCTACAAACACCGCTCCACAAATTCTACCCTTGTTGATGTTTAAGTGCCAGTTATCGGTCATTTTTGTTAGAGCACTATGGCAAGAATATTTAGGTCAAAACCCAGATTGACTGTTAATTATTAGATCGTTGTTAATTAAATGGTGTAACGTTATTTTATGAATGTGTTTTTCTAGTGGTTTTGATAGCGACGACAGTAAAGAAATAGGTCTATAATTACCCAAAACGCTATTATCGATTGAGCCATTTTTAAGTAGAGGAAACACTTTAGTAATTTTAAGTGCAGATGGAAAGTAGTTTTTGGCCAGGCACTGGTTATATATGAACGTTAAGGACTCACTAATGACTGGTGCAGAACAACGAAGAATTCTATTACTGATACCATCTAGGCCGTGTGAATTTGTTGATTTGAGGTTTAAGAGATATTTATAAACTTCTGCAACAGACATTAGGGGAATCTCAGCGGGAATATTTCTGTTGCACTTCTCCTCACAGAATGATGCCAGTGAACTTAAGTTACACGATGAGTCTGGTATTGAAGACTTTAGATTCTCTATTTCTGATTGAAAGAACCAACTGAATTCATCGCATGTTATAGAATTTGATATTGCTGATATTCTGCAGGGCGTTTCTTGTTGGAAAGCAAGTTAATAGCCTTCCATATATTTGTACTGTTTGAATTATCTACAATCAAATTTTTTAAATGATCTTTTTTTTTTTATCCTACGAATTTCATATTTAACTTTATTCCTTAGTCTACGGTAATTGATGAAGTCTTTATTTTTGTGTGCTGTATCTCGCTCTCTCATGATTTCCAGAACTTCACTAGTGACCCATGGTGATTTATGTTGATTTTTGACTCGAAATTCTTTGACTGGCACGTGTTTATCGAACACATTGTAGACTGTCTTCGTCCAGAAAGCTAATGCGTCGTCCGGGTCAGGAAGTTGGTAAACGTGGTCAAGGGCTGCTTTTCTTAAGTCTTGCAAAATATATCTTTGTTGAATGCTTTAAAATTTCTAAATTTGATACTTACATGTTTATTTTTAAAGATTTGAACCCAATTCTTGACCATGTACAACATACAGGGTAATGGCCACTAACTGTACTAACAGAAACAGAACATTCAATAATATTATCTGGACAAGTAACATATATATGATCAATTATAGTTGAAGATGTTTCAGTAACCCTTGTGGGACGGTTTATTAGTTGTTTGAAATTGTAAGATAGAATGATATCGTCCCATGTCTGGTTGGATTTACTAATATCTATGTTGAAGTCACCTAGTATCATAACTTCTCTACCTGCTGTAAACACTCTATCCTTCATTGTAGTGAAGCAGTCATACCTGCTGTACCCGGCACAAGGATTCCTATATAGGTATCCAATGAGAAACGGTTGTTGGCTGGCTGGCTTCACCTCTAACCAAACACATTCTATCCCTACGGCCTCGAGATCACTTCTACGGGAATAGTTGAGGGAATTGGAAATGTATACAGCAATACCTGTCTCTAATTTTTGATTTGCATCTTTCCGAATTACTTTAAACCCCTTAAGTGAGATTTCGGAGTCGGTTATTTTGTCGTTAAGACGACTTTCTGTCATTCCAAACACATGGAACTGTTTGGACAGTATTACCGAGAGCTCAGGTAATTTGTTGAGCAGATGAAATATGTTGAGATGGCCTATATATAGACCATTTTTGTTGAGCCACTGATCGTGATTGACGAACATTACAAACTAAAAGGAAGATGTCTCTTGTGGTATAAAATTGCAGGGATTTTGAAACTTTATTTAGAAGTAGTTACGTCTGTTAGAGGAAAATGTCTTTGCTGGAGTGATATCATGAATGATTGGCGCAGGGCTGCAGGATTGTACCGCATTAGCTGCTGAAGTTGCCGGTTCCACTCATAGGAGTGTAGATTACCGTCCAGCGAGGGACTGCTATGAGTGTCACTGGAAGTGCCTACATTGGAAGCAGGCATCGGGTTCACAGCACCATTGTTTAACGGTGTCCCTTTTGACATCACAGAGGGAGACTGTTTTACGGCGAGGTAGGAAACAAAGTATCATAGTTAGCAACATTTGGATTGGAGCTTGGGTTGCTATTTACGGCATTGTGTTCCTGAGGTACAGGCAAGGGTGGTGTGGGAAGGGTGGTGTGGGAAGGTGGGAAGGGTGGTGTGGGAAGAGAAGGCGTGTTTTCTGAACACTTTGAGATGGCTGTTGCCGGAGGTGAAGTTCGGTTTACTCCTGTAATTGGTGCTGGTTGTTGTGCACAATCGGGATATTTTATATTCTTCGCTAGGAAGCTACTTCCTAGCTTGGAACAATGTATTTGATCCCTGTATAGTTTTTTCTTAGGAGCTCAGGGCAGTGACGTAAAGTACGGGGTGTTATTTATGAAATCCATGTTATTATTTTACAAAATTTATATAACGTTAGATTGACAGCATCGGCATTACGACGATGGAATGCGGACATGGTATAATGATAGATGAAATAAACAAAGATGATTTAGGAAATTTATTGCGCAACAGCACCTCCAATGCTGCTAGTTGTGAGGTGCTGATGATTTTATTTTCCATTATGTCATTGACACCAATATGGACTGTTGCTCTCCTAATTCTGTCGTTCACTTGGAATTTTCGCAGTGTAGCGGTCAGCCTGTCAATGTCAGCGCCTGGTACAGGGTAGATTGAAGTTGATTAGCTGTCAGAAGATGACATGCGATCGCTATAGATTCTCTTCAGCAAGGAGTCTCCAATGACGACATGTTTTGCACTGTCATCTATTGTTATTTCACGCTGTTGGCGTGTCCGCTTGGACTGTTGTTGCCACAGGTCACTGTCGTCTTTCTTGTGTTCTTGTTTATTATAGCTTGCTTGCGTTGGTTGTTGATGTCCAGTAGTGGTAACAACTGAGCTCTGTGATTCCAAGTCTGCTGCTGGAAAGTCTACACTTAAGGCCTGGAACCTGTTGCTGATATGCACATCGATGGGGTAGATAGATGGTGTGCGTTCAACAGGTTTAGTAGTGATTTTGTTTTTTGCTTGTAGAAACTGTCTGTATGTCATTATGCGACGAACATTCACTGGTAACACATGCATCTACAACACCATGGATACTTTCTGTTTGTGCACTTTTATGAAATGACTGTGCACGCTTTAATTTCAAGGCATGTATGGATGTTTTAACAGTTTCCTTCTCTTCTTTAAGGATTCGGATTTCCTCTCGAAGAAGAATGTTTTCTTTTTTAAACTCCGCAATAATATTAGTGGTGTTGCTGGTAATAAAATCTTTTAACCTCATCTCCAAAGCCTGAATTAGTTCATGACAATCATTGTGGCTCTGTGTTTCGGTCGAAGAAAGCGTTTTTGAAGGTGATGTGGTAGTTTGATTAGATTGAGCTGGTGAATTGTGTTGTTTGTCCAGCTGGAAATCAGTGATTTCTAGACAACATGATGGATGTTGGCGATGAAGATGATCGATTCAGTCACTGAGCTGGCGTGCTAACTAACTTTTGCCCCGTCTTGTTTTTGTTTACATTTTCGCATCGCTTTGACACAGGAGAGAGAGAGAGAGAGAGAGAGAGAGAGAGAGAGAGAGAGAGAGAGAGAGAGAGAGAGAGAGAGAGAGAGAGAATTGAATTGCATCACTAATTTTTATGCTACACAATGTATATGTACAACATTTTCTCCACTTCTTACAATTTTTGCGAGAATGCTCACGACAATCATCAGTGTCTCAACTGTGTGTAAAGTGTGGGAGTTTGTTCTTATTAGTTTCAGTGATCATGTATGTGTGTAGATGTTAGGATGTTTGTGTGGGTGTGTATGTGAGGGATGTGTGTGGGGGGTGTGGGAATGTATGTGTGGTGGGGTTGTATGTGCGGGATGTGTATGGGTTGATGGGTGATGTGTGGATAGGTGAAGGGATGTGTAGTCGGTGGAGGATGTATGTGTGTGTGTGAGGGATGTGTGTTGGAGATATTTGGGAGGATAATTGGAAGTATTTGGGTGTTGGTGGGTTGGGGGTGTGGGTAGGGAATGTGTATTTGGGTGGGTTAATGGATGTGTAGGAGATTGTGTGGGTTTGGAGATGGGTGTGTAATGGGTGTGGGGATGAGTGTCTGTGAATGGGATGGGATATGTCTTTATGGATGGGAGTGTGTGAGTGTAGATGGGGTAAATGTGAGTGGGTGGAGGATGTATGTGTGGGTATTGAGGATGTTTGTAGGTGGGGGATGTGTGGGTGGGTGGGGAGATGTGTGAGTGGGTGAGAGATGTGTGGGCGGGGATGTGTATGAGGAATGCATGTGGGGATGTGTGTGTGGAGGGAATGTGTTTATGGGTGGAGTTTTGTGTGGGAGGGGAGATGTGTGAGAGGTGGGGGAGGTGAGGGATGTGCAGGTGGATGATGGATGTATGTGAGGATGGGTGATGTTTGTTTGGCTGGGTGGTTGGGGTGTGTGTGGGTGGGAGGGTAGATGAGATATGCATGTGTTGATACTCGTGTGGGTGATGTGTGGGTGTGAGTGGTTTATGGATGAGTACGTGAGTGGGTGGA
The DNA here is from genome assembly GCA_963921405.1 of Cepaea hortensis. Taxonomy (NCBI): domain Eukaryota; kingdom Metazoa; phylum Mollusca; class Gastropoda; order Stylommatophora; family Helicidae; genus Cepaea; species Cepaea hortensis. The sequence continues at coordinate 448,028,686 of OY992876.1, read as the reverse complement.
TATGTGTGTGAGATGAGTGTATGGTTGGGAGATGTGTGTGTTTGTTGGAAGATGTGTGTGAGCGGCGGATGTGTGTGGGTGGGGTATATGTGGGTGGTGGGGAGTGTGTGGGTGGGAGGTGTGTGTTGTTTGGGTATTTATGGGTGGGGGATATGTGTGGGCAGGTGGGGAGATGTGTTTGTGGGTGGGGATGTGTGTTTAGTTGGGGGATGTGTAGTTGAGAGGTGGCGGATATTGGGTGGGTGAGTGGGTGTAGGTTGGCTGATGTGTGTGTGGGTGGGTGAGGAAAATTGTGAGGGTGCGGGAGGTATGGGTGGATAGGTGCGGGATGTGTGGGTTGACGGGGGTATGTGTGTGTAGTTTTGTGATGTATGTTTTGCTGGGTGGTTGCGGGTGTGTGGGTGGGTCGTGGAGAATATGTGAGTTGGTGTGTGCGTGTCGGTTATGGGATGGGTGGGGTATGTATGTGTGGGTGGGGAAATGTATGTGGGTTGGGGATCAGTGGGTGGATGGCGGCATGTATGTTTGCCTGAGTCTGTGTGAGTGCGTGGAGGTATGTGTGGGTGGGTGGGGGTGTGGTGGGTGGGGTATGTGTGGGTGGCTGAGGGATGTGTGGGTGGCTGCGGGGTGTGAGGGTGGATGGGGGATGTGTCTCACAACATTGCAATATGCACTGCTTATGTTTACAACTTTCATTTGACAATGTTTTTTTCCCCATGTGAATGTACTATGCGGAATATGCATTGTTTATGCTTACAAAATCCATTTGACAATGTTTTGTTTCCCTATGTAAATGTAACATGCACATTTGATGAATGACAGATGAGTGATCGAAAGGGCCGAATGTAAGTCGAGCCTGCGTGTCCAATTTGTTACCCTTTTAAAATAAAGTGTGTTCGTTCGTTCGCTCCTACTGCTGTTTCTTATCAGTGATGATTTCTCCTGTCAAGGTTTTCAGTGGATCCTCGCGGGTGCTACGGAGTTCTTGCACTGAGTTGAGTTTCCCCGGACTCAGGCTTGAGTTAGGAGTAGAACGGAGCACTTATGGGTTACACCCGTGTGCCGTGATGTTGATCCGTCGACTAAACTAAACTAACCAATGTTAGCATAAAGGATGATCTGTTGTAATGGGAATGTAAACTTAAAGATGGACCACAAACTAGCGAGATTCAAAGGAGATTCAGCGATACACCAAAAGAGGGAATCACCAAATTAAACAATTTAATCAACCCTTGTATAGAACATGAGCTAACAATAGCAGATCTGGTCATGCTAGCCATTTTTTTTTTTAAATTAAAATTTTTTTTTAAATTTTATTTTGTAAATTCAATCGGATAACACTTTGAGGCCACTAGCAAATAAATGTCTCTATATTGCTCAAAACTCATTGGAGTGGAAGGAAGTAAAACTATAGCTTTAAATTTTTATGTTGCCTTGTGTGTCCTCTACTTATTTCGTTTACTTCTACGAGTGCGAAACAATACATGCATATTTATTTATGGGCAGTTTGTTAACTACCTGTAAATGTGCTGTCTTAGTGGCCTTATGTGTTCCGCAACAGATGCCATTCCTTTATATTATGCTTACCACATTGGAACCCACCAACCATGCCTCTTCTTTAAATGTTCGTTATATACTAGACACAACAGTACGGTCCGATGTGTTTGTTTATTTCTTATTTGACCTGTGCTGAGTTCATATACAATTATAAAGCCTAATGGGTTTCATGGTTACATACGAATTACGTCACTATATGATAGTTGTGGTTTTATGTATATAATAGACCTGATTAATGATGAGACCTTCTATCTCTACTTCTGTGAGAATCAATCAATACTTGTCAATTTCTTTATGTAAATCCGTATAGGTCTCAATGGTTCTTCAGCAACTGATCATTATGTATGTTTATCGCCCATTGATGGGCGATAAGTTTGCCATGCGTCATGAAACGCTTCGCTGCATAGAGGAGATGTCGTAATTTTGAGGTTTTAGGTTCAAGTCCCGCTGTGTTAACTATAGCTTGCACTGTGTATGATGTCTCGTGCTTCCCTCTGTCATACTTCTTTCTTCAGCTTCTATAAGCTCCAAACAGTTCTTGTGGATTTGAGTGTGTGCTGTCTATGGGCAGAGCAGAAAATATCTTTACACTAATCCACGTATGCCTAACCTTAGATATTACCGGTAAATTGCTCCCGGGGTTAAATAAAACAATACACCTTGTCTTCCCGAAAATTGTCCATCCGACTGTACTAGAATGTTGGTGTATAACAAAAGAGGTTGTGTATTTATTGATATAAAACGGCATTGTAAATCTCCCGAACACCGGCAGCATTTTCCGTTGAAAGTGGATCCAATATAATGTAGTAATCAATATGACATAGCCCACGTGACTTATGTGATCTACAAAAACCATTGTTGCTGCAATGTTGTAGCGTAGATATTAAATAGATAATTACAGTTGTATTTTTCTTTCTGTTATTATTCTTCCTTCGAAATGAAACCTCAAAATTGTCTTTAAAGTACTCAGTAATTACTTGTCGGTTCATGGCATTCCTGTACAGTTTTTAAAATCCAATTTTTTTGACATTTATAAATTAAAGTCTGATAAACAGGCGAGACCCACATGTCGACGTAATTTAACACTGTAACAAAGACTCATTCATGCACTGACCCATCTGCATTTATCACGTATAGGTCTTGATGATCATTGGATTGGGTACCCTAGCAATCTAGGATCACATCATCATAGAAATGTTCATGGAGTTATAGAATCGTAAATATAGGATCGAAATTGTATACCGAACAAAAACCTCGCTACTGCACAGGCGGTAATTATAACTAAGCCTAATTTTGTCCCATTCTATACTGTTTTTCAAAGACAATACTCCATTTGCATATCTAACTAAGATGCAGACAGAAATTACAGGTGTAAAGCAATGCACGAATGACGATCGTCTATCCAATCGCATTGAGACAATCACATACAACAAAGTAGGCGAATGAATACCCCCAGTATTTCTCTGACTTCCAACAAAATATTATGTATATGTGTTTATTTCAAGTTTGACATTTCAAACTCCTGCAACACCAGAAAGTTTCCATTCAATGTGAAACTAATTTTTGGAAACATAATGTACCAATCAATAGGACGCAGCCTGCACTATTTCTGTGATTTATACAAAATCATTGTCTGCATTGTTATAGACTGAATAATAAATCTATAATTACACTGGTATTTTCATTCTTCGACTTCCTCGCTCGAACTATATAATGGAACAATTGCATAGATTTCATAAACAATTAAATGTCTAATAATTTTGTGTCGAAAAGTCACAAGCCTTGTAGCCATAATTATATATCTAAATAAACTTAGCGCAATATCTAGATGACTTTACATGTTTTCCCTCATCTGTGGACCACAATATTACACTTTCATAAATGTACAAATAGTAACGGCAAAGTGATATAGCTAACAGCGGTCATATTTTTATTCACGTGTCTAACTCCAGGCCGCTACTTACTCAATGTCTTTGTTTCTAAGGCTCGGCCGTCACTAACTCAATTTTTTCATTTGTATTAGTTAGTTAGTTAGTCGACAGATCATCCTCATTGCACATCGAACCATTCAGTGCATAAGTGCTCGGATCCCCTCCTCAGTAAATCCCGCAGCGTGTAGCGGCTAACGACACCAGTTGTGTGTTGGTTTATCAATCTTCTTTGGCTTCCTGCATAGTGTTCTTGTTTGGCAACCCCTTTTTTAATTTGCTGTACTCGCAGTCTGACCATGGTTGTAGATTCACAGTCATCACTTGGTTCTCGCAAAAGTCTTACTTCTCGTAGAGCATTCAGAATGTCATCCTGGTCCATGGCGCGACCGCCCTCCACAGTAGTCTTACCTGCGAGCTTGTCAGCCCGCCTAATTCCTTGTACTCCCGCATGCCCTGGCACGAAGATGAAACTAATCTTTGCCAGTCGAGACCGCTCCAGAGACAGCAACCATTCTCTTCAGATCCACCCCATCTCAATCCTCTTGAGCATGCTCATTGAGTCGCTAAGGAAACATGCCCTAGTGAATGTTTGTGTCTCGAGCCATGGTATTGCTTTACTTACTGCCATGACTTCCATAGTCAGGCTACTTGTGGCCTCAGCAATAGCACCAGAGTTCTCCTTCACAATTCTCCCTTCGGCCTGAGCCGTAAAGGCCCATGAGCTTCTCACATGTCGGACGACCGACCCATCTGTGTAGATGACCGCGTCACCGTCTAGCGAATTCTCGAAAATCAACGCTTGTACTTCCGCCTCCACAGCAGCCGGATTTTCTTGTCTGCATTTTGGATGCAAAACTGAAAATGGATGAAATGAAAAAGTTGGATGCAAACTGAAAATGATGTGCAAAAATCTGTTGGCACTTGTACCCACTCCTCGCCAGGTTCTAATTCCTCAAGTGAACACACCTGTTGAAGAATGTCTTCGGCTTGACCCATCCACGACCGTTCTCTTTTTAACCTGCTGCCCTTCACCTTCCTAATTTGACTATACAGTGGATGTTGTGTGTTTGCGTTAACTCTGAGGTAGGCTCGTGCTCTGAAAATTTGTATTCTGTCTGTCTTCAATGGTTGAAAAATCAAGAATGTAGCGCATCGCCCTGCATGCTGTATGTCTTGTACATCCAAGAATAATGCGCATAGCTTCATTCTGTATCCTTTCCATCCTTTCTATCTGCTTAAGGCTGGGAGTCAGGATTGCCATTGCATACTCAAAAACAGACATGTTTTGTATGTTATGTCTGTTATGTCTGTTATGCATTTGTATTTAAGTTCTAAGCCCCGGGCTGTGCTTATGTGGTGTAGGAGTTAGCATTCATACACTTCAATATTTGCGGACGCAGAAGGGAAGTTTATTGTTAAGATTCGAATGTTGTAGTTTGCCATTATATTAAGAACAACCGACACTCATACCATTGTAAATTATCAACACAGTCGGCCTACTTCCAAGGCACCTGCGTTGATTTCGAACACGGTATGCCGGAATGCCCTCGTTACCTTTTCGCCAGAGACGCTGGCAAACATGTTGCATGACTTTAGCACGACATGGCGATCATCCCCACGTTGATTTTCTGGCCAATTGTAGGTTAAGTAGTTTGGCATTACTTTCTGAACGAGAAGTCAACGTTTAATTACAACTTAATGTAAGTGTAGGGGTTGAACCGCCCACCTCGCCATCAGCGAGTAGACGTTTAATAGTGAGCGTCGTAACCGTTCAATCACTTCGACATCTAACAAACAACTACCTATAACAAATGTGCTACTGTTTCAGTTTATAACAAGGAAGGGAACAAGCAACATGTAATAATATCTTGACAATAAATCAGGGATAAGTTAATGATCTTTTTACACGCTTTAGGTCGCATTGGGTATATGGTGCTAGACCCATATGTTATAGACAAATCAGTGTCCAGTGAGTGAAGGGGTCAGTGCCAAGCCGGCGACCTTTATTTCCGAAGACATTTCCTGTTGCCCATTTTAGGCTGTGTTGACATTTATGACAATGATTCATTGGAATACATTACCCCAGGTGAGGCTTGAGGAACACACGTTGTGCTGAATAGACTACACTACAATAGCGTGTGGAATACACATGCAAGACTGTCAGCAACGCAAGAAACTATTGCAAGTATACACTTTGTAAGCAAAGAGAATCATGTCAATCAATGCAACTGAGATGATTAAAATCACAGCCGAAGTAACAACCCAGAAACTTGCTGACATAAGTTTTTTAGCATTTCGATATATACTTATTCCCTGTACCAGCGTGTTAGGGATAGTCGGAAATGTGATCAGCATTGTCGTCCTGACTCGACGGGGATTCAAGAAATGTTCCAGAATACTTCTAATGGCTTTGGCGGTCTCTGATGTTCTCTGTGTCATGGGTGCAGTCAACTTCCCTTTGTATTTATACTACCAGAGTGTTCCGCAAGGATTTGCGTTTTCTGAGAGAGTTAACTATTTGTTTTATATTTTATCCACGCTGGTTAGCTGTGCTCACAGTACAGGAATTACTTCTGCAGTGCTAATTCCTGTTCTAATAACAGGGGAGCGTTTGTTAACCATATGTTGTCCATTGAGTTTCCATTTAATATTAACACCCCAGCGTACGATTATTTTAATTTCCTTTATTTATATGCTCACTATATCAATATGTGTTTTTAAATATATACTGTGTATTCGGCTTGAGCAATTTGTATTTGGAGGCGTCACTATTGGTTGGTTTGCACAGACAGATTTATATTTTCGTGCTTTAGAAAGCGGATTAATCGTGTTAATCTTCAACACAACTACTTATACAACAGTAATATCAATTTCTCTAGTAACTGCCGGCTGTATTGTTATTGGTATCAAGGTCAAACTAATTACCAACAGACGTAAGCAGCTCACCTCGAGTCAAGTCAAATTAACCACCACACGCCTCATATCAAAGACAACGAAAACGTTACTCAGTATCTGCGTCCTGTACGTTTTATTTAATGGCTTTGTGTTTGGTTTTGAATATGTTTCAAATTCTGTGCACATAGACCAAGAACTGAAGGATGTATTATACGAATTTGAGGATTGGTTAATGTGCCTTAACTGTGTCGGAGACTTCATTATTTACTTCGGTGTTAATAATAATTATGGATTTAGCATCATATGTCCAATGAGTATAATACGCGTAAAATAGTCCTTTACATAATAAGTGCAAGCTTCTCTGAGTGACCCACCACTATGTTCATGCGACTGTGTGATCAAACTGCAAAGCGTGTTATCCAGGATAGTCCCCAGTACAACCAGATAAGGAGGGAATACTGGCCTAGTGAGACGGCACGGCATACAACACTGTAGGGAACAAAAGCCAATCTCCAAAATCTTTTGACGACATGACGAGAACTCATCTCTCGGTGTAAACATGAAAGAACGAACGTTAGAAGAAGAATTAATAGCTTCGGGAAATTAGGAACGAGTCATAGGGTACACAGTAAAGGTATCTTGTGTAAAATAAAACATTGGAATTCATTATCCTAGGTGAGGATTGCGGACATTCGTTCTGCTGCATAGAATACTCTACAATAGCATGTGGAATACATTTTTAAGACTGTAAGGAACGCAAGAAACTATTGTAAGTTTACAATTTGTAATGCAAACAGAATAATGTCGATCATTGTAACCGAGATTATTCCAGTGACCGCTGAAGTAACAGTGCTGGAACTTGTCCACAAGACACTTTCTTGCAGAATCCAATAGACATTTTGACTTATAATTATTCACTGTACCAGCGTTTTGTGGATACTCGTAATGTGATCAGCATTGTCATCCTGACTTGACAGGGATTCCAGAAATGTTCCAGAATACTTCGAATGGCTTTGGCTGTCTCTGATGTTCTTTTTCTCACGGGTGTAAACAGCTTCCCTAATTATATATACTTCAGCAATAATCTGCAATGTTGTATGTTTTCTGAAAGAGTTAACAATTTGTTTTATATTTTGGCTATGCTGTTTACCTGTGCTTACATCACAGAAATACATTCGGCATTGCTAATTTCTGTTCGGTCTGCCGGTCTCCGTGGCCAAAGGTTTGCGAACTCGGTTCGTGAGCCGCTTACCAGGCGTTCGAAACTCAGATGCGACCGATTTGTGCAGCAGACCATCTCGCGTTGTGTTATAACATTTTGGAATGAGAGCCGGTCGTTCAGAAAGCAATAGCAAACTACTGAACGTAAAACTTGCCTAGTACATCAACGACGGCTGAAAAATGCTGGTGTTGACTGCAACGTCCTATAAGGGACATGCAACAACAACAAAATCCTGTTCTAAGAGCAGGGAGCATTTGTTAGCCATATGTTGTCCGTTTAATGTCCATTTAATATTAACAGCCCAGCGTACGATTATATCAGTGTCCCGTATTTATATGCTCAGTATTGCACTGTGTGCAAATACCTGGATGGCTTGGCCACGTGGCATGGTCGAGACAGGAACACTGATCTGATCTACGACTCTGGTAATCTAGTGAAATGGCGAATCATGACCGCCCACGCTTACCGGCTGATATATATATATATATATATATATATATATATATATATATATATATATATATATATATATATATATATATATATATATATATATAAGCTGACCCGGCCTGGCTTCACCCAGCCCCTGGCGGGGAGCGTCTAATGTAATTCATATGAGTAGTCATTATACATTCAAATACATTTCTCTAAGCGCACAGAGTACGCGTTCGACCCCTGCTCCAGTTCCCGTTGCTCGTCTATCTGATGCTCCCGTTCCCGTTGCTCGTCTGTTTCTGATGCTCCCATTCCCGTTCCCGTGGCTCGTCTGTTTCTGATGCTCCCTTTCCCGTTGCTCGGTGTTTCTGATGCTCCCGTTCCCGCCGGAGTGAGAATAGCATCTGTACAAAATTTCAACTCAATCGGATGGACCGTTCGGGAACGCATAAATGACACAGAAAGAAAACAACATTCTCTTTATATATAGTAGAATAGTAGAAGATAGTAGAAGATATGGAAATATGGTATATGGCCAAAATATTGGAAGAGATCTATGTTCATTCCAATAACTAAAATGGGCAACCTTGAAACTACTGAACGTAGCGGCGTACTTCAATGGATATGCAACTACCTTTCTCTCCAAAGTCCAGTAAAACATTTAATGTGATGTCGAAGAGAAATGAAAAGATGAGTTAGAAAATTTTCACGTATCTAACATATTTGCTTTATGTTTATGAAAACTTTGAAAATGCCTTAAAGTTTTTATCACTTTGTTTATAACGCATATGACAGTAGACAACTTCTTTAAACATTTTATAAGACTTTAAGTTAAATACAACAATTATTTAAATTGCATAATATAGCAATGCTACTAAAAGTAATGTCCCTTGATATAACTTTTGTTGTTAAGGCCCCTTAATTATACGTTTTTCATTTTAATGTTGTTTTATTACGTACAAAACTGTTTTTAAACTAACTAACTATGTCTGCGGCAGTGAGAACAACATCTGTACAAAATTTCATCTCAATCGGATGGACCGTTCAGGAACGCATAAAGGACACACAAAGGAAAAAAAATTCTCTCTTATATATATATATATATATATATATATATATATATATATATATATATATATATATATATATATATATATATATATATCATATCTATATATCATCATATCATCATCATTGGCACTGTCAGGGTCTTACACCTGGCTCGCTACCTAACACATGTGGGACAGTACAAGTACAACGTGATTTGACTCAAGACTCAACGACACAACGTTCAACGGATTTAATTACAGATCATATACAGTACGATGATCACAACAATATATACTGGGTACTTCAATACACTTACATTCACCATACAGCACACAGTCTGACTCTCAAGATGTCCAGGCACTCGACATTCGGCCACAGAAACCTTTCTCGCAACATGCGTCCTGTTCAGTCCACGTCCCAGAGCTGTCTGCCTGTGGTTTGGAACTCGCCTCCTCACCTGAGGTGGCCTCACGAGACATGCGTGCGTCCTTGGTGTGACCGCTGGCCGTCTCGCCAGCCGGCAACTTCGCAGGCAGGTGACCACTATTCGCCTGGCGGCGTAACGAAGTTCCTTCATCCCTGCTAGGGACTGAGTCACCTGGCGGCGTAACGATGTCACTGCATCACTGCCGTACTGTGGACTCTGACACGCTCCCCCGGCAACTCCATGAAAGACGTCATCTTTCATGTCTAATATATATACATACTGGGTTAGTACCTTAACCCTTGTCAGAGTCAACCCTTATGTTGCTTATATACATTGGTATCATAATACATAGAAAATACACATCTGACATAGAAAACATATAATCAATAGAAGTTATATTCAACAACATGTGGTGTTCAACTTTTAACACCTGTCAGGTTTCATCATCTCGATGGCTGATTACCTTAATTGCATTAATGACCCAGTCAGATCGGTAGTACCAGCTTCACGCATCTACCTCGCAGCATTCAAAAAAAAAAACGTAATAATATGGTTCTTGAAACAAAAACCATCTAGCTAGACCGAAATGCGGCTGTTTATAAGTCGCATAAAACGCTCAAACCCTGACCTTATTTGGCCAGTGGCTCTTGTGTTGGTCTGCAATGTCGGCAACCCTCTGCCATGCCCAGTAGATGGCTACCTGTTGTGTCAATAATCTGGCAACACTTGGCTATTTATACACAACACATTAGAATATACATTTCAAATTATGGCCCTTTGTGAATTGATGTAATAACAAATAAATGAAAGGGAAATAATTTTCACATTAATGAAATACAATAATTTACAATCATTATTCTATTTCTTAGCGTCATTGCTTGACGTTTATTCATATTAACGAGAAAAAGTCGCTAGTATGAATACACTAATAAAGATATGATTCTAAGATTACACTACATAAATATATAAACACACAATTCGTGTATTCAATTTTATAGATTCCTAAAGATTTTAGAATCGTCATAGCTTTTTAAACTTTAATGTGTCGTCTGCTAGTTTTACTCTAAATTACAACATAATCCGGAAGTACACACGAACACTAAGTAATCGATGTTACAACTTGTAGAACACACCTGTTCCGGTTTGATGTAGATACGGACGGTATACTGTTTTTACAGTTCATGTGTTGGATGTTTTCTTATAAACTTTCTGGATTTAGATTAAACTGCAATGGTGTAGCTGTCAACTGTTCATGTCACACTTTCACACATGGATGTTAAAATATCTCTGGAAGATTCCACACGGATATGCCACTGTCACAATGGATAGTTCGCTTACGGTAAGTCTTGAGCGAATGTGGCAATGTTCTTGTTACAGAATATGTACAATTAAATTTCGCTTTCTACCACACACTACACAATTATACACGACAATCACTACATTTAGTAATAAAATAAGAACATTATATACAGTGGGAGTAACCCCTATCACAATGTAGACATTACACAGCTTTTGTGAATGCACAACTTATTCACTGATAGATGGCTGTGTTGATCTGAGTATTTTACACTGCACTCAGACTTTGTTGCTCAATGGGTCGGTCGGACAACGGGACAACAAATCGGCGATCGTATTGGTTCGGCCTGGAATATGTCGGACCTCGAAGCTGTAGTCTTGGAGTTTCAAAGACCAACGGGCTATCATATGGTTTGATGGTACCCCAGAATTTATGAATCGCAACGGACTGCTGTCAGATTCCACGATAAAATGGCGTCCTAGAAGAAATCTAGACAATTTTGTAATACCCACCACTAAAGCTAGGGCTTCCAACTGAGGTATTGACCACGCCCGTTCTCTCGGCTTCAGCTTTCTGGATACGAAATACACAGGATGGAGAATGTTGTTGTGCTCTTGCAGCAAGACTGCTCCAATCGCGACGGAGCTCGCATCTGTTCTTAATCTGAAAGGTAAATGGAGATTTGGCAATTTCAGGATGGGATTGTGTAAGCTATCATCAGAAAAACAAGCTAATACTTTAGAGAATGCTAATTTTAGGCATTCATTGCTTACAATTTTCTCCGGCTTATCTTTAGTTAGTAAGTTAGTAAATACTTCGGTTAGGTCGGAAAAATCCGGAATAAACTGCCCGTAATAATTTATCAGTCCTAACAAACTTCTGACTTGTTTCTTTGTAGTCGGAAGTGATAGTTTTAGACTCTTGGACACAATGTTATCGTCTGTCGTGACAAAGCCATTGGATATTTTGTATCCCAAAAAGGATATTTCAGGGTAGGCCATGTCTACTTTTGAAGGTTTTACTGTCAGTCCGTGCTGTCTGATGCGTTCAAATGTCAGTTCTAATGTCTTTATGTGCTCTGTCATTGTCTCTGTGTGAACACAGATGTCGTCGATATAGCAAATTATGTTAGGAATGTCTATTAGAAGAAGTCGTGTCATACGTACGAATGTGGCTGGGGCGTTGACTAGCCCAAATGGAAGTTTGCACCATTCGTACAGTCCCCAAGGTGTGGCAAAAGCTGTCAGATGTCTGCTCTGTTCGTCTACTTCTATCTGATAATATCCTTTAGTCATATCTATCTTTGTGAAGAACCTAGCGTCTGTCAGTTCTGTCAGAAGATCGTCAGCGTTTGCCATTGGCTCCAAATCTAGAACTGTTATTTTATTTAGTTTTCGATAGTCGATACACAGTCTTATGGTATTGTCCTTTTTGCGAACAATGACCATGGGAGATGAGAAGTCTGATTGGGATCGTCTTATGGTGTTACTCTTTTCTAGGTTGATGATCTCATGATGTAAATGTTCTTTGTAATGTAATGGGATGGTGTATGGTCTGCATCGTATGGGTGTGTTTGATGTGAGTGTGATGTGATGCTGTACTAATTCTGTTTGTCCTGGGTTGTTGGAGAAAATGGTGTTGTACTGTTGTATTAGGTGTTTTAAACTGTCTGTTTCTGCTTGAGTTAGCTTTGGATTGATCTTGATATCCTTCAAGCAGTCTGTCGTGTCTAATGTAGGTGTTGGAATTTCGTCACTAACCTCGTCATCTTCGTGATCTATTATGACTGTACAAGCTGTCGTATCGTCTTGTTCGTTGTCTCTGTTATGGTATGGTCTTAGCATATTTATGTGAAATATTTTGTGTTTGTCTTTTATTAGGATCTCATAGTCTACAGGTGAAATCTGTCTTGTCACTTTAAAAGGTCCCTGCCAAGAATCAGTCAATAAGTGTCGGTCACTAGGTAACAGAAGAAGAACGTCCTGTCCAGGTGTCAAAGTTATTGTTCTGTTTCTTTTGTCAGCATACTGTCTATAAGTAGCACCAGATAATTTTAGTGCATTCTTTGCAATCGTACATGATTTGATGATTCTTTCACGCAATGATGTAACATATACGTATGATGATATGGGTTTAAGTACTGGAGTAGATTCAGTTAACATTTGGTGATAAATAGTCAATGGGCCACGTGGTTTGGCACCATAAATAAGTTCAAAAGGAGAGAAACCGGTACTAGAATGTGGTACCTCGCGATAAGCAAAAAGAATAGCTGGTAGATATACATCCCAATTATTAGGGTGTTCTTGCGTGACTTTTGCAAGCATGTGCTTCAGATCGCCGTTAAACTTTTCCACGATTCCACTTGAGTGAGGATGGTATGGTGAATTGAAACATTGCTTCACTCCCAACATTCTGGTGAAAGCTTGGGTAGATGCGGCGATAAACTGAGTACCCCTATCAGATTGGATAGTGTCTGGAAATCCTATCCGAGAAAAAATATGGAAGAATACTTCCATTATATAATTGGCAGTTATGTTCTTTAGCGGAATAGCTTCCGTCCAGCGACTACATTGATCAACGACAGTTAGAATATATTTATTCCCTTTAGTTGTTGTATGATTGAGAGGGCCTACTATGTCAACAGATAGTTTTTCAAAAGGTCGACTGGCTAAGTCAGTGACTTGCAACTTTGCCTGTGGGTGTTTACCTTTTTTTATCAGTTTCTGGCAGGTGTCACAACTTCTGCAATATTCTTTAATGTCATTGCAAAATTTGGGCCAATGAAACTGTGTTAATAATCTAGATCTGGTCTTAACATATGCCATATGCCCTGCAAGAGGTATATCGTGGGCAAGATGTAAGGCTTGCTTACGATAACTAGTTGGCAAAACAGTTTGCTCTGTGGTGTTGTCACCTCTGGTATAATACCTGGTGAGGATATCATTTTTCAAAGCAAAATGCCATTTTGCATTTTTGGTTACCTTTGGCTTTTGGCCGATCAGATTAAAATATTTTACCAATGAAGGGTCAACCTTTTGAGCTGTTACAAAAGTTTCCTTCATGGTGTTAGTAGGTAGTGATACTGGGCTAAGTGACTGAATAGCCTCAGTTTGATTACTTTCATCTTGCACTCTAGCAGTAGATCTGGTTACTGCATTCCCACAATCAATGATGTCAGATGGTGATGAAACAATGTTGTCAATGATATGATGAGAACTTAGTGCTACATTAGCTACCATACATTCAATAGGTGGTGTGACATTATCAATGATGACATTGGATGGTGATGTTATGTTATCATCAATACACACAGATGTTATGTCATGAGGTTTATCATTCACCTCTGGCAAATTTCCAATTATTACATCACACACTGGGTTTGTTAACGCAGCGACCTTTACTTTCCCAGTGAGGAAAGGTGTTTGAATATATGCCCATGCTAATGGGTATCTCTCAATATTGCCTGAGAAGGTTCTGCATGTTACGTGACTGCCTGTATAGTCTGTAGGCATTATGAACGTTCTCTTCAGGCCAATAAGTGAACTGCCGGTATCTCGAAGAACTGTAGCAGACTTGCCGTTCACATATCCGTGATGGACGATTATCTTGCCTTTTGAATCTACTACCAAATTAGCTTCTTCATTGGCAATAGGGATGGCGTGACCACACGTTAAAATACCATCTTCATAGAAGGTGTTACAAACAGTACATAAAGTGTTATACATGTCAAAAGTCTGTGCTGAGTTCACAGGATGTTTCTCTGATTCTTCTTCTTCTGACTCTGAACTGTTTGATAAGGCAGCATTTGCCTCGTTGATCATTTGTCTACCTTTACAATCCTTGCGATGGTGTCCATGCGCTTTACAAAGATAACATTTACGCACAGACCTGAACGATCTACGCTCATGATCTCGTCTGTTTATCATATCTCGTAGATAAATATCATATTTTGGGTTTTTATCGCACATTTCATTTTGTTGATGTGAAAATTTACAATGAATACAGTGCTTAAATTTCTCAGAGGTAGGCCTATGAGGTTTCTGCCTACTATAGGGTTTGTCAAAATTAGCCGCAGCTACAAAATCAATGTCCGTAGATTCTGTCACAAAACAGTGTTTGTTGGCGGTGTAAAACGCCGTACCTCGTCTATCAATCTCATCTATACTAGTGCATTCATTCACCTGCAAAAATTTGGAAAATTTTGGTGGAATGGATGAAATGATTTTGTCTCTGATGATTAGATCTTCTAATCTATCATAATTTCTGTCAATTTTGGCTGCTGAAGTCCATTTGGTGAAAATATCTCGGACTGAGCAGAGGTAGTCAGAGAACGTTTGAGTCGGTTTTGGGCTCAACTTGCTGAACTGTTCTCTGTAACCTGCTTCATCTAACATAAAATGTGCCATTATCTTTGATTTAAGATAATGGTAGTCTTTTCTGAGGTCTTTGGGAATAGTCTCAATGACTTTAAGAGGTTCCCCTGATAAACTCCTCATATACACAATATTCCATTCCGACAGTGGAACTTGGTAATGTTCCATTAAAGTTTCAAAATTTTGGGTAAAGGCTGCAATGCAGTCACCCGAGGTATAATTACGTACAATACCCTGATATTTCTTGTACCGGTTTTCTTTCTCCAGTCTCTCAGATTTCTTATACTCTTTATTGATAGCAGTCTCAGTATCGAGTTGTTTTATTTTTAATTGCAACTCCAGTTCTTCTCTCTTACTCTGAGCTGCTATTTCTGCTTTCTTGAGTTCACTATCTATCTCAGCTTGCTTTGTCTTTGCAGCCAGTTCTAATTCGGCTTGCTTTGTCTTTGCAGCCATTTCTAATTCGGCTTGCTTTAAGGCTGTTTCTGCCTCCAATTGCTTGGCGGCTCTTTCAGTCTCTAATTGCTTGGCGGCCCTTTCAGCTGCTCGTTCATCGCGTTCAGCCGCTTTCTCGCGAAGGTGTTCAGAGTATTTATTCTCACTCCACTTTGTTAACTCATCACCTGTTAACTTCAATTTTAACCCCATATCAATGAAATCATTTAATGAAGACATGATGAAAAATGTCAAAGTAATATCAGCCACACAATTAGTTATAAGTGGTTAGTACAATAAACAAATTACAATTTTTCTATATGCAATCTGTGCCTAAAATTGCATCCTTAAAGTAAATGAAAAGAAAAGTATACTCAAGTGCCCTGGATGCGGTGAAGAATGGTTGGAAATCAGGCTAGGAACCTGTAGGGTCGCTACTTCGAATCACAAATGACCTCTACGCGCACGGTTTCGGATGGTACGGAAAAACTTGCTTTGTTTTGGAGGAAATAAATTAGCGTCTATTTGTTGGTGTGTGCCTGCTTGTCACTAAGTATTGAGTAGGTTTGTATGGCGTTGAGTATAATTGTATGTCGTTAGTTTGTCCGTCAACAATTTTTTTTTTCAACACAAGTCACTTTCTTTCAAAACTCTCTGCTTTCCACAAACTCAATCCACAAAGACAATCTAAATGTATCTCCACACGCTATAACATTGATGACTCATCACTTACATCAAGATGACATTCAGTAAGGACATAGACATCAAGTTTACAAGATGGCGACAAGGTCACAATGGCGACAAGATCACAATGTCGACAAGGTCAAAATGGTGACAAAAATTTGACAATCACGAATGTTTTATACGTTTACACGATCAAACAATACGAATGCACGGTACGTTTACAACTAGTCTCCATGTTTACACAATGTAGCAATAATTCAAAATGAGCCTTCCATGATCACTTTTACATGTACAAACAATTTTAACAAAAATTCTAAGTTAACAACCACTAGTTCTAACCATTTATCACATAAATACGTTCATTTCAAAGCTGGACGTTAGCCCCCACGTCCACACATGTCAGGGTCTTACACCTGGCTCGCTACCTAACACATGTGGGACAGTACAAGTACAACGTGATTTGACTCAAGACTCAACGACACAACGTTCAACGGATTTAATTACAGATCATATACAGTACGATGATCACAACAATATATACTGGATACTTCAATACACTTACATTCACCATACAGCACACAGTCTGACTCTCAAGATGTCCAGGCACTCGACATTCGGCCACAGAAACCTTTCTCGCAACATGCGTCCTGTTCAGTCCACGTCCCAGAGCTGTCTGCCTGTGGTTTGGAACTCGCCTCCTCACCTGAGGTGGCCTCACGAGACATGCGTGCGTCCTTGGTGTGACCGCTGGCCGTCTCGCCAGCCGGCAACTTCGCAGGCAGGTGACCACTATTCGCCTGGCGGCGTAACGAAGTTCCTTCATCCCTGCTAGGGACTGAGTCACCTGGCGGCGTAACGATGTCACTGCATCACTGCCGTACTGTGGACTCTGACAGGCACCTTGCCGTCTTGACAGACGATAGTTTGTGCTTTAAAAAGGCATAATAACTTTTAACTATGGCGGTAGCGAGTGTGACTGATAAGGCCAATTTGCGCTGTAAATGTCCGTTCACAGTGGGTGCATGTGAACACGTGGTAATTTCCACCATCATGCACCATCTTACGTCTCAATCGCTTGGTGTGTGACTTTTCTGCAATAATTTTCTCCTTTGACTTTATTCCATTTCTGATATTTGCCCTCCATGCAACACGCTCAGCGGCGACTTGCTCCCAATGTGCATTATCAATGCCTGTATCAATCATGACCCGCTTACACACATCTTTGTATCGTAGTAGAGGCCGACCCTGAGATCTCTTACCCATCTGTAATTCACCAAAAAAGATATCCTTTGGTATTCTACCATCATCCATCCTCCTAAGATGTCCTATCCATCTAAGTCTATGAAGACTGAGCATGGAATAAACTGTCACACAACCTGATCTTTCCAATACTTCAGTATTTGTGATTTTGTCTTGCCACTTAATACCAAGAATTCTTCGCAGACACCGCATATGAAAGCTGTTTAAGTTGTTCTCTTGGTGTGAGTAAGTTGTCCAGGTTTCACTGCCATAGAGAAGAGTACTAAGGACACAGGCTTGATAGACAAGGACTTTTGTTTTGGCAGTAAGCTTCCAGTTCTCCCAGACTCTTTTTCTAAACCTGTTCATTGTTGTTGCTGCCTTACCAATCCGGATGTTGATTTCGTGATCTAGGGATAATTTGCTATTTACCACTGATCCTAGATATGTAAAATGGTCTACTATCTCTAGTTCGGCGTCGTCAATAAAGATTGATGGTACCCCATGTGCACCTTGTGACATAATCTGTGTCTTCTTTTTGCTAATTGTTAAACCAAATTCAGAACAAGCATTGGAGAATGCAGATAGTAGACATTGCAATTCTTCCTCAGAGTGGGTCGTAACTGCAGCATCATCTGCAAAAAGCAACTCTATGATCAGTACCCTCCTAATTTTGGTCTTAGCCTTCAATCTCTGAGCATTGTAGAGGCCGCCATCTGAGCGTGAGTGAATGTATATACCACCATCCTGATCACGAAATGCACATTTCAGTAGAAGTGAAAAGTATATTCCAAAGAGGGTGGGAGCTAGTACACAACCTTGCTTAACTCCACTCTTGATTTCAAATTCTTCAGAAGTTGCACCATCAAACTTGATTATACCCTTCATGCCTGTGTGGAACGATTCCACAATGGACAGAAGAGTTGGTGGGCAGCCAATCTTCTTTAGTGCCTTGAACAGACCCTCACGACTGACCAAATCAAATGCCTTTGTGAGGTCGATGAAGGCAATAAACAGTGGTTGATTCTGTTCACGGCATTTTTCTTGCATTTGTCGCAATGAGAATATCATATCAGTGGTAGACCGGTTCTGTCGAAAGCCACACTGTGATTCGGGGTAGACTTGATCTCCTAGGACTTGAAGTCTGCGCAGAACAATTCTGGCAAATACTTTTCCAACAATACACAGAAGTGAGATACCCCTATAGTTGCTGCAGTCGCTCCGATCGCCCTTGTTCTTGTACAGTGTTATGATGCTTGAATCTTTGAAATCCTGTGGGACTTGTCCTTCACGCCAGCATAGCTCTATTAGCTGGTGGATCTGTATAGTGAGTGTGTCTTGCCAACTCCTGATAACCTCTATTGGAATCCCATCCTTACCTGGAGCCTTGCCAGATGCAAGTTCATTTATAGCACACTTAACTTCTGTTATGGTGGGAAGTGTGTCCAGGTGGTCAAGAGTTGGTAGAGCCTCTATGGCGTTGAGGGCATCATCCGCTAGTTTGGTCTCACTTGAGTAAAGCTCCAAATAGTGCTCTACCCATCTGTCCATCTGCTGTTTCTTATCAGTGATGATTTCTCCAGTCAAGGTTTTCAATGGTGCACTTCTTTTGATCACTGGACCACAGGCTTTCTTTATTCCTTCATACATGCTTCTTATGTCTCCCTTATCACTTGCGATTTGAATGGACTCACATAACTTGATCCAATAATCATTTGCACACTGCCTGGCAGCCTTTTGCACATCCTTCCTAGCTTGCCTAAGCTCACTCAGAGTGTTACGCGTTGGTCTTTCCTTGTTTCTTAAGAGAGCTTTTTTCTTCTTATCAATCAAGGGCTGCAGAGTCTCGCTGTTGGCCGCAAACCAGTCCTGCCTCTTATGATCCACAGTGCCGTAAACCCCTACGGCAGTTTTATAAAGAGTTTCCTTAATTTGACCCCACTTTTCATTTACTGTACAATTTTCTGGTGTATCAGTGAAAGAGTCTTCAAGTTGCTGTTGAAACTGAAAGCACTTTTCAGGATCATGAGTGTTAATAATATTAATCCTGAGGCTAGATTTGTGTTTAGCTGTGTAGATTCTCTTTGGTCTCAGTCTAACCCTTGCAACAACCAAAGAATGATCCGTATCACAGTCAGCACTGTGGTAACTACGAGTCAATGATATATGGTTCAGATGTTGTCTCCGTGTGATGATGAAGTCCAGCTGGTGCCAATAGCCGGATCTTGGATGTTTCCATGTGACCTTATGCATCTCTTTTGTTTTAAAAAAAGAGTTTGTAATACATAGGTCATTACTGGTGCAATGCTCCAGCAGCCTTTGCCCATATTCATTCATGCGACCGATGTTGTATTTTCCAAGGCACACTGGCCATGAACTCGAGTCCTTGCCCATATATATATAGTAGAAGATATGGAAATGTGGTATATGGCCAAAATATTGGAAGAGAACTATCTTCATTCCAATAACTAAAATGGGCAACCTTGAAACTACTGAACGTAGCGGCGTACTTCGAAGGATATTAACTTCCTTTCTCTCCAAAGTGTAGTAAACCATATAATGTGCTGTCGAAGAGAAATAAAAAAAATGAGTTATAAAATTTTCACGTATTTAAAATAGATCTATTATTTTTTATGAAAACTTTGAAGATGCCTTAAAGTTGTTATCATTTTATGTATTACGCATATGACTGTAGATAACTTCTTTAAACATTTTATAAAACTTAAAGAAAAATACAAAATTACTTAACTTACATAATATAGCAATGCTACTAAAAGTAATATCCATTGTTGTTACGTCCCCTTAATTATACGTCTTTCCTTTTAATGTTGTTTTATTACGTACAAAACTGTTTTTAAAGTAACTATGTCAGTTGGATCCGCGGGAGTGAGAAGAACATCTGTACCAAATTTCTCAATCGAGAACGCATAAAGGACACACACACACACACACACACACACACACACACACACACACACACACACACACACATTGTCTTTATATATATATATATATATATATATATATATATATATATATATATATATATATATATATATATATATAAGACAATGTGTGTGTGTGTGTATATATATATATACTGACAAAATGCAGTGATATAAGTCCGGCAATAACTCGTTCAATCCATTGTATGTGTCTTTGTTATTCAAATATACATACAATTGCAACAAAACAGTAGCAACATTGACAAATAAAAGTGAATGTTTCAAAAGATTTAACAGGCGGTTTGACAGTGTGGTGTATCATCACCCTTTCTGTTTAGTTTGCACAGTGAAATAATAACAGGATTCATGCAAGATATTCCAGGAAGCGCTGTGGGCAGAATGTAAATAACCTGTGATATACCGAAGACGCTTGTTAGATCGATGGGAATAAAACTCTGTTAACTGATTCAGTGCCAAAGAAAAAACAAAGAGGAGGTTTCGGCCAGACATAGTACACAACCAGATGAACAAGTATAATGCAAATTTCCGTTCTCTGAGCATTGAAGCTGCGGATCGTACCACGAAATTAAACAAATATCACGATGATCCTAGTATGGCGATATATCGTCCTTCTGTTGACATCGTCCTTCATGTTCACATGTAATGCTACATTATCTTCGGCACTGAGTTAGCTAAAGAAACCAATCCTAGTCTCAGTTAATGGTATTGATCATTACATAGATACATGTCTCCCAAAATACAACATCCGGGTGAGTGGAAGTAGCCTGTAACAAGTCAATTTACTTGCAGAGCCAAATGACCAGAGAGAGTAAACAGGAAGAAAGAAAGAAAGAAAGAAAGAAAGAAAGAAAGAAAGAAAGAAAGAAAGAAAGAAAGAAAGAATACCAACAATAAAAAGAAATAAACAAAAAAAAAAAACATAAAAGAAAGAAAGAAAGAAAGAAAGAAAGAAAGAAAAAATACCAACAATAAGAAAGAAACAAACAAAGAAACATAAAAGAAAGAAAGAAAGAAAGAAAGAAAGAAAGAAAGAAAGAAAGAAAGAAAGAAAGAAAAAATACCAACAATAAGAAAGAAACAAACAAAGAAACATAAAAGAAAGAAAAATAACAGAAAGAAAGAAAGAAAGAAAGAAAGAAAGAAAGAAAGAAAGAAAGAAAGAAAGAAAGAAAGAAAGCCAGACAGAAAATCAGAAAGAAAGAAAGAAAGAAAGAAAGAAAGAAAGAAAGAAAGAAAGAAAGAAATACCAACAATAAGAAAGAAAGAAACAAAGAAACATAAAAGAAAGAAAGAAAGAAAGAAAGAAAGAAAGAAAGAAAGAAAGAACGAAAGAAAGAAAGAAAGAAAGAAAGAAAGAAAGAAAGAAAGAAAGAAAGAAAGAAAGAAAGAAAGAAAGAAAATCAGACGTGCTCAATACAAAACGTGAGCACAAAGACCGTTAAGAAGTCTAGAATCATTTAGCAATTTCTGGCTGCATTTCAAGTGGTTTGATGTAGTTACTGCTGTCACTGGCACTGCGGGAAGCCACAATTGATATACACGACACAATTAATTTGATTGTGGTTATAATGGCTGAAGAAACAATTCAGCATGTTTCAAAGGAAGGGCTTTATTTATCCACCATCATTCTTAGCAGACACGATTTTTCAATTATTCTACACTAGTTTCTAACATTGGTTGAGTGGTGGTGCGGTGGATAGCGTGTTTACTTAACGGCCCTGTGGTAATATGTTTGGACCCTCTTCGAGGCGGGATCTGTTTTAATTACAGTTACGCTGGCTCCCTGGTCGACCCAGCCTAAAATTGGTTCCATTAAAATTGTGTTGGAACTAAAGGCGATCGGTGCAATAATGACCTCATCCGTCTCGCATCGTTGACAAATATTATACTGGCACCTCGCCTTCTTGACAGCCGAAAGTTTGTTACATTGTGCTTCAAAAAATGTAGAATAACTACAACCCATGACGGCAACAAGGGATGGTGCTTTACCTCTCTATAGAACAAAGCCTGGGCTGAATTGTAGAGACCATATGTTGGCCATGCAGCATGATCCCTTTCTCGGCCTGCCTAGTTTACTCCAGAGGAAAGGTGACGCCAATACATCTAGAACAAGACAAGCTACCGGAATGGCAAAGCAGTCCTGTAACCGCCCGCAGGTCGTGCTTCGATCCTAGACCAGTTGCCGACAACGGCTTTGGACCTGCTCCGCCTTGCCATGTCATTTATTATTTAGATTGCACTCCCGTACTATAATAAGGCTTGTACAATCCCAGATGTGCTCCTCCATCCGAAGCCGTTGACACAATGTGGGATATCGCGTTTGGTGCGCTGCCTAACATTCGGCGCTAACAGAAATCAGACAGTACTATTTACTGTCATACGGTAGCTGAGTAATATCTGACTAAGACCAAACATTTGGCGCCCACTGAAAGCATGCAGTACCGTCTACTGTCATATGGTAGCCCAGTCACATCTGACTGGGACCTGACTTATGTTTACAAATATGGTGATAACACTGTTTACACAGTACGTATCACGACGTGAAAAAAGTCCTTTAATTAACTTTGTTTTTGGTTGTTGTTGCGTATCCCTTACGGGACGTTGCAGTCAACACCAGCATTTTTCAGCTGCTGTTGATGTACTAGGCAAGTGTTACGTTCAGTAGTTTGCCATTGCTTTCTGAACGACCGGCTCCCATATCAACACGATATAACACAGCGCGACACGGTCTGCTGCACAAATCGGTCGCAGCTGAGCTTCGAACGCCTGGTATCCTGCCCACGAACCGCGTTCGCAAGCCTTTAGCCACGGAGCCGGTTTACTTAACTACTGTTCACTTAACCACTACGCCATAGCGTCCCCAAATTGTCACCCGTACATACATGAGACTAATTAGAGACCTCATCTCATCTTGAATGACACAGCCCAGGGGCTGTGGGTATATCTGTATGTCAGTGGGTCAACTATTATTAGTGTCGACACGGAAGATGCAATGTCCGTTACCGGAAGTCGCAGTCAACCCCTGCATTTTTGGATGTTTGTTATTTACTAGACAAGTTTACGTTCAGTAATTTGACATTGCTTTCTGAACGACCGATGCTCATCCCATTGTTAAAAATCAACATAAGGTGGTCTGCACGGACGATGGTCAAACATCAGTATCTTTAACAATGATTTTACGGTGATGGGCGAGATATTAAAACTAAATACAAAGCGATAAATGATGTTTTAAAGCAGACAGCATTCAAGACCAAGGATGAGCATGTCTCAATGCAGTTTGATTTTTAGATGTCGAATATTTCCAACATTGCCATGCATAATTCCCCAGTGTTGGAATGCTCGTTCTTCAACAGAGAGAAGGAGCTGGGTTTATACTGTGGTAAGGCGGTCTCCCTGGCCTAGGTGTTAACATCTTTTTCTGTAATCCCGTATATTCTCGTGAGTAAAGTAACCTGCGCGAGAATCGGTAGCGGTTCTCGCCGCGTTGGTAATTTATATTGTACGTGAGCCGGTCTCTCAGAAAGCAATGGCAAACTAATGAGCGTAATTTTGCCTAGTACATCAACAGCATCTGAAAAATGCTGGTGTTGACTGCAACGTCCTGTAAGGGATATGCAACATTAGAAGAAAGAAAACAGGCTAGTTATACAAAGTGACCCACATCCTTGGCAACGTAATTCTTCTCGTGGCTTCGACTTAACCTAAGACTATCTCATGGCTGGGACACAATCCAACACTCTCATGGCTTGGAGACAATATAATACTCATGGCTTGGACATAATCTAAGACTCTGTCATGGCTTGAACACAATCTAAGACACTCTCGTGGCTTGGACACAATCTAAGACGCTCTCATGGTAGGACACAATCTAAGACTACATGGCTTGAACACAATCTAACACTCTCTCAAAGCTTAGGCACCCCCTCAAACTCTTTTGTGAAAGAGTTTCACACAATAAACTTAACAAATCTATATCGCAACAATTCTACTCAGAATTATAATGAGAAGAATATGAAAGTACATACAATGGAAACTGGTGAAATGCAGTTTGGATTTGCTTAAGTGAAACGTATAACTAATTCACTATATACATACTATGAATAGTAATACAGAGGTCATTAAAGATACATAAATTATCGTGTATGCCAAGTGTCAGAAGTCGGGGTGCGCCACCGTCTAGATGAAAGTATTAGTCACTGGCGAGCAAATCCAAATAGTCAAAAATTGACTAAGGGCAGAATCTATATGGCTGAACTACAGATTAAGCCCATGAATATCAAGAGTACAGATTACAAGTGGCTCGTAACAAGATGAAATCAGCTGACTTTAATGTTCGCCAAGGAATGGGAAGGAGAAGGTTAGCTGAGGTAGATTTTAAAGTCTAGATTGAAGAGTAATTGACAACTATCCCAGTGCACGTTTTTCTCCCCTGACTGTTCCCTTCCTTGGTGTCTAAGTAATCCCCCAACAATGTACACACACAAAAAGTATGCACCATCATCATCATCATCAAGTTCAAAGCCGGCTGGCGTAGGCGTTCATGGCTCTCCACAGATCTCGGTCTTTGGTGTTCTGGATCAACTCTGATGATATTCCTCCATGCCACGGTCTCAGTCCGTCCAGAATCATTTATCTTGGGCTGCCTCTGCCTCTCTTCCCGTCGATATTTCCAGTTGTCACGATTTTCTCCAATACCTCTCTTCTCATCACATGACCAAAGAAAGCTGTTTGTCTCGTTCTTATTGTTGTATAATATCTCGGTCTTTAGTGTTCTGGATCAACTTTGCTGATGATATTCCTCCATGCCACTGACTTAGTCCGTCCAGCATCATTTCTCTTTGTCTGCCTCTGCCTCTCTTCCCCTCGATCTTTCCAGTTGTCACGATGTTCTCCAATGCCTCTCTTCTCATCACATGACCAAAGAAAGCTGTTTGTCTCTTTCTTTTTCTTGTTTATAGTGTTCTAGTTTCATTAGCCTCTTTCAGGCAATCGTTGTTAGTTACTCTGGCAGTCCAAGGAATTCAAAACATTCGTCTTAAAAACCACATCTCTGTTACTTCTAAGTTCTTCCTAATTTGTTCATTTACATTCCAAGATTCGCTGCCATACAGGAAAAATGGTTCTATAAAGCATTTTAGCACTCTCTTTCTTACATTCGTTGATAGCGACTTATTGCATAAGATACTCTTCATTTTCTGATATTCTGCCTTTGCCTGCCATATTCTGCTTTTAATCTCTGTTGTAAATTTTCCATCTGATGTTATAAGTTCCCCCAGGTATTTAAAATTATCCACTTGGTTGAGAATTCCCCCTTCTATTTCTATGTCACATTTTGGTGTCCCCATTTTCTTTGATTTCACCATTGTTGCTGTTTTCTTGATATTCAAGGAGAGTCCTTTCTGTGAACTCTCTGTTACTACACTGTCCAACAATTGTTGTAGGTCTTTTGCATTATCCGCCACCAATACTGTGTCATCTGCATAGCGTATATTGTTTATATTATATCCTCCGCTTAGTATTCCTGGCTTCTCTTTGATCTCTCTCATTATTACTTCGCTGTATAGGGAGAAGAGATCGAGTGACAAGACAAACCCCTGTCGTACTCCTAGCTTTATCTGTTTGTAACTACCCTCTCTATTTCCCATTTTAATTGCTGCTACTTGGTTCCAGTATATATTCTTTATTATTCTTAATTCTTTCCAATCAATGTTGATATCGTCACACATTTTAATCAGCTCATCATGTTTTACTTTAACAAATGCCTTAGTATAATCTATGAAGCATAAATATATGTCTGTCTGTTTCTCTATTGACCTTTCTATCGTGTTCGTAATATATATGTATATTGCATTGTTTGTATAATCTATGAAGCATAAATATACGTCTCTCTGTTTCGCTATTGACCTTTCTATTAGTGTTCGTAATATACATGTATATTGCATTGTTTGTACCCTTTCCTTCCATAGAACCATACTTTTCTTCACTAATTTCCATTTTTCTTTTCTTTTTTGTTCTTCTCATTATAATTCTGAGTAGAAGCTTAGTGACATGGTTTATGAGGTTAATTGTACGAAAATATTCGCATTCAATTGCTCATGGTCTCTTTGGTATTGCTATAAATACAGATTTCAGCATATCTCTCGGTAAATATCCAATATTGTAAATATCATTCAGCATTTTGGTTAATATATCTACTCCAAATTCTCCCAATACTTCTAATTCTTCTACTGTGATTTCATCTGGCCCAGTTGTTTTTCCTTTATTCATATGCTTCATAGCGTCAGCGACTTCTTCTTTTAGAATAGGTGGACCTTCTAAGTTACTTTCTTCTGTTAATTCTTCCCTTTCTCCGCTATATAATTATAGCGCCTTCCTTCAATAAAATATTTCCTGTTTTTGATTCCAAACACCCTGTATTTATTCTTATTGTTCTTCCTGTGAGCTCACTGATTTGTATGTGCTTCAATCAATCAATCATGTGCCATGCCGGAAAGCGTGAGCGGTCATGACTCGCCATTTCACTCGATCACCAGTGTCGTGGATCAGCTCAGTGTTCCTGTCTCGTCCAT
Organism: Cepaea hortensis; assembly: GCA_963921405.1. Taxonomy (NCBI): domain Eukaryota; kingdom Metazoa; phylum Mollusca; class Gastropoda; order Stylommatophora; family Helicidae; genus Cepaea; species Cepaea hortensis. Next base: position 448,001,606 of record OY992876.1, on the reverse strand, counting down.
GCCATGTGGCCAAGCCATCCAGGTATTTTCCTCTCGGTCTTCCTCTTGGTCTGTTCCCCTCGATCTTGCCAGTTGTCACTAAGTTCTCCAACCCATTTCTTCTCATAACATGTCCAAAAAATTTTGACTGTCTACGTCTAATTTCTCTAATCATTTTACGATGTTCATTTGTCTCCTGTAGTACTTGGTCATTGGTTTTTCTGTCTGTCTATGGTATTCTTTGCATTGTCCTCAGAAACCACATTTCTGCAGCCACCAGATGCTTTTCAGCTTGACTGCTCATTGTCCAAGTTTCACATCCATACAAAAGAACAGGCTCTATGTATCCCCTCAACACTCTTTTTCTCGTTTCAATTGACATCTTTTTATTGGTCAGAATATTTTTCATCTTGCTAAAGGCTACTTTCGCCATGGCGATTCTTGTTCTAATCTCTTCAAGGCATCTCCCATCAGATGTTATAACTGTTCCAAGATAATTGTACCGATTCACTTGTTGAAGAATATTTCCATTTACTTGTATATTACATCGTGGCACTTCTTCCTTCCTACTGACGACCATAACCTGAGTCTTTTACAATTTAATTCTAACCCCAGTTGCTCACTGTGTACAACAACCGCATCTACTAATTGTTACAGGTCCTGCGCATTGTCTGCAATTAATACTGTATCATCTGCATATCTAATGTTATTTATGTTTCGTCCTCCAATGCTGATTCCATTTATATCCTCTACATTTCTGAAAATATTTTCACTGTACAGGGAAAAAAAGATCTGGAGACATCACACATCCCTGCCTAACACCTCTCTTAATTGGCTGATACTGTCCCACTTCATTATCAATCCTTATTGCAGCTTGTTGTTTCCAATATATGTTTTTTATAAGTCTAATGTCTTTCCCATCAATTTGTAGATCTGCAAGCATATCCACCATGCTGACATGTCTAACGCTATCAAAAGCCTTTGTATAGTCAATAAAGCAAAGATGTATATCCTTGCTTACTTCTATAGCACGTTCAATAACTGTTCGCAGCATATACTGTACCCTTTCCTTCTAAAAACCCGCATTGTTCTTCCCCTATTTCAGGTTGTATCTTCTTCCTCATTCTTTGCATGATAATTCTTAGCAAAATCTTTGTGATGTGACTCATTATACTAATTGTTCTATGTTGATCACATTCCAAGGTTCCTGGTTTCTTTGGGATTGCAATAAATATAGAGTTACATAATTCAGGAGGTATATCTCCAGTATCATATAATGTGTTCAGCAGTCTGGTGACTTGATCTAGTCCAAATTCTTCTAAAGCTTTAATAATTTCTGTTGTGATGTTATCTGCACCGGGGGCCTTGCCAGCTTTCATATGCTTAAGAATATTTCGAACCCCCATCTCCAAAATTGGCGGTCCTTCATTATTAAATCTAATATCATACTGTTCGTCTCTGTTATCATCATAAAGGTGTTTCACATAATCTGTCCATACCTGTAGAATCTGGTCTTTTTCTATTATGATTTTGCCATCTTCAGTTTTTAGACACCCTGTTGATGTACTTGTTCTTTTATTAGTAAGTTCCTGAATTCTTTTGTGCATTAATTTGGTATTTTGACTGTTGTGTTGACTTTCAATTTCTAAGCACTTTTCCTCAAGCCATGCTTCTTTTGCCTCCTTACATAATGTTCTGACTTGTCTGTGAATTTCTTCATATTTGACAGAATTATTTTTGTCTGTGCTTTACATTTTTGATATTTAATGAAAATTAATTAATTTTTTTTTTGCATTACTCGTTTAACCAACTGTCTTTTGCTTATTTCTTTATTTATTTTAGCATACTCTTGTTTGTCATTTTTATTTTGTTTCCTTTTCTCCATCAGCATTAAGATTTCTTCATTCATCCATTTTTTTCTTAGCTTTTTGGCTTATCTCTGGTAATATTTCTGTGCTAGATTGATGAATGGAGTCCCTTAACATTTCCCATTGTTCATTTATACTCTGTATTTTGGCTATTGCATTGTACCTACTTTTCACAGTCACTCTGTATTGTTCTTGAATTTCTTTATCTACTTTCAGAACCTCTTTATTAAGTCTCAAGTTTTTAACCACTTTTCCCCCTCTCTTTAATCTTACTTTTATTTGTCCACATAGTGGTACATGATCACTGTTACCGTCAGCAACAGGCATTGTCTTTACATTAATTAATTTTTTTCCCGCGTTTCCATCCTGTTTCAGGATATGCGGTTAACATCAGCATCTTTCAGCTGTATGTTGATTCCTAGGCTAGATTGCGCCACCATTTTCTGAGCGACCGGCTCCATACTCTCATGAGTCACTGGTGCGACGCGAACCGCTTCCAATTCTCGTCAACCACGAGAGTATACGGGATTACGGAGAAAGCTGCTAACCCCTCGGCCAGGGAGCCGGCACAGTAATTAATGCATTTCTAAATATTTTATTAATAAGTATGTAGTCAGTTTGGTTGCGTATTTTCATATCAGGGCTTTTCCATGTGTATAGTCGTCTTTTATGGTGTTTAAACCATGTGTTTCCAATTATCATATCATTAACATTTGTCCATTCTATTAGTTTCTCTTCTCTTTCATTTCTTGTACCTAAACCGTAATTCCCCACTATATCCTCTATTTTTCCCTTTCCTACTTTTGCATTAAAATCTCCCAGTATTATTTTTATTTCTTGTGATCCAATTTGAGCTATTGCCATTTCAACTTCATTGTAAAAGTTTTGTATTTCTTCATCATTACTGCTTGTTGTTGGTGCATATACTTGTATAATATTTACATCTATTGGTTTGCCTTTGATTTTGACCATTATAACTCTATCTGAAATGCACCAGTATCCATTCGTAGATTTGGCTGTTTTTCCATCAAATATTATTCCTACACCATTTTCATGTGTGTCCCCTCCAGAATAAATTATTGTCTGTTTGTCGGTTATAATTTTGCCAGATCCCTTCCACCTCATCTCATTTACGCCTAGTATATTCATTTTCACGTTTTCCATTTCTCTTAGAACATTGTTCAACTTTCCTAGCTCATTTAATGTCCTAACATTCCATGCTCCTACTCTAAATTTATTTAGTTTAGTTATAGTTTTAGTATTGCCATAGATAGCTCGATGACGGTCTGGTGTCACCTGTGGCTCATGACTGTGCCTACCGGACAAGGATGTCTTAAGACAGCCATTAACGTCGTTCACTATTTCTGAAATTTGTGTCGCCATGAAGTCTTGGGAAGATAATGAGGTGGTTTTCCCTTGCCTTCCACATTCACATGGTGGTCTTTTAACTCTTACTTTGACAGCCATTTCCGACTGTCAGGACAAGTGAGTGCCCTGTTCTGCTAAGCTGCAGAGTTGTCCACTTATTCTGGTAGATATTCGGTCCCAAGAGCTGTGTTAGCCACACCGTGGTGTGTTTCCATCCTCTACCACGGGGAGGTGCAGTTGGGATTTTCCCTTCCTAAAGTTATGGTCTATGACCAAAACTCTCCAGTACTTTTTAGAGGATCCATTGGTCCATTGGCACCTTGCCGTCTTGACAGACGATAGTTTGTGCTTTAAAAAGGCATAATAACCTTTAACTATGGCGGTAGCGAGTGTGACTGATAAGGCCAAATTGCGCTATAAATGTCCGTTCACAGTGGGTGCATGTGAACACGTGGTCATTTCCACCATCATGCACCATCTTACGTCTCAAACGCTTGGTGTGTGACTTTTCTGCTATAATTTTCTCCTTTGACTTTATTCCATTTCTGATATTTGCCCTCCATGCAACACGTTCAGCGGCGACTTGCTCCCAATGTGCATTATCAATGCCTGTATCAATCATGTCCCGCTTACACACATCTTTGTATCGTAGTAGAGGCCGACCCTGAGATCTCTTACCCATCTGTAATTCACCAAAAAAGATATCCTTTGGTATTCTACCATCATCCATCCTCCTAAGATGTCCTATCCATCTAAGTCTACGAAGACTGAGCATGGAATAAACTGTCACACAACCTGATCTTTCCAATACTTCAGTATTTGTGATTTTGTCTTGCCACTTAATACCAAGAATTCTTCGCAGACACCGCATATGAAAGCTGTTTAAATTGTTCTCTTGGTGTGAGTAAGTTGTCCAGGTTTCACTGCCATAGAGAAGAGTACTAAGGACACAGGCTTGATAGACAAGGACTTTTGTTTTGGCAGTAAGCTTCCTGTTCTCCCAGACTCTTTTTCTTAACCTGTTCATTGTTGTTGCTGCCTTACCAATCCGGATGTTGATTTCCTGATCTAGGGATAATTTGCTATTTACCACTGATCCTAGATATGTAAAATGGTCTACTATCTCTAGTTCGGCGTCGTCAATAAATATTGATGGTACCCCATGTGCACCTTGTGACATAATCTGTGTCTTCTTTTTGCTAATTGTTAAACCAAATTCAGAACAAGCATTGGAGAATGCAGATAGTAGACATTGCAATTCTTCCTCAGAGTGGGTCGTAATTGCAGCATCATCTGCAAAAAGCAACTCTCTGATCAGTACCCTCCTAATTTTGGTCTTAGCCTTCAATCTCTGAGCATTGTAGAGGCCGGCATCTGAGCGTGAGTGAATGTATATACCACGATCCTGATCACGAAATGCATATTTCAGTAGAAGTGAAAAGTATATTCCAAAGAGGGTGGGAGCTAGTACACAACCTTGCTTAACTCCACTCTTGATTTCAAATTCTTCAGAATTAGAGGATCACCATTGGAATTAAAAGTATAACAACTGAACTATGAGTTTAAAAAAAACTACAACATTTATTGTCTATCATTAGTCATGGATGATTATCATGATGGTTGTCCATAAGATGATTATGAAATCGTATAAGTTTAAGCACTACAGTAATCATGAAGGTAAAATGATTAATATAAAATACATAACTCTGGATCCTATCTGGATCAGTGTCCGGGCTCTAAGAGAGGTCCGCTAACAGCAGTTATGTTCAGTTCAGCGAACATTTATGGTCACATCTCCCAACAGCCGGACGGTGTTAAGAACCGCAATGTTCTGTCCTGTCTTCCATAGTTATCACCGCACGGGAAACTGTGCTCCTGTTGAGGGCTTGGAAGAGATAGTCAAGAATGTGTATTATCTAGTTTTTCATCAGTACAATCCTACTTAATACATACACATGATCTATCATTGTCTCAGGTTATTTGAGTGTGCACTATCTTTTCTCAGTTCAGTGTACTATATCACATTGCTATAAGTGTTATTCTTACTATACAAGTAGAAACCTTATGTTAGGCAGATCTTGGCTAGGTATAAATAAATGTGTCTTAGCAGATGCTTGTCATTTCTGTGTAAACTAGCCTAGTCGCCTTTTGTTGTTGGCATTTGCGTACAGAATATAGTCAACTGACTATATTTCTTTTATTCTTACCACGACAGTGGCTAAGTAGTGACTAAATAGGGAAAACCAGCAATGCAGCTGTCCTGAGTGGTTACTTCAATGAGACTTGTTTATATGTCTCATATTTATGTAAACAATATTGTTACTAACTTTGCATAATGCTATTACGTAAAAGTATCATATGTCTATTTTGAATTTTGCATACTTTATGTGTATTTGAGTTTTGAGATGCAATTGGTTATATGTGTACTCACTAGGAGAAGTTGGTGTTATGCTTGTCTGTTCTTACGAGCAGCGAACTTAGACATATTGTCGATTGATTGTGGTTTACGCAGAAGTGTAATGATACGGACCTTACCCATAACTGGTATTGGGTGCATGGTGCACTTAGCTTTTAGTGTGGGATACACGAGCATGCATCATAACTCATCTGAGGCCGGCACAAAGGTTGATCACCGCAGTTAAAGCCTGGAGATCAAATACTCTTATGATACCACTAACTTTGGCTGTGAGGAACTACGTGTCTGCTGGAAGTAGGGACATGAACTTAGGACACGTCATTCATCATGACGAACATTAGAAGGGATGGCAGGAATTGTAATTACTACAGGCTTATTAGGCTGGAAAAGTCCTTCCCAGACAAGACAGTATGAGAGAGATGTGTAGAGAGCAGGAGGATAGTGAATGATGTAGAGCTAGAAGAGAGACATACCTAGCGAATACCTAGGGTTTCTGATCATGATTTTCAAATTGATCATTTACTATTGGGAGAACCACAGATAGATAGGCATTGAAAAACCACATCTAACGGTACCTCAATGAGTTGTGTATCTCGATTCTAAGCTGAGTTATGTAAATTTGAGTGTCGTGACCTTTGGACTAAAATTTTCACAAAAGAGTGCTCACTAAAGGATTTTTTTGCGTCCTGGTCAAAATGAAAGCCCAGATTATCAAAATTTTGGTTTTTTGAGACTATCTGTTTTGTTTTTAAACAAACATCTTAGCAACCATACATCACAGCGATCGGGGTTTGAAAGGCCTAACTGGTCTTGTTATTTATTTTTTGATATGATGTGTGGTGACCTAATTAGCAATTAAAAATGGCCGCTAATTAATTACTATTTCACAAATTAGCCTACGTTTTCTTAATTTTAGCTTTAAAAATTACAAGATGAATTTGGTATTGTGCGGAATAATGCTACAGACCTTATGGTCTCTTTGCTGTGTCAGTATGATGTGTGGTAACCTAATTAGCAATTAAAAATGGCCGCTAATTAATTACTATTTCACAAATTAGCCTACGTTTTCTAAATTTTAGCTTTAAAAATTACAAGATGAATTTGGTATTGTGCGGAATAATGCTACAGACCTTATGGTCTCTTTGCTGTGTCAGTATGATGTGTGGTAACCTAATTAGCAATTAAAAATGGCCGCTAATTAATTACTATTTCACAAATTAGCCTACGTTTTCTAAATTTTAGCTTTAAAAATTACAAGATGAATTTGGTATTGTGCGGAATAATGCTACAGACCTTATGGTCTCTTTGCTGTGTCAGTATGATGTGTGGTGACCTAATTAGCAATTAAAAATGGCCGCTAATTAATTACTATTTCACAAATTAGCCTAAGTTTTCTACATTTTAGCTTTAAAAATTACAAGATGAATTTGGTATTGTGCGGAATAATGCTACAGACCTTATGGTCTCTTTGCTGTGTCAATATGATGTGTGGTGACCTAATTAGCAATTAAAAATGGCCGCTAATTAATTACTATTTCACAAATTAGCCTACGTTTTCTAAATTTTAGCTTTAAAAATTACAAGATGAATTTGGTATTGTGCGGAATAATGTTACAGACCTTATGATCTCTTTGCTGTGTCAGTATGATGTGTGGTGACCTAATTAGCAATTAAAAATGGCCGCTAATTAATTACTATTTCACAAATTAACCTACGTTTTCTAAATTTTAGCTTTAAAAATTACAAGATGAATTTGGTATTGTGCGGAATAATGCTACAGACCTTATGGTCTCTTTGCTGTGTCAGTATGATGTGTGGTGACCTAATTAGAAATTAAAAATGGCCGCTAATTAATTACTATTTCACAAATTAGCCTACGTTTTCTAAATTTTAGCTTTAAAAATTACAAGATGAATTTGGTATTGTGCGGAATAATGCTACAGACCTTATGGTCTCTTTGCTGTGTCAGTATGATGTGTGGTGACCTAATTAGCAATTAAAAATGGCCGCTAATTAATTACTATTTCACAAATTAGCCTAAGTTTTCTACATTTTAGCTTTAAAAATTACAAGATGAATTTGGTATTGTGCGGAATAATGCTACAGACCTTATGGTCTCTTTGCTGTGTCAGTATGATGTGTGGTGACCTAATTAGCAATTAAAAATGGCCGCTAATTAATTACTATTTCACAAATTAGCCTACGTTTTCTAAATTTTAGCTTTAAAAATTACAAGATGAATTTGGTATTGTGCGGAATAATGTTACAGACCTTATGGTCTCTTTGCTGTGTCAGTATGATGTGTGGTGACCTAATTAGCAGTTAAAAATGGCCGCTAATTAATTACTATTTCACAAATTAACCTACGTTTTCTAAATTTTAGCTTTAAAAATTACAAGATGAATTTGGTATTGTGCGGAATAATGCTACAGACCTTATGGTCTCTTTGCTGTGTCAGTATGATGTGTGGTGACCTAATTAGAAATTAAAAATGGCCGCTAATTAATTACTATTTCACAAATTAGCCTACGTTTTCTAAATTTTAGCTTTATAAATTACAAGATGAATTTAGTATTGTGCGGAATAATGCTACAGACCTTATGGTCTCTTTGCTGTGTCAGTATGATGTGTGGTGACCTAATTAGCAATTAAAAATGGCCGCTAATTAATTACTATTTCACAAATTAGCCTACGTTTTCTAAATTTTAGCTTTAAAAATTACAAGATAATTTGGTATTGTGCGGAATAATGCTACAGACCTTATGGTCTCTTTGCTGTGTCAGTATGATGTGTGGTGACCTAATTAGCAATTAAAAATGGCCGCTAATTAATTACTATTTCACAAATTAGCCTACGTTTTCTAATTTTAGCTTTAAAAATTACAAGATGAATTTGGTATTGTGCGGAATAATGCTACAGACCTTATGGTCTCTTTGCTGTGTCAGTATGATGTGTGGTGACCTAATTAGCAATTAAAAATGGCCGCTAATTAATTACTATTTCACAAATTAGCCTACGTTTTCTAAATTTTAGCTTTAAAAATTACAAGATGAATTTGGTATCGTGCGGAATAATGCTACAGACCTTATGGTTTCTTTGCTGTGTCAGTATGATGTGTGGTGACCTAATTAGCAATTAAAAATGGCCGCTAATTAATTACTATTTCACAAATTAGCCTACGTTTTCTAAATGTTAGCTTTAAAAATTACAAGATGAATTTGGTATCGTGCGGAATAACGCTACAGACCTTATGGTCTCTTTGCTGTGTCAGTATGATGTGTGGTGACCTAATTAGCAATTAAAAATGGCCGCTAATTAATCACTATTTCACAAATTAGCCTACGTTTTCTAAATTTTAGCTTTAAAAATTACAAGATGAATTTGGTATCGTGCGGAATAATGCTTCAGACCTTATGGTCTCTTTGCTGTGTCAGTATTGTGTGTGGTGACCTAATTAGCAATTAAAATGAGCAATTAGGCCTGGCAATCTCGGTCGCAGCGATGTATGGTTGCTAAGATGTTCGTTTAAAAACAAAATTGATACAATCAAATAATACCCTCGCTTTGACTCGGCCTCACCAAAATCAACTCATTGAGCACTGATTATTATTGGTTATCACGGGTATATTATTGGGACAAATGGTTGTTATGAGGTTCGTCTGAAACAAAATTAGTAAATTTGCACACAAGTGTCAACAGATGAATATGTACTCGTATAGTTTGCCGTTAATAATCTTTATTAATATTATATAACTGATTTATACTTTTACAATATATATGCAACTTGACATCAGTTGATTCTGACAAGAGCCTGAAAAGAAAGAAGAAAAAAAAAAAGATTAATAAAATGCTGTAAAATAACATGAAGAAGTTATAAATTATTTCAGATTTGCATCTAACTAGACAGGAACTACAGACAGAGGGTGACACTGTCATTGCAAAGAAAGGTTCTGGTGCTTTTGCTTCGATCACAAGTAGCCTGACTATGGAAGTAAACAAGAACAGTATGCAGAAAGCCAAAGAAGATTAATAAACTGAACACTTATGCACTGAATTGTTCGATGTGCAATGAGGATGATTTGTCGACTAACTAACTAACTGTGAACTTTAACTCAGTGAAGAAATGAAAAAGAAATTAAAGATACTGTATATTTATTTTTTAAAAGTTGTACATAATAATAGTTATTAAAACTATAAAGGTAAATTCAACTCACCGTAGTAAAATATCCTTAATTAGGGAAATACTACCTCTGTTGGCTTATCATCATTTGCAATAAAACAGACAATTCTGACAAGACCTGAAAAGAACGAGAAAAAAACAGATTACTAAATATTAAAAAAATATGCTGTAAAATAACATGAAGAAGTTATAACTATAAAGATAAATCTCAACTCACCGTAAAAAAATGTCCTTAATTAGGGAAATACTACCTCTGTTGGTGACTGATCCGTCTTGGCATTCAAGCTTTCTTCTCTCTTCACGGCAGCTACATTACCTATGCAGACAATCAACGATCGCATCAGTTAGTTTAGCAACATAGCTTCAGCTTATCATCATTTGCAATCAAACAAATTCTGACAAGACCTGAAAAGAAAGGGAAAAAACAGATTACTAAATGTGAAAAAATAATGATAAACAAATTTTAAGAAAAATTACAGCAAAACATATCAAATTAACTGTAGAGAAATTATTATATATTGCTACTCTGTTTAACTGTATGTTTTGATTCTAAATCTAAATCTCCAGTGTTTACATAGAAACATACACTGGTCCTACTATCTGAGCTGCCGAACGAATTTTTGCCAATCTTAAGTATGTAACCACCTTGGTCTCACAAAAATTTTTATTTCCACACACCAGTATAACGTAATGTGTTGAAACTCCATAGTTGTGTGTAAAATTGGACAAAGAATCCATAAATGCATGTTAAAGTATTGTTAAATAGATAATTAATAGACAAATGCAACTGAAAGCCAGTCAAAGTCAGTCAAAAAAAATGCCAGTCATTGACCCTGGATGGTTTTGAATTTCAAAAATTTTAAACCATACTGCATGATGAACAATAATTAAAGCAACCAAATTAATTATTAAAAGCATTTAAAAGTAAACTGTTATTCTGTTTAATTTTATCATTGAAAATTGCCTGTGTTCTATTAATTAAAAAAACACACAGGTCAAATATGCTGTGATTTCCGCCATTGTGCATTTTCTTATCAAAAAGTAGCCAGCACGAGCACACACAGACACACATTAAAAAAATTTTTTCCCCCATGGCCAGCAATGTGAATCTTGTTGACAGTTGACACTTCTATGTAAAAATGGGCTCGGAATTCAAAAATGCACTCTAAATGCATGTAATATCGATAATAGACACACTATTAATATAAACTCTCTTACCTTTTGGAGAAAATTAGAATTGTGCTTCGTGTAGGACCACTAAAATTCTTCTGACAATGCAGAATCAAGGATTAACCATGTGACAACTCGTTAAAGTTGTCATTCGCGATTTTCGTCCCGTAGTTTCGAATTAATCCAATCTGAAATAAGACAGGGTAGTTTCGTATACAGCTGTTTACAGGCCACAGGAAGTTGTCTGTGAACCAAACGACCTTGAACTTTCGGAAAACAGCGTCCTTCCCTAGCAACGAATAACCTAATAGTTCTTAAAATATACTAGGTCAGATATAGACTGAAAATCAGTACATACATCTAAAAGACTGGAATAGTTACTGAGAACTAACATTACTAGGGATACAAACGTATACAAGGACAGTTCATACTTGTTCAAATTTCTAACTTATTCTGACTTGAAACTTTCTAAGCCTAGCCTATTTATTTTGTTCTCTTGATTAGCTTATCTCCTGAGATGTCACCCTGTCTGGTACAAGCCACAATTCACATTCCCACAGTCCTGCTTTAAATTGCCTTCAGACACCTCACACCCTATTTTTCTGGATCCAGGCTGAATGGTTTAATATCTTTCATGGAACTGGTTCACACATCTCTTCAGTGCAGACTACATTATCTCCAGGCGTGTCCAGTCATAAATTCTGTCTTAACAACTGGCCTTCACAATATGGTCACACCTGGACGGTTTTGAATTGCCAGCCATATATTAGTTTCACAGTCCATTGAGTCTGCCCGTCAGTGGGGTGTAATTATCATTTTAACATGTACCACCTTGAAGCTGGACTGGCTGGGTAGCTTGACGGCCCCATTTCACGTCTGCTCTGCATGTGGTTTAATTATCAGTTCTGGGTCAGTTTCACCTGCCCTCAGATTGGCATTCCACACCTTGTGTTTGTTGAGAGTCAAGGGTCAGTCTTGCATAGCCACCAGGCCATGTCCGTGGGCACAGGACCGTATTTTATGTCTTGTACCATGCGTGTACTACCTTGCCCCAGCATTCCTTATGATAGAGAATTTCATTCCTTCTTCTGTAATTTCTCTACATGGTCCATCAAAAGTGAACCAACAATGTTCTGGGATGTAAATGCGGCATTCCACGACACCAAGAATGTGTCGTGTCTATACTCTCTCTATATTTAATTAATTTGTCCCGAAACTGTCTCCTACTATTGGCTTGTGGTGTGATAGCCTCATCACATTATGTAGGCCCCAGAGAAAGGAGGAATAGGTTGCCAATCTTTCCCTGACTTTGGCAAGCCACGAGCCCAGGTGTCGAACCCCGTCGGACCGTACTCATGACATTACCAGCGCAGTTCGCCACCAACTTCGCCAGGGCGTGCAAACACTGTAATGTACTGTATAACAAATAATAATAACAAGTTTCGGAGGTATGGGTCTCATTTGTTAGAAAGTCAAATAGAGGCCATGGAGTTGCAAATATACAGAAGAATGTGTCGTATTTTATGGAAACAGAAACAATTCAATGCAGAGGTTCAAGAAAAACTTGGAATGAAAAGAGAGATGATGAAAGAAATTTGTTTTAAAAAAGAGGCAAGTGAAATATTTCGGTCACATTAAAAGACAGAAAACTCTTATTAAAATTTTTCTGGAGGACAAGGTTGAAGGTAAACGAGGAAGAGGTAGACAACGACGCAAGTGGCAAGATAACATCAGGATGTTGGACAAACATCAATCTGACAGAATGTATTAGGGACGTTCATTTGAAACCCGCTCCAATGGCTTTATTACAAAGGCATAAAAGAAACATTAACAGGTGTGGTAGAATTAAACAAAGTATTCATTTTGAGTGAATTATGCACCATGGGTTGGTCAGAAGAAGTCGCCACAGGCATTCAGCAAGCATCCCATTGCTTAGGTAGGCGGCGAATGCCGTCCGCAAAAACGGATTGTGGTTGCTCACTGTACAAAGTGTTTACCTCGTTCATTACTTCTGTATCTGTGTGAAATCGTTGCCCCTTGGGAGCTTGTTAAGAGGTCCGAACAAATGAAAATCACATGGTGACAAATCAGAACTATAGGCTGGATGTTGCAGAATTTCCCACTTCTTCCTTGCTAATGCTTCCTGCACAATCTTTGCGACATGCGGACGAGCATTATCGTGCAACAAAATCACACCTCGAGAAAGTCCACCAACAATAGCCCTTCATGGTAAAAGTAAAATGCGCTCAGCGTAACCTTACCAGCGGAAACCTGTAACTTGAGTTTATTAGCTTTTGGTGATCCAGCATGCTTCCATTGTATGCTCTCTCTCTTTTGCTGCTCGGCTCAAAGTGGTGACACCATGATTCATCGCCTGCCACTATGCGGAAGAGAAATGCATCACCCTCCACTCTGTAACGCAGCAAGTGGTTCAAACACCATCCCATGCGTTCCTCTGTTTGGTGGTCGGTCAACATCCGTGATACCCACTGAGAACACACCTTCCAATATTGCAGTTTCTTACGAACGATCTTTTGAATTGTCCCAATTGACACATCAAATTCTTTCGCTAGCGAACATATGCTTCGACAAATGTTCATCTGTACTGCTGCATCAATTTTGGCAATGGCTGTTTTATTTTCTGTTGCAACAATATGTGCCGGTCTCCGAGGCTAAGGGCTTGCGAACGCGGTTTGTGAGCCCGTATACCCAGGTTCAAAACACATTGGTGTTGGTTTTTCGAAAAAGGTATAGGTGCCGGTCGTTCAGAAAGCAATGGCAAACTACTGAACGTAAAATTTGTTCAGGAATCACGAACAGCAAAAATGCTGGGGTTGACTGCTACGTCCTGTGAAGGACATGCAACTAAATTTATTTATTTATTAATATGTGCTTGACCCGGTCGTGGAAGATCTGTCGTGAACTGACGTCCTTTCCGAAAGATTCGTGCCGTGTCTGTCACTGTTTTCTTCGACACACAATTGTTACGGTACGCGGCCTGCAATCTTCGATGAATCTCCACTGGTCGACATCCTTTAAACGAAAGAAACTGAATCGCCACTCTTTGAGCTTCTTTGGACGGATGTTTGATTAACCAGGCCATTTTCTCAACGGTCAGAAACAGAACTTATGCATCATGGGACGATAAGCACTTGCTCTTTTATTCATTGGTCAGTACATATCATATGACTATGACATGATCATGTTCAACGTACGCAATTACGCGAGGCGAGCCTTTCACTCACATAACGGACGACGAAGGCAGGCATTAAACTCTTGTACCCTGATCATGCTCGATGTAGTGTGCTGAATCGTAACACGGTTACGTCTAGATCAGTGTTTCCCAACCTTTTTTGTGCTATGCCCCACCTAAGCCTTTCTAAAATTCTTATGCTTTCTCTCTCTCTCTCTCTCTCGCTCTCTCTCTCTCTCTCTCTCTCTCTCTCTCTCTCTCTCTCTCTCTCTCTCTCTCTCCCCCCCCCCCCATATGCATCATTTTTAATATGAAAAAATTGAAATGTTCACTAAAAAACTTGAAATTTTTTTTAGAAGGATTCACGGTTCCCAGAGCCCCCCCCCCCCCCCCCACACACACACACACAGGTCCCGCGTCCCTGTGTGTCGGTTGTGTTGGGTGGATTTTTTTTTTCTGGTTTGGTGGTTACCCCAGACAAGCTGGTTCCCCCGCCTCCCCCTTTTTTTGTGTGGACCCTTAGTCTCACTGTGAGCTATTGCCCACAGTGGTCCACCAGGCCCACATCTAAGGTGAAGATATGTGATGGGTTTTTATTTGATCATTCCGTCCCCCGACCAGACCAGGCTCACTACTGGGGGAGAGCAGCAAATGCACCCGATCCTAGCCAAAGGACCGATAGGTTTTAGCAAGAAATCACAAGGAAATTATTGAGCAAACACAGTAAGTAAAGTTTCAAAACATAATGGAGAACTGAAATTCAAGTACAAAATAATTTTAATGAAAGATTTTTCTATATTATTTTAATTATTAGTAATTATTTAAATTTAGTGAGATCCTTGCACTTCATGCTTGCTGCAAAGAGATTTTATGTCAGGTTCCAATTTAGTTAACTTCAGTCTCAAGTCCCCCCGTTTTTTTATATCCAGCCGATTTCTTCCATTTTCGAATTGCCCCCCTTAACAATCGAGTTGCCCCTCTGTGGGGCGTGGGCCCCACGTTGGGAATCACTGGTCTAGATTAATGTTTCCGCGGATGTGAAGCTGCCTCCCTGTTAATTTCTGGTTCTGACCTGGGAGAAGGATAGGCCATATACGCCACAAAAGTCGATGATGTAGATTATATTTCAGGATGCGATTTAATGTTCCTAAAGAAAGCGGACTTGGACTATGAAATAAGCAGTCATAATATATATCGTGGAGAGTGGCATATGGATAGAGAGAGGGGGAGAGAGAGAGGAGTGAAGTGAAAATGAGTCATGAGTCTAGAGAGAGAGAGAGAGAGACATACACCGACAGAGGCAGAGAAGGAGAGAGATTGAAAGAAAGAGAAAGTGCAGTGGAGTGAAAATGAGTCATGAGTCTAGAGAACGAACGAACGAACGAACGAACAAACTTTATTTTAATAGGGTAACAAATGGGCACGCAGGCCCGTCTTACATTCGGCCCTTTCGATCACTCATCCTTCATTCATCAAATGTGCATGTTACATTTACATAGGGAGAAAAAAAAACACATTGTCAAATGGATTTTGTAAGCATAAACAATGCATATTACGCATGGTACATTCACATGGGAAAAAAACATTGTCAAATGAAAGTTGTAAACATAAACAGTGCATATTGCATTGTTGTGAGGCACATCCCCCATCCACCCTCACACCCCGCAGCCACACACACATCCCTCAACC
>OY992876.1:447938243-447983243 GCA_963921405.1 Cepaea hortensis | reverse complement strand
ACATAAAACAGAATACACAAAAAGAGTCAATTTATTTCTCAATATTATTGCAGCATTTATTAATCCACAATTTCCTATCACATTAACTCAAGTTCACGCTTCTATTCGTCACGTTTAACATTCAGGTTAGTACTCTGACATTTATGTAACTGCCAACCAAACAACTTCAAATACATCAATGTACAACTTCAGTGTGAAGCAAAGAATAATTCCTCCCGGCATCAAACGTTTTGTTGCACAGATGTAATAAGATGTAATAGGAGACAATTGTTGTCACACAATACACTTGTATATCCAGCGTACAACATCGACGATTATTGTTTGCTGAGCCATCAGATGGTCACATAACACAAGCCCATGTGTTTGAAAGTCTTCATGAGGATTATTCAAAATTCGATAACGGAATACTTACCACGGAAAATGTAAAAGAAGATTGTCACGTGAAACATTTAATCCTCCAATCACACACTCTGTATGAAGGCCACTTAGAATGTTCATGAAATGTCATATTAAAATGAACATGCAATGTGTCTTACTGTATTTATATAGGAGATGAAAACAGTCAGGTATGCATGACATATGTGAAACAGAGAGAGACAGAAACACAGATACAGTGTCTATGCCTTAAAACTAACCCAAACCCGGTTAACAAATCACAGTGGGGAAAACAACAATAATAATAATACTAAATATTGTAAAATAAGCATGTAAAAGTAAACTTAACCACAACAGAAAGAATCAGACGTTTCGATCTTAGTGATCTTAGTATATATTTACAAAGTCAAACATGTTGTTTGTATTCAGCTCTCTTTAGAGTGATAAGCACATAACCTGTTCAGTTTCACTGCAACTATTTTTAACAATTCACAATGTACATGTAAGAAATACCTCCAGTTTACGGAATGCGATTATCAAGATGTCAACCAATTCGACTGCTGTTTTTCCAGCGATAACAGAACTGCCAATTTCTGCATATCTCCATAAAGACCTTGCAGACAAACTATATCCTGTATTTCGTTATGCATTGCTCCCTTGCTCCAGTATATTTGGTATAGTGGGGAATGCGACCAGCATTGTCATACTGACCCGACAGGGATTCCAGAAATCTTCCAATATACTTCTGCTAGCTCTGGCGGTCTCTGATGTGTTATTTCTTATAGGCATAAACAATATCCCCATGTACATATATGTAACAAACACCCCACAAGGCTTCCAGTTCTCAGATCCAATCAATTACTTGTTCTATATGATGTCTCTGGTCTTTTTCTGCGCTTATACCCTTGGATTTCATTGTGCAATGGTCATCCCTTCACTGATAACATGCGAACGTATATTATCCATAGCTTGTCCATTCAAAGTCTATTTCATCGTAACGCCCCCGCGTACAATAATTGCAGTCTGTTCTCTTTACTTTCTAAATGCAGTGTTTTTCATATATCAGTATACAGTATGCAGACAGTTTAAACAAATTGACGTCGAAGGCGTCGCCGTAGGTGCGTTACTCTTCACAAATGTTTATATACATGATTTTAGAACAGGATTATACGCCCTGATAAGAAGTATAGTTAACTACCTGACGGGAATAATACCCATTAGCTTTGTAACTGTCGGCTGTGTGGTTATTGGATCCATGGTGGCTGTGAGTACTAACAGACGCAAACAGCTCACTGGCAGTCAAGTAAAATTAACCACAAAAGCATTCCCATCAAAGACAACAAAAACATTGCTCAGCATTTGTGTATGTTATGTTGTATGTAGTGGATTTGCGTTTATTATTGAGTATGTTACCACAGTTAAACCATTAGACCAGGACATAGCGCTGAAGGAAATTTTAGGGTCAGTTCAGGACTTGTTACTTTCCATCAACTGTGTCGGGAACTTCATTATTTATGTCGGTGCTAATCGCAGCTTTAAGAAACTTGGCTCCAAGAAGCTTGCGCCGAAGAAGTAAAATTGGATATTGACTAAATATATCATGATGACTATTGTGAAAGGGAAATAAAGTGTTTTTGTCACTGAGTTAAAACATAATTATATAAACGTGTCGATCCTAGCGACCTCCTTCTGGAACACACACGCATATATAATGAGGAAAAAAAAAAGATTTGTTTTAAAACGTTCAGGGGTATACAACAGAAAAGTATAATTAACCCTTTGACCCCAGGTGTTCCCGGGTCATTACCCGTTTTATGGCATCTCAATATTTCAACCTGAAAAAGACATTATGTAGGAAAAAAACAATCATTGTTGAATAACAAGAAACATAGGAAATATTTCTAAGTGAGAAAAAAGAATGTTTCTACGTGATTTAAAAAAAAAAATCATATTCGTGAAATTTTGGGGAAAAGTGTAAATTTGCCATCGTGTTTGCAGATTTTTCCAAAAAAACATCACTCGAACAAAAAAACAAAAAAAAAATCCAAAAAATAAAAAATAAATAAAAATAAATCGCCGTCCTCACCTCTCTCTAGCATTCGATTCGGACTCCATATCTCGAGACCACGCAGTTCTATCTTTCGATTAGCGTCCGTAATATG
The DNA here is from genome assembly GCA_963921405.1 of Cepaea hortensis. Taxonomy (NCBI): domain Eukaryota; kingdom Metazoa; phylum Mollusca; class Gastropoda; order Stylommatophora; family Helicidae; genus Cepaea; species Cepaea hortensis. Next base: position 447,980,706 of record OY992876.1, on the reverse strand, counting down.
TATTGCATTGTTTGTACCCTTTCCTTCCACAAATCCATATTTATTTATTTTTTTTCCCCGCGTTTCCATCCTGTTTCAGGATACTGCGGTCAACACCAGCATCTTTCAGCTGTATGTTGATTCCTAGGCTAGATTACACTCATCAGCACGCTACGACTTTCTGAGCGGCCGGCTCCATACTCTCATAAGTCACTGGCGCGACTTGAACCACTTCTAATTCTCATGCGCTCACGTCAACCACGAAAGTATTCGGGATTAACGGAGAAAGCTGCTAACGCCTCGGCCAGGGAGCGGGCACAAATCCATATTGTTCTTCACCAATTTCCATTTTCTCAGCTTATTTTGGATATAAAAGAACCTCAACTATCGAAAACTTTTTGAATCTTCGGCAGGAGAGTGACCTCAAACATGTTTGCCATGTCTAGATGTAAATGTTTTGTTTTGCATATCCTTTACAGGACATCGCTGTCAACATCAGCATCTTTCAGCTGTATGTTGATTTCTTGGCAAGATTACGCTCAGTAGTTTGCCATTGCTTTCTGAGCGGCCGGCTCATTATCCCGCAAGTCACGAGCGCGGGTCGAACCGCTTCCAATTCTCACCTTGCTGCGAGACCCTGCGTGGATAAACGGGATTACGGAGAAAGTGGTGTAACCCCTCAGCCAGAGAGACCGGCGTCTAGATGTAAGCTGGATACTTATTGGTCGGCTGGTTGCCGAGTAACAGTGAGATGTAAACTGAAAACACGTGGGAGCCGGTATACCAATGCGTCGGGTTCAAAGGGTTAAGGAATATCACGGGGTAAGTTGTCAACCCGCGTGTACAAGAAGGTGTACAGTAGCCAGACATACCTAGCTGTTTCATTGTACATTTTCGTACTCAGTTGCAATAATGACTAAAGACTAACACAATACACTCTGTCACACTCTTTGACCATGCATGTTGTAAACGTAATCTTCATTTTGGGGGATGCTGGTTTGGTTGAATCTATTCTAGATGTCACCATTGTACATGGTATTACCAAAAAGAATCCAGCCCATGAACATCTGTCAGTCGCAATGTGCGTTTTTGTATTAAGAGTAGCGGATAAATAAAGGAAAACTGCACTGAGCCATTTGAGATAAGGTCTAACAGGACAAGAAGCAGTTGAAATAAAACAGAAAATCTTTAAGATCCGAAAACATTACAGAATAAGGAACCCTTGCTAAAGCAATTGGGGGAGGGGAGAGAGAGTGAGAGAGAGAGTGAGAGAGAGAGAGAGAGAGAGAGAGAGAGAGAAAACGAGAGAGAGAGAGAGAGAGAGAGAGAGAGAGAGAGAGAGAGAGAGAGAGAGAGAGAGAGAGAGAGAGAGAGAGAGAGAGAGAGAGAGAGAGAGAATGAACTATAACACGGCTAACAAACATTCCAAGATTCTGTCATGGCTTAATGTTTTTGACATACCATAACACTTTCTTGTGGCTTAAACACAACTTAAGAACACCGCATGATGTAGATGCAAACGACGACTCTGTAATGGCTAAGACAAAGTCTTAGACTGTAAAGGCTTGGACATAACATAAGACTCTCGTGGCTTAGATTCGACCTTAGACTCTTTAATGACTTGGATATAACATGCTACTCACTTTTGGCTTAGACACGACCCTAGACTCGTTAATGACTTGGACATAAAATAAGACTCTAATGGCTTAGATACGGCAGTAGTCTCTTTAATGGCTTGGACATAACATAAGGCTCTCATGGCTTAGACACGATCTTAAACTCTTTAATGACTCGGACATAACATAAGATTATCTTATGGCTTAAATACGACCTTAGACGCTTTAATTGCCTGGACATACCATACGACTCTCCAATGGGATATACATGAAGACTCTTTAATAGCCTAGATATAACATACGACTCTCTCATGGCTTGACACGACATTATAGTCTTTAATCGTTTGAACAAAACGTAAGACTCTCTCATGGCTTAGTTTAGTTTAGTTTAGTTTAGTCGATGGATCAACATCACGGCACACGGGTGTAACTCATAAGTGCTCCGTTCTCCTCCTAACTCAAACCTGAGTTTTGAGAAACTCATCTCAGTGCCCGAGGATCCTGAAATACTTTGGGTAGATTTTTAACTCGAAATTTTTGCCCAGGCAGCGCAAGGCTACTATTTTTCGATTTCCAACTGCCAGGGGATTTTTTACGTGCGCAACAATACACAACGTGGAGAGTGGAAAAGAAGAAGTAACAAAGACATTTATGATCTGTTTAAGTCCCCGCTAATCACTGGTATCATGAAGGCTAATAGACTACAATGGCTGGGGCATATAGAAAGAATGGAAGATAATAGGGAAACAAAACTCGCTTACACTCAAGAAATAAATGACCGTAAACCCCGAGGTAGACCAAGAAGGCGGTGGAGAGATAATGCATATACAGACCTACAAGCACTTGGAATCAACGACTGGCAAGAGAAGGTCCACCAGAGAGACGAATGGAGACGGATTGTATCTGCAGCAAAGAACCTCAATGGCTCGGAACGCTGAAGAAGAAGAAGAACAATACACAGGGCATCCGATCTAACTACACAGAGACCATGGGATATTGTATTACTAGAAGTCCACGTGAAAAAAAATCCCGGTCTCCACCGGGGCTTGAATCTGGGACCTCCAGCACTCGAGGCGGACACCATACCTCGAGACCACGCAGCACGACCTTAGTCGATTTAATGGCTTGGAAATAACATAAGACTCGCTCATGGCTTAGACACGGCCTTAGAGCCTTTACTGGCTTGGAACTATCTCAAGACTCTCGTGGCATGCAACAAACACAGACATCAAGAACGAACGAAGAAATTGTATTTTCAATGCAATACGAATTGGACCCGCAGGCCATAATAGCACTATGCTTGTTTGTTCTCTCTACTTTCATACATTATTTCATACATACGTCACCAACTAGATGAATCTTACACAGCAACAACCCCTTTCACCCCACTCTTACATCAACTCATAAAATACCGTCCCATCTTGTGTTACATGTTGCAGCTCCCTTTATGTCCTCCCGCTATTGTTTGTGTCCATATCAAACTTCCTGTGTATTTTTAGTATCTGTATATCGCATCTCTATTGTCAGGTTTCCTTTAGCTGCAAAATGCTACCAACCATGAACATGTCCAAAGAAAAGGAAAATCATTACCGCTTGACGGATAAGTACTAGCCGCAGGGGGATTTTTTTGTATTTGTTTGTGCGCTAGCTTTGAACTGAAGCGTAGACCATACACACTACTTCTAGTAGTGCTGAACTGAATTTTGCGTGTGGATTAGCTTTCCCTATTACCAGTGTCCATCGCTATCAGGCGAACCCACTCCGACTTCAGAGATACTTGTAATTTACGTCCCTGTGTCAAGGGCTATAGGTCAACATTTTAGACCAACTGTCCGGTATTTAGGCTGAATCCCTTATGACGGCATCAGCACACCGGATGTTTAAGAACACGCGTAGTTATCCATTCAGTCATGTTGATCTAAACGTACTCCTTGAGTTCTTCTTATCGTTTATCGCCATCGTCTGAGAAAGATAAAAGTGCGGTCAACTACCCCAGAATCAGGGTAAGTATGCCAACTTGTTACTGTTAAACTAATTATTACCAAGACACACACACGAAGTCTTACAATAATGCTGGGAAGAGAAGGATAGTATAGAGAAAGAAACATTGTTATACAGCATGCAGTGAATATTCAAATGTGATGGAACACATTAGGAAGAGCTTCCAGACAGCGGGAATGTAGCTTCTTAGATGAATGTTGGTAATACCTTGAACTCACAGAGTAGCCAACAAGAATACCTGGAAGTGGCTAATAAAAGTTGAAGACAATACGTAAGAAGCGAAAAGTGTTCTTTGGGCAGGTGGTGAGAAAAGCATCAATGGAGAAGATCGTGACGGCTGAAAATGTCAGTGATTGACGAGCACAGAGGCAAGCCGAGAGAAATGATACAGAATGATACAGACGGTGGCATGAAGGTTGTGATCAAGTGCATCTAGAACACCTAGGTTCAAATTCTATGGAGAGACTCCAACACTACGCATATGGCACTGCAGATGAGGATTCAGATATACAAATACCCATGTAGATTCAGACACACTAACGAAAACGACACCAAACAGACAACTCAGGAGTGCGATATTTAGAAAGTTTTACCACCAGAGAACTAACGCATGCAATATTTTGGAGACTCTACGACCGGCTCCGTGGTGAAGAGATTACGGGCACAGTTCGTAATCTCGCATACCGCATTTGAAACACATCTGCAGGCGATTTGGCAGCAGACCACCTTGGGTTGTGTTTGTTACAAACTAGTATGGGCACCGGTCGTTCTGAAAGCAATGGCAAACTACTGAACGTAAACTTCCCAAGAGATCACAAACAGTTAGAACATGCTGGGATTGACTGCGACATCTTGCAACTAATAAGACAAAAGGTTGACATATTGCAAGATGATTACTGTTAGTTGCATGCTCTTCATATGAAGTCGCAATCAAGGTCTGCACTTGTTACTGTTTATAATGTAATAGACAATGTCGGGAGGCTCTGTGGCGAAGTGGTCAAGCCGTTTGACTCGTGCTCCGAAGGTTGTGGGTTCGATTCCGGGCCGCGTCCTTCGGTTTACGAGTTAAATGTTTCGGAGACTCCCATGGGTCGTCGTTAAAGCTACGGAGTTCGTGCTTTGTGCGACGCTTTCCGTGCTGCGGAAAGAGACCGAGCCATATGGGATAAAACCCGGTGCAATGAAGTCGACCCTGTCGACTATTAAGCGACTTTTTAAGACAATGTTTACATTCAGTAGATTGCCAGTTTATTTCCGAACTATCGACGCTTATACCCTGGAAATGAACGCAATAAGGTATGATTTGAAATCGTCTTCGCTAATTTCCAACCCTCGACTTGATATGTCGGGATATTGTGAAACGCAGCGCTGCCCCTAAGCCTTAGCTAATGGTGATTATGAATGTACATTTCATCTAATCTTGCAGGTAATGTGCAGTATTCACTTCTAACAAGACTATATATGATATGAATCATATTTTTATTTTCTAATGCAAAAGTAGAAATCATAGGCTTTTACATTCTTTCTCGCCATGATCAGGGGTTAGTTCAAGGAACGCCTAGACTTGTCAGATAATGATCAAAGCATTTCCTTAAGCTTATATTTTAACATTTCAAGGGGCAAGGGTTAAATACGAAAGACATTTTAACTGCACATGGTTTAATCCTGAATGGCTTAATCCCTTTCTGAAGAGCGTCCTGCTGAATGTGGCACACGGTGCACGAACTCAGTGGCTCTTGCGACGACCCCCAGGAGTCTTCAATAAAACTGCACCCTTGAACCGAATGCCGGGGTCTAGACACTAGCCCACGCCTTTCAGCGGCGCGAGGAGGGCGGCATAACCTCTTAACCATGGAAAGCCTTTGTTCAAATAAGCAGTATCTGATATTGGTTAGGTTAGTTCATATTTGTTTGCTTGTGAAGCCAGTTTAACCGCACCGTTAATTAAGACTTTTGACACTGCGTGTTTCCAAGTTTTACTAATTTTACCCTTATGTTTTCTTTTTTTTTATAGTATTTTGATAATTTTACCACATATACCATTATTTCAGTACCATTATAATTGATAACATGCGATCTACCTCACTTGATATTTCACAAAGTCAAGTTGAGAATAGTAAGATGTGTTGAATGTTTTAACTCCAGTAAATTCGTCCCTGGTATCGTTAAATATCTTCTCTTCCAGACATCCAATAACCAGTCTGTCTTCGTGCAGGAAAAACTTGTTGGCAAACATCTCATGCGCTGTTACCAGCCTGGGTAGATCACCTATGGAATAAAAGAGTCAATATATTTCACTGTGTATATCTTACTGTTGTATCGGACAAGGGGCATCTTGCTTATGACTGGTATGTTTTCCGGACGGTTGTTGAGTTGCGTTGAGTTGAGCTAAGAATGGACATAATTGCACTCAGAACATTCCCATACGCGCTCCATCCCCTCGTTCAACAGCCAACGAAGATTCATATTACTAATCGTTCCCACTAATTGTTTCTAACTGATTGAAAGTTCCTCTGGTTTTGCCTCTCAGATTTGAGATTCTTCCAGAATACCTGCCAATCCTCCGAAATCTCATTATCTACACATACGGGTTCTCAAACAGTTCCCCCACCTTCTCCACCTGGTCCCACAATCGCATGACCACCTCCCGCTTGTCCACAGGTAATCTATCATCGCATGGCCAGGGCAAACAATCCATACAATTCTCAAAATCTATTTCGTTTGTTGCCTTTATTTCATGCATTATTTCTTTCTGGCTCAGTTGAATCTGTGTTTAGTAACCCTTCAAATTAAATAGCATCTGCTTAGTTTTTATATCAACATGTGCATGTTCTTTGCAGGACGTTGCGTTCAATCCCATCCGTAGGTTCAATTAGTATTCAGTTTTGCTTTCACTAGTTTGTCATTGTCAGCGAGTAAGTCTAACTGACGTGTTTGCAGTAATCCCACAAATCCGCCTTGTGTGAACCGGATGTTCAAGCGCAAGCGCATTAACCGGAAGTGTAATTGTATGCGCATTAGGCCCCGCGACCACGCTGACTTCTAGTAAAATAATAAGTAATGAAGAATCAGATTCGCTAGGTGGATCAACTGATTCGCGTGTCAGATCACAGGATCCCTAAACGATTATTTTTTTTTACCGTCAGCTGCTCTGTGGTAAACGCGCCAAAGGCAGCCAGAGGTAACGCTTCAAAGTCACTCTAAAGATCTCACTAACACCTTTTGGAGTTCATCACGACACTTGGGAGCCTGCTGCCAAAGACCGAAATTCGTGGCGTATACAATTACGCATGGGCGTAGTCACCTGTGAAGCAAACATTACTGCAAGAGCTGTGACAAAATGTCTGGAAACAAACAAACAAAAAACACTGCAAGAAATCCTCCTCCTGGAACGTTAAGCAATCTTTGCCTTTTTTGTCAAAGAACATTTCGAGCCAAAGTAGGCCTTACCAACCATCTTAGAACTCAATGCTCAAAATTGTCAACAGCACTGTACGAAATGAATGATAATCATCATTCTTGATGGACAAACACCAAGAGGTAAGGGTAAGTGAGAGGTGCTGTTACACGTTTTAACGCGTATTAGGTATATAATTAAATCCCCCATATTTATATAGATGATGATATAGACCAATGGGTACAAAGTAAGACACTGCAAGAAATCCATTCTTTCTATATGCCCCAGCCATTGTAGTCTATTAGCCTTCATGATACCAGTGATTATATTTCAAGATAAGGAATGGCTAAAAACTCTGGCCACATACAAATAGATAATATGACCATTAAAAGAACGGAAACATACAAATACCTGGGTACAATCTTCAACTGCTCCAACATCATAAGGGAAGAAATACAAACTAGAATCAATTCTGGAAATAAGATATACTATGCACTACAACATCTACTAAATTCAAAGGCGCTATCTCGTAACACCAAGATCACAATATACAAAACACTGATCAGACCAGTTGTGCTGTATGGCTCTGAAACCTGGAGTACAACGAAAGGAGACGAAGCCTTGCTACAAACCTTTGAGAACAAAGTTTTAAGACGCATCTTTGGACCCATTGGGGATGCACAAAGTGGAGAGTGGAAAAGAAGAAGTAACACAGACATTTATGATCTGTTTAAGTCCCCGCTAATCACTGGTATGATGAAGGCTAATAGACTACAATGGCTGGGGCATATAGAAAGAATGGAAGATAATAGGGAAACAAAACTCGCTTACACTCAGGAAATAAATGACCGTAGACCCCGAGGTAGACCAAGAAGATGGTGGAGAGATAATATATATACAGCCCTACAAGCACTTGGAATCAACGACTGGCAAGAGAAGGTCAACCAGAGAGACGAATGGAGACGGATTGTATTTGGTCCTCAATGGCTCGGAACGCTAAAGAAGGAGAAGAAGAATGGGTACAAAGTAGGTCAATATCACACCAGCAGCCTTTGCTCCTCATAACATTTACAGGTAGCAAAGTTAGGCTGGGTCGATCTGGGAGCCCAATGGGCAGTATTACAAATTGATTTATTTGGTTGTTTCGGGATTTGAGATTTTAATATTGAGCACAACCCACCACTGGCAACGCTGATCGTATTTTGGTATGAACCTATGACCTATCCACGTCAATGTGGAAGCACTAGACTCGAGTTTCGCTCTCGTTTCAGCTCGTCATTATCCTCATCATGAGTATTACAAATGTCGTTCTTCTATGGAGATTCCAATATCTAACCACTAGGCCTGCCAACTAGCCTGCTAGCCACTGCTTTACCACGACCGCCACTACTTGATTTTAGTTACTGTTTACTGCATGTCTTTTACAAGATGTCGCAATCAAACCCGACATGTTTGTTTCTAATTTTCTAGGCAATGTTATATTCAGTAATTTCACATTGCTTTCTGGCCCGCGCTTTGGGGAGGGGGTTACGGACGCGATTCGTAACCCCGCATACCGCTTTCGAAACGCAGCTGCAGGCGATTTGGCAACAGACCGCATTGCGTTGGTTAGCATAAAGCGGTATGCAATGGCAATGGCAAATTACTGAACGTAAACGTGCCAAGAAATCACAAACAGCCAAATAATATTTGCGTTGACTGCGACGTCCCTTAAAGGATGTGCAACTAATTTAAGTTTCTAAAGGATAGATGCTCATACCATTGTTAAAAACAACGCAAGACGGCCAGTTTACCACATTGTTAATCATCACAATAATGCTACTACCTGTAGAGGGATAACAAGAATGTTACCTGTTGAAAGGATGCAGACACCCCGAAGATATCTGCCAGCACAACTTGCATTGGTCATCCATTTCCTCATTTTGTAACGGGCAATGTATGGTCTAGTTTCAGTCAGTTCCGGTTCACCTGAACACATGATTGTTGTCATTTGATCATTGCAGGTATATTTGAAATATGTCATGAAATTTCATTAAATAGACACAATGCTTTATGTTCGTATATGACCGAATAAGAAATTATGTTATTAGACAGACAGTGCGGTCAACACTTTGTGCTACATATAATGAAAGACACGAGATAAAATGGTTCGGCCATCTCCTTAGAATGCAGCATCATCAACTACAAGCACTGACCCTACTTTCAAAGAAGATTTGCTACGAGAGCAAGAAGACGCCCGATATGAACATGGATTGACAACATCAAAGACATTGTACAATCACATGGAATGGCATTATCCAGTGCCACTAATTAGACGCTCACAAACTCGTCGTCAGCCCACATGCTGGCATATACAGCGATGTATACAGCAATTTTAACAAAACAAATATATTATCGTGAAATACGAAAACTTAAAGTTACGAGGTTAATCTGACATAACTTGGAGCTTAGTTAATATTTCTACCTGATTATGTTAACAGATAGCGCAAAGGGATAATGTTGTCTTTATAGACAGACCCTTGCCGTTAACAAATGAAGTAAGGGAAAATGTGTCTTCATAGTTAACGCCTTTGCCGTTAACAAATGGCGCAAAGGAGTGATGTTGTCTTTATAGATAGCGCTAAAGCCGTCAACAGATAGCGCAAAGGATCATTGTTTCATTAAAGATAGCAATCTTGACGTTAAGAGAGGACGCAAGGGGATTACATTTGCATAAGTATTACCGCAATTGATATTAAGAGATGACGCAAAAGGATGACATTTGCTTAAGAGGTATGGTAACTGGCATACAGAGATGGTGTAATGGAATTAGATTTGCTTAACAGTTATAGCAAATGACGATAAGAAGATACGCAATGGCATCACGGTAGCCTTAAAGGCAGCCAATGTGATACTAATCACATAACCCACGGAGAGCGGATTGGAATTAAATAAACATGGTTTTAACACCATATACCCAATCCGTCTATAAAAGCGTGTCTAAAAGTGCTTTAGGTTACTTCATAAAATAAAAAAGAATTAAGTGACAGTAATAAAGGCAATAGAGCATTAAACCAAACGGAGTCTAGCGTTAAAGATTGAGATGAATAATATGGAGAGCACATGGAAACAACTGCTTGATTTATTAAACTACTGGGCGGTTTGGGGTGAGCTAATGGCCTCTACTCCAATAGTGGCTAAAAGGCAGGAGCAGGTAAAGCTATGGTGACAAGGGTAGTCCAGGAGTACCAGGAGCTGAGCGTATATAATAGCTGGTTATTTATTAGTTTGATAGTTAATTATTTAGTTAGTTAGCTAGATAGTTTTTTTAAATTATTTAACTAGGTTGTTAACTATCTAGTTAGCTAACTAGTTAGTTAGTTAGCTAGTTAGTTAACTTGTTAGTAAGGTAGTTTAGTTAGTTAGTTAGTTAGTTAGTTAGTTAGTTAGTTAGTTAGTTAGTTAGTTAGTTAGTGAGTTAGTTAGTTAGATATCAAGTTAGTTAACCAGTTAGTGAGATAGTTGGTTTAGTTAGTTGATTAGTTAGTTAGTTAATTAGTTAGATATCCAGTTATTTAACTAGCTAGGGAGAAGTTTGCTGTTGCATATCCTATTACAGGACATCGCTGTCAACACCAGCATGTGTTCGTTGTTGTTGATTTCTTGGCAAGATTAAGCTCAGTAGTTAGTTAGGGAGATAACTTAGTTAATTAGTTAGTTAGTTAGTTAGTCAGTCAGTCAGTCAGTCAGTCAGTCAGTCAGTCAGTCAGTCAGTCAGTCAGTCACTCAGTAAGTTAGTTAGTTTGTTAGTTAGTTAGTTAGCTAGTTAGGTAGTTGGTTAGTTAGTTAGTTAGTTAGTTAGTTAGTTAGTTAGTTAGTTAGTTAGTTAGTTAGTTAGTTAGCTAGCTAGTTAGTTAGTGGTTAGATTATTCTCACTGCACATCGAACCATTGAGTCCACAAGTACTCGACCTCCTTCCTCTTCTGTATCTCACTCAGCTTGTCGCGGTCAATGACACCAGTTCTGTAGCCATAGACTTGACCATTATCCTTTAGACCCCAGTATAGCTCTCTTGTCTGCTCCACGTCTTTTGACTTGGCGTTCTTGTCGTATGGTCAAGGTTGTATATTCGTAACTGTCTCTTGATTCGTTTAATCGCCTTGTTTGTATACTGCGCTGGTCTCACATTTTATTGACCATTCTACACTCTAGCTGTGAAGTGGTCAATATTAGGCCGGCCGTATTGTTTTCCAAGACATATCATAGCAATCATTATATATGGGTTCTAAAAAAGTGTTATAAAAGTCAGGTCTCGGCAACTTCTCAACATCTTCTAAATTGGGAGCATGAAGCAATTACATTTTGAAAATCCATCTCGATGAGCAATCAAACCTATGCCCACAGAACTGATAGACAAACATCCTAGCCACTATGCTAATCCGGATCCCAACAATGCATTGCTCCTTACTTAATCAACAGCTTTAAATTAATATCTTAACATATAATTGTGAACTAATACTTTAGCTAGTGCAATATAATCACACAACTTTGTTATTACTGAGCTCTGACCTGTGTATGTGCCCCTGATTCCAAGCTGCGGGTTAGCATTGAGTGTAGGGAAGAACGTCTCATCAGGAATCAGCGTTGATTTTGTCCAATTGAGCAAGATCGCAGCTGTTTCATTGTGAAGAACGTAATCTACAAACTCCCTGTAGGTTATAACATGAAATATGTTGTCACAACAATGTCTTTCCTTTCGTGAATGCAACCACAAAAACGACAAATAATAGGTTGTACAATTTATTGCCTGGAATATTTCGCTGCATCTTGAACGGAACGAACAATAGCAGCTCGAGTAACCCAAAATATACCAGTATGGCTGGACAAGACAGTTATTCAGTCTTCAGAAGTTTCTACGGAATCCAAGTGTTATAGAAGTCCAGTCTCGGCAACTTCTCAACACCTTCTAAATTGAGTGCATGAAGTGAACAAAGCAAAGACATTTCGTATACTGTATTTGGCGAACAATAAACGATCACTCACTTACACCAATACCTTAGCAATAAGTTGTCTGAGACATGGATTATACAGACAGAAAGACTTCATGGTGACTTTGCGATAACCTTTGAGATTTAAAACAATAGTGCTCCGCTCCACATGAGCGCATTATCAGTGACAATGTGTTGTATCATAGCCAAAATGTGATTCATCTATTCACTTCATGTGATATATAATTATGCAGTATGCACGTGACGAGGTGCAAAATATGACAGGCAAAAAGCGTGCAACCTATTGTATGTTGCTGCTGTGTTTCAATTGAAATATGTATATTTATACCTAGTGATAACATATTAATATTGATTGATTACTAATTAATTGATAACATTAGGATAGCTCTCATGGTGTTTGATTGATCGTTTGATACGTCTCGTACAAGGTAGTGTCACACACACACACACACACACACACACACACACACACACACACACACACACATACACATACACATACATACACATACTCACATACATATACACACGTACATATGTGGTCGACAACGTATCGGTCACAGCATCGCAGCCATGCTTCTCTAACAACTTCATGAAGCTTACAATTGAAAGTCAGTTAATAAACTCTCTGGGATGCATCCACCCAGCGGGAACCAATACTGTTTTGGAGACAGCTGTATAACTCTGCTGACTTACCACTACTTATTCATGGCTGCTGTTTGCACACCTATGGCCACACATTTCTTATTTGATACTTTTACAGCTGAATTGGACTCAACCTCTGTAGACATAAAGCACCTTTCAAAACCGAACTGAATCCAAATTGTGTGCCTTCTTGACAACGAAGGAGTTGTGTTTTAATATTATTGTACACTGTTATGTTTTCTCCTTAGATATGTTTGTGTTGTCACGTCCCTGATGAATATTTATATAATCGAAATGTCGTTTGTTGTGTCTTGGATACTTATTTTTATTTTATTATTATATATTTTTTGGTTTTCTTTTGCTTTGGGGATTTTCACTGTGTGATTTATGTTCACCTTTAAGGAGTCCATTGAAAGTTATGAACACCGTGTCCGTGTTTAGTAAGTCTCATCTTTTCGCAGGAACTACATATACCTACCTATCAGTTTGTATTTCCTATTGCAATCTGAATAGTCCGTGTGGCAGTTCCCCGGAGTGCCAGTCAGATTCTTTGGTCAGCCTCTAAAGCACCATGCTGTATAATAGGCCATGATGATCTATGTTATTCGTAAACATATGATTCTCCAGAGCCCTGACCACACCTACCTTATCATGCACCAAACCGCACGTGAACCCAGCCAATGTGCCCACCAGCTAATTTCCCACCACACAAGCATGTCACGGGGACAATATCCAACGGCAGCTCCCTACATTTTATATGTAATCATATACCTGTGGACCACAATATGGACTGGGCCTTTCATCGGCACTATTCCATAGGGTGCTGTGGTATTTTCCCATCGCCATAGGTTGATTCTGAAACCAGAAAAAATGTGTCAGTCAACATATGTCAAGTAGATTTATTTGGTTGTTTCGGGACTTGAGATTTAAATATTGAGCACAACCCACTACTGGTAACGCTGATCGTATTCTGGTATGAACCTAAGGCTTATCCACGCCAATGTGGAAGCACTAGTGCTTCCATATTGACGTGGATAAGCCTTAAGTTCATACCAGAATACGATCAGCGTTACCAGTAATATGTCAAGTAATTAAAAGTAAATATTCCTTTCATACGCCAACGGCACATTAGGCGCATGGAGCTTGGCGCATCTTTTATAGACACAACGGTATTTTATAGACACAACGTTATTTTATAAACACGAGGGTATTTGATAGACACAACGGTATTGCATAGACACAACGGTAGTTTATGAACACAACGTTATTTTATTGACAAAACTGTATTTTACAGACACAACGGTATTTTATGGACACGACGTTATTGTATAGACCCAACGGTATTTTATAGACACAACGTTATTCAGTAGGTGATGTGATCGGTATATCTCCGGTCGCCTTTACTTCCCATGACACTTCCAGGTAGCCATCTTAAGTTGGGTTGACCTGAAAGCCCAGGTCGATTTATAATAATTCCCATCCAACCCTATTTTGATCAAACTCAAGACCATCAGTACGAATGGCGAGCATCCAGCCGCTACACTATCGCCACTGAGAGTCAACATATGGCTCAGATATATGCATTACAACATGTTAATTTAGTCCACATAGAAGGAATATATGCATCACAAAATTATAATTTATTCCACACAGAAGGAATATATGCATCACAACATGTTGATTTAGTCCACACAGAAGGAATATATGCTTCACAACATGTTGATTTAGTCCAAACAGAAGGAATATATGCTTCACATGTTGATTTAGTCCACATAGAAGGAATATATGCATCACAAAATTATGATTGATTCCACACAGAAGGAATATATGCTTCACAACATGTTGATTTAGTCCACACAGAAGGAATATATGCTTCACATGTTGATTTAATCCACAAGGAAGGAATATATGCATCATAACATATAGATTTAGTCCACACAGAAGGAATATATGCTTCACATGTTGATTTAGTCCACACAGAAGAAATATATGCAACACAAAATGTTGATTTATTCCACACAGAAGGAATATATGTATCACAACATGTTGATTTAGTCCACACAGAAAGAATATATGCATTACAACATGTTGATTTATTCCACACATGAGGAATATATGCATAACAACATGTTGATTTAGTCCATACAGAAAGAATATATGCATTACAACATATTGATTTATTCAACACAGAATGAATATATGCATCACAAAATGTTGATTTATTCCACACATGAGGAATATATGCATTACAAAATGTTGATTTACTCGACACAAGAGGAATATATGCATCACAACATGTTGATGTAGTCCACGTAGAAGGAATATATGCATTACAACATGTTGATTTATTCCACATTGGAGGAATATATGCATCACAAAATGTTGATTTATGCCACACATGAGGAATATATGCATTACAACATGTTGATTTATTCCACATTGGAGGAATGTATGCATCACAAAATGTTGATTTATTCCACACATGAGGAATATATGCATTACAACATGTTTATGTAGACCACATAGAAGGAATATATGCATTACAACATGTTGATTTAGTCCAAACATGACGAATATATGCATTACAACAAGTTGATTTATTCCACACATGAGGAATACACGATACATGAGGTTGAAATAATGGATGAAACATTTAAAATATCGCGCGTCGTCTGTAAACACGCGGGGTTTGGACCTTGTTATCGCAACTAAAGAATGAACTTTACGAGAAATAACAGCCGTGTAATTTGATATACTTCAAATCAAGTTACTCCATCAGAACTATTATACAAATTTGAGATGAACTGATTTGAGTCAAGAAGCGACATAGGAATAGCAGTGTTGTTGAATATAATTCAAATCGTGTTATTCCAACAGAACCATTGACAGACATTTGAGTTGAGTCAAGAACTGACGTCACAGTAATAGGGATATTCCCACACGTGCTCTGACCTTCAACAAACAGCGAAGACACCACATACTATTGTTACCATTCGCAAACTGATTACGTGTCCTTCTGGTATTTCTTCGGAGTACTCAGTGTCGGCCAAAGCCTCATGTCTCTCCTTACCTCACCAACCTCTCTAGGAAATGACTGTATATCTGTTCGTCTACACTATACATAGTATCCGAAGAGCCCTGACCATAATTGCCTTATCATGCACAAATTGACAATATTAACACAAATGCTCATATTAGAGAATAATCTTATATATAAATTAGGGTCTCCGTCTGTCTGTCTGTCTGTCTGTCTGTCTGTCCTTTATGCGCTCGCGAACGGCCCATCCGATTGAGATGAAATTTTCTACACGCCTTTCTTTCATTCCAGAGCTGCCAACTGTAATATTTTTTTAGTGTGAAATCGCCTGCTTACCCAGTATTATTTCATTTTTCATTTTTCATTGTAATTTCATATATCTCAGGGGACCTAACTCTATAAAAGTTATTTCACGGGGCATAACTTTTCTGTATAACTTATAGTCATATTGTGGCATCGTTTTCAAAGATTTATAAACTCTTGTCCATAGTTATGTACCGGCATATGAGTTATAATAAATAATGATACAATCTGTAAGGTATTTTCAAAGTTTTCATAAAAATAATGCACAATGCATAACATTGTAACTCATCTTTTTTTGCTTAAGAAGTTACTGTAGTCATGCAGGTGATTAGAAAGCGTTTTCATTAAAAATAATGGATGGTGTGTGGAAGGGCATTTTTTTAAGTTACTTTTTTTTATTGTATGAATTTAATGAGACGCTACCCGCCAGGAGCTGGGCGAAGTCACGCCGGGTCAGATAGATAGACAGACCCACCTTTTCGCTGCAGTTGTCTACTCCTCCTTTTCCTTCTTCTGCTGATGCTGCTGCCGCCGCTCCATTTACCCAAGTTAATTGTTGGGGGAAGATGTAAAGATCTTTCAAGTGCTCTTTCTAATGCTTTTTGTAAGTTGGTCTTCGTTTATCTAAGGTTGTTCTAACTGCAACCAATAAATGATTAGACAGACAGGCAGACAGACAGACAGAGAGGGACGGACGGACAGACAGACAGACAGACAGACAGACAGACAGACAGATAGTCGGTAACGGGAACGGGAACTTATATGACAACTTATATGAATTAAATGAGATGCTCCCCACCAAGGACTGGGCGATGCCGGGTCAGACAGACAGACAGACAGACAGACAGACAGACAGACAGTCGGTAACGGGAACGTGAGCTTATATGACTACTTATATGAATTAAATGAGATGCTCCCCACCAAGGACTGGGCGAAGCCGGGCCGGGTCAGCTAGTATATATATATATAAGCAGTTCTCATTTCGGTGTATACTCTCAATTACAACCATCTCATTTATTTATCTACTTTTCGTATTCCCTTAATTGCTATTGAACGTGCTCAGTAGTCAGTAGCCACATTTTGATAACCTTTCGGTCATCCTTGACTGTTATAAAGTGACACTTATTGATACACATGAGCTGATTAAGTAATCCACTTTTCTGATTCCCTTTACATTTATTGGACTTGCCCAGTAGCCGTAATTTGATCAGCTGTCGGGTCATCATTGACTGCTGTAAAGTGAAGTGTATTGACAAAGTTGCACTGATTCAGTTGATAGCGATCACCGCCGATAATGTCATCAGTACGGTTGGGCTCGGGTTCGACCCCTATCCTCGTCGCTTGTCACAATGACGGAAAGACTGAACACCACTGCCTCCATGCTATAGGGCTAGAAACATATGCTGGCCCTATCACATCACAGACCCATAGCAGAAAACTGCCTCAGAACAATGTTTGTTGTGTGGGACTTATGCCTGAAAGTCCCACCACATGCCAACACACAGATTACCAGTGGCGACGTGTGGAAATATTGGATGCAGGTCCGATGTATCAATTCACGTCTGTAATGTCCTATATCTGTGAGAGTTTGCAGATAGTAATTATTTATCGGTGACAAGAAAATGGATACGCAGGATTAGGTAGATGTGGTTAGTGTGCACAGTGAACAACTAAGGTTAGAATAAACAGAGATATAGTCTCAGTAATAATTCTCTGTATCAAACTAGTAGTAAAAGTAGTAGTAGTAGTAGTAGTAGTAGTAGTAGTAGTAGTAGTAGTAGTAGTAGTAGTAGTAGCAGCAGCAGCAGAAGCAGCAGCAGCAGAGCAGCAGCAGCAGCAGCAGTAGTAGTAGCAGTAGTAATAGTAGGAGTAGTATACTAGTAGTAGTAGTAGTAGTAGAAGTAGTAGTAGTAGAAGTAGTAGTAGTAGTAGTAGTAGTAGTAGTAGTAGTAGTAGTAGTAGTAGTAGTAGTAGTAGTAGTAGTAGTAGTAGTAGTAATAGTAGTAGTAGTAGTAGTAGTAGTAGTAGTAGTAGTAGTAGTAGTAGTAGTAGTAGTAGTAGTAGTAGTAGTAGTAGTAGTAAAAAAACAACCTCAAGCCTCCGAGACCTCGCTACCACGAGCAGGAGGCGAGAGGTGGCCAGACCCTAAACCTTTGGGACTTGACTTAGAGACGTATACGCGCCCGAACCACTGAGCACGTACACCTGTTAATCTCATTCATTGGCACCTTGCCGTCTTGACAGACGATAGTTTGTGCTTCAAAAAGGCATAATAACTATTACGTATGGCGGTAGCGAATGTGACTGATAAGGCCAATTCGCGCTGTAAATGTTCGTCCACGGTGGGTGCATGTAAACACGTGGTCATTTCCACCATCATGCACCATCTTACGTCTCACACGCTCGGTGTGTGACTTATCTGCAATAATTTTCTCCTTTGCCTTTATTCCATTTCAGATGTTTGCCCTCCATGCAACACGTTCAGCGGCGACTTGCTCCCAATGTGCGTTATCAAAGCCTGTATCAATCATGTCCGCTTACACATATCTTTGTATCGTAGTAGAGGCCGACCCTGAGATCTCTTACCCATCTGTAATTCACCAAAAAATATGTCGTTTGGTATTCTACCATCATCCATCCTCCTAAGATGTCCTATCCATCTAAGTCTACGAAGACTGGGCATGGAATAAACTGTCACACAACCTGATCTTTCCAATACTTCAGTATTTGTGATTTTGTCTTGCCACTTAATACCAAGAATTCTTCGCAAACACCGCATATGAAAGCTGTTTAAACGTTTCTCTTGGTGTGAGTATGTTGTCCAGGTTTCACTGCCATAAAGAAGAGTAATAAGGACACAGACTTGATAGACAAGGACTTTTGTTTTGGCAGTAAGCTTCCTGTTCTCCCAGACGCTTTTTCTTAACATGTTCATTGTTGTTGCTGCCTTACCAATCCGGATGTTGATTTCCTGATCTAGGGATAATTTGCTATTTACCACTGATCCTAGATATGTAAAATGGTCTACCATCTCTAGTTCGGCGTCGTCAGGAAAAGATTGATGGTACCCCATGTGTCCCTTGTGTCATAATCTGTGTCTTCTTTTTGCTAATTGTTAAAACAAATTCAGAACAAGCTTTGGAGAATGCAGATAGTAGACATTGTAATTCTTCCTCAGAGTGGGTAGAAACAGTAGTATCATCTTCAAAATGCAACTCTCTGATCAATACCCTCCTAATTTTGGTCTTGGCCTTTGTCATATATTTTTGAAGGGAGTGGAAGATCACTGTAGTGCATGCCCCATCTCTAACAAAAGAAGTAGAGCCCCATCATCTTCTATCTTCAATAACCCCAGAATATGAACCTTGAGTTATCTGCAGGCCTCGTTCTATTAAGTATGTCTAGGAGATATAGATTATGGCCCTGGTGAGAATGGTAATTACTAACTGGGAATCTGCCCCTTCTCCAATGATTCTTATAGCTCTGGAGCCCCCTTTTATTGGTTATCAAATCTGAGGAAAGTCTGGAGAATTTTCTCAGCCTGATTTAGATGAAGAAAACATGGATATTGAGCAGTTGATAGATCTAGAGTCTTCTCTCCCCCATTTTAGTAAGTCATTATGAGTGGATATATTGTAAACAATCAAACACATAATCAATCACATTAGATTCTGACAACATGATGTACAAAGAAGTTGTTGACTCACAGATAGGGTTGAACTGATAAATTAACAGAAGGTCAATTCATGTTAATCATTTATTGACCGGGCCTGAGCCTTCTGGTCAGTACATACATCTCTATTGTGATTTACACAAAATATTAGAAAAGTTGCACATTGGACCAGTCACACAGAGACCATCAATAAACAAGCATCAATACATGAGAGGTCAACAAGTGTGAAAACATATTAAACATTTTGATGTTGCACATGTTAAGTGTGATGGTAATTCAACAATTAACTATCAGTTTCCTGAAATTGGGTGTGGTGTGTACCAAGGAAAATGTAACCTGGTGACTGGAAGATTAGGTAAGCCAGGGTCCATTGACTGATGGATCCTCTTCAGGTCTGCCCGTATAGCTCCTCTGAAGGCCTCCCCATACTCTGCTCATGGCCAAGTCATCTTCCATCTCACTTGTTGTTCATCTCTTTCTCTCGGCTTCCCTCTTTCAGGTCTGATTTAGGTGGTTAGTTTGCTGATGTGTTGGGTGGTTGTTGGTATGTAGCCACCAAGATCACTAATGAATATTCACATAAATATATACATTCCTACCAATACAATATTCTAGAAGTAGGTCGGAAGAAATCTAAATTCCTGAAGTAGGAACTAGTTCCCCCTCCCCTCCTTTTTTCTCTAAGCTAGTGTTGGGTTAATTTGGGGTGGTCAGAGTTTATCACACTTTGTACGCCTTGTATCAACTGGTTCCTGCTGTATGTAAGTTCTCATTTGACCTGGGGTCAGTGAACGTGTACAGTAAGACAGTGACAAGAGTGAGAATATGTCAAGATGCATGTAAATAAATGACATACATTTATAACATTTCTTCCACTCAGTGGTGTTTATCGCGTGTATAAATAATTCTCTGTGTTTTCCCAATTAACTTCTTCTTCTTCTTCTTGTGTCTAATAACTCTCTCCCATTATCTGTTGTTGTGATGTTGAGTGTGGGGTTGTGTGGTGATGAGTGGTGTTGTGTTTTAAGTTATGTTGAGTAATGAGTTAAGTTCACTGCGCGTGATGGTGTTCCGCGAAGCACAACTTTCTCATGTAATGCAGTTCATGTGTGCCCTTATCTAATTAAAATTTGACAAAAATATAAATATTTATTCCGTCAAACCCTATTGATTCAATAGATGAAGGAGAAAGGAAAGATTGATTTCTCTCTCAGCTTTCTAGATTGTAAATAGGCATAGATAAGTCTGTTTTAGAACAAGGCACTTATTCTAGTACACGAACTGTCATTTCAGCTGTAGGTAGTGATAGCATCTTTTATCAGTGTTTCTGGTGAAAATGCACAAGATTGCTTTGATACTTCGGGTTCTTAGTCTAATCTAAGGACTAACAAGCTCACCTGGGATTCAGACATTCTGCCTCCTCTATTTGAAAATTTGGTCACACAATTTTTGACGTCTGTTCGCCAGGCATGTTTTCGCAAGAGTGCGCTGCTTATCATAATCTATACCGGCGTTGGCGCGAAAGCCGTGTCACGTGTCTGTCCCATACAATGGTTTTTTTAAGCCTTGGCTGATGAAATCTTTCCAAGAATCCACGTCATCTGTCACTTGTTCAGTTCCAGTTTCGATGTTAAGTTTTAAGTCCTAGTCTCCGTTTGCGGTTGTGAAGTCAATTTCTTTTAATGTTGTTTCCTCTTCTTGCGGCATGGTTTGGTAAATGAATAATGGTGGTTAGCGTTATGCCACAGCCTTCAATCTCTGAGCATTGTAGAGGCCGCCATCTGAGCGTGAGTGAATGTATATACCACCATCCTGATTACGAAAGGCATATTTCAGTAGAAGTGAAAATTATATTCCAAAGAAGGGAGGGGGGGGGGGGGAGCTAGTACACAACCTTGCTTAACTCCACTCTTGATTTCAATCTCTTCAGAAGTTGCACCATGAAACTTGATTATACCCTTCATACCTGTGTGGAACGGTTCCATAATGGACAGAAGAGTTGGTGGGCAGCCAGTCTTCTTTAGTGCTTCGAACAGACCCTCACGAATGACCAAATAAAATGCCTTTGTGAGGTCGATGAAGGCAATAAACAGTGATTTATTATGTTCACGGCATTTTTCTTGCATTTGTCGCAATGAGAATATCATGTCATTGGTAGACCGGTTCTGTCAAAAGCCACACTGTGATTCGGGGTAGACTTGATCTCCTAGGACTTGAAGTCTGCGCAGAACAATTCTGGCAAATACTTTTCCAACAATACATAGAAGTGAGATATCCCTATAGTTGTTGCAGTCGCTCCGATCGCCCTTATTCTTGTACAGTGTTATGATGCTTGAATCATTGAAATCCTGTGGGACTTGTCCTTCTCGCCAGCATAGCTCTGTTAGCTGGTGGATCTGTAGAGTGAGTGTGTCTTGCCCACTACTAATAACCTCTATTGGAATCCCATCCTTACCTGGAGCCTTGTCAGGTGCAAGTTCATTTATAGTACACTTAACTTCTGTTATGGTGGGAAGTGTGTCCAGGTGGTCAAGAGTTGGTAGGGCCTCTATGGCGTTGAGGGCATCATCCGCTAGTCTGGTCTCACTTGAGTAAAGCTCCAAAAAGTACCCATCTGTCCATCTGCTGTTTCTTATAAGTGATGATTTCTCCAGTCAAGGTTTTCAATGGTGCACTTCTTTTGATCTTTGGACCACAGGCTTTCTTTATCCCTTCATACATGCTTCTGATGTTTCCCTATCACTTTCGATTTGAATGGACTCACATAACTTACTCCAATAGTCATTTGCACACTGCCTGACAGTCTTTTGCACATCCTTCCTAGCTTGCTTCAGCTCACTCAGAGTGTTACGCGTTCGTTTTTCCTTGTTTCTTAAGAGAGCTCTCTTCTTTTTATCAATCAAGTGCTGCAGAGTCTGGTTGTTTGCCGCAAAACAGTCCTCCCTCTTATGATCCACAGTGCCGTAAACCCCTACGGCAGTTTTATAAAGAGTTTCCTTAAGTTGACCCCACTTTTCACTTATTGTACAATTTTCTGGTGTATCAGTGAAAGCGTCTTCAAGTTGCTGTTGAAACTGCAAGCATTTTTCAGTATCGTTAGTGATAGTAATATTAATCCTGGGGGTAGATTTGTGTTTAGCTGTGTAGATTCTCTTTGGTATCAGTCTTACCCTTGCAACAAACAAAGAATGATCCGTATCACAGTCAGCACTGTGGCAACTTCGAGTCAATTATGTACGTTTAGATTTTGTCTCCGTGTGATTTTGAAGTCCAGCTGGTGCCAATGGCCGGATCTTGGATGTTTCCATGTCACCTTATGCATCTCTTTTGTTTTAAAATGTGAGTTTGTAATACATAGGTCATTTCTGGTGCAATGTTCCAGCAGCCTTTGCCCATTTTCATTCATGCGACAGATTTTGTATTATCCAAGATGGTGTACTGTCCATGAACTCGAGTCCCTGCCTAAACGAGCATTGAAATCACCAAGCATATAAATGTAGTCGGATCTTAGAGCTGCCTTGATCACGGAGTCTAACTCCTCATAGAACAAATGCTTCACATCATCAGAAGAATCGAGTGTCGGTGCATATGCATTAATAATGGTGACAAAACCACAAGAGGTTGCCAAGCGCAGGGATAATAGTCTTTCATTACCTCCTGCTGGAATTTCAATCATTCCCAGTAGCGAATTCTTTACTGCAAAGCCCACACTGTGTTGCCTTTTTTTTCTGCTTGCTCTCTACCTTTCCAAAAAAGGTGTAACTGTTTGCCCTCTACCCTTCCAAAAAAGGTGTAATTGTTTTCCCTAAGTGACCCTTCCTCAGCGAGGCGATTCTCCTGCTGGCCAGCAATATCAATGTTAAGATGATTGAGTTCGGCATCAATCACAGCCGTTTTTCTCACATCGTCAGTATTGGTCAAGTCAGTGGAAAATCCTGGACACGTGGTTCTCACGATCCAGGTTGAGGTTTCTATTTTTCTTTTTATTAGTGCCTGATACATTGGTTTCACAGCCTGCGATGCAGATTTTGTTCTAGCCCCAAGCACCCATAGAATCAGGCAGGCTATGGCGGATCAGCACCCAATTGGCCGGGGGCTGCCCAGCTTGAGGCGGGCGGTAGCTGATCAGTGACACCTGTAGGTGTCTCCCACCGTCAGAGGCAACGCGTGGCGCCCCATGTCTACGCCAATTGACTGGGACTTATAACCCGTAACAGTTGCCTCTCGCTTTGATTCCGAGACCGGTTAAGACCAGGGATGGAGTTATTGCCTCTCCATAGCACAAAGCCTGGGTTAAAATATAGAGACCATGTGTTGCTCATGCAGCATGATCCCTATCTCGGCCTGCCTAGTTCACTCCAGAGGAAAGGTAACACCCCTACATCTGGAACAAGACAAGCTGCAGAAGCTGCCGGATCAGCAAAGCAATGCTCTACCTGTCCGCCTGTCAGAGGTTCGAGCTTAGACCAGCTGCCAACCAAGGCTTAGGGCCTGGTCTGCCCTGCCATGACGTTTTGTCTTTAGGTTGCATTTCCTCGCACCAGGATAAGGCTTTTACCCTCCCAATTGCGCTCTTCCGCCTGAAGCCGTTGGCACAATGTGGGGTGTCGGGTTTGGTAAGCGCCACCCAACATTCGGCGCTAACAGAAAGCAGGTAGTACCGTCTACTGTTATACGGTAGCTCAGCCATATCTGACTAAGACCTGACACCAACCTGACAATCGCAAAGTAGTAATAGTAGGAATAGTATAATAGCAGCAGCAGCAGCAGCAGCAGCAGTAGTAGTAGTAGTAGTAGTAGTAGTAGTAGTAGTAGTAGTAGTAGTAGTAGTAGTAAATAGTAGTAGTAGTAGTAGTAGTAGTAGTAGTAGTAGTAGTAGTAGTAGTAGTAGTAGTAGCAGCAGTAGCAGTAGTAGTAGTAGTAGTAGTAGTAGTAGTAGTAGTAGTAGTAGTAGTAGTAGTAGTAGTAGTAGTAGTAGTAGTAGTAGTAGTAGTAGTAATAATAATAGTAGTAGTAGTAGTAGTAGTAGTAGTAGTAGCAGTAGAAGTAGTAGTAGTAGTAGTAGTAGTAGTAGTAGTAGTAGTAGTAGTAGTAGTAGTAGTAGTAATAGTAGTAGTAGTAGTAGTAGTAGTAGTAGTAGTAGCAGTAGAAGTAGTAGTAGTAGTAGTAGTAGTAGTAGTAGTAGTAGTAGTAGTAGTAGTAGTAGTCGTAGTAATAATAGTAGTAGTAGTAGTAGTAGTAGTAGTAGTAGTAGTAGTAGTAGTAGTAGTAGTAGTAATAGTAGTAGTAGTAGTAGTAGTAGTAGTAGTAGTAGTAGTAGTAGTAGTAGTAGTAGTAGTAGTAGTAATAATAATAATAGTAGTATTAGTAGTAGTAGTAGTAGTAGCAGTAGAAGTAGTAGTAATAGTAGTAGTAGTAGTAGTAGTAGTAGTAGTAGTAGTAGTAGTAGTAGTAGTAGTAGTAGTAGTAGTAGTAGTTGTTGTTGTTGTTGTTGTTGATGATGTTGTTGTAGCAGTATTAGTCGCAGTAGTAACAGTACTGTGTATAAACTCCTCTTACCGTTTTCTCCAAGTGCCCACATCGACAGCTCCTTGATAGGCTTTCAGTATTCTCACTAGTTCAACGTTGGTCTTGAGAGGAAACTCCTGGCCTGTTAAGTTAATGAAATACTTCCACTTGGGGAACCTCCACAGTTCCTTCAGACACAACAATTCAGGCTCAAGGACACTGTACGTTCCCCATTGGATATCAATTCGGATTGTAGTTATAAAGGCGTTTTGGAAGCATTTAACAATTGCTGATATAGCACTATAAAACAATTCTGTTGATTTCTTATCAATGTGAATGCAGTAGTAGTTCTGTGGTCGGTAAATTGCTCTAAACAGACGCTCAACCATCTCGGCATCTTTGTATACTATCATGGAAAACGCCAATGGAAACTGTTCTTCCTCTTCAGTCAATGATGACATGATGTATCCCCGTTTCTCTTGGAATCTGCTACAGCTAGATGCTAAGTCGATGTACTCTACATCGCTTATAGACAACCCAGTTTGTTGTACGGAAGTGTCAAATTTTCTCAAGGTATTCTCGGAGCTACTGAAGAAATCTCTGCAGCTGACGTCTTTCACTTTTACCATTGAGGCAATGTCTGATAGATGCTTTGCTGACGTTGATTTAGAAGTGGGTATGATAGAAATTGCCATTTCTAAGCTACCAAAGTGCTTCACAAGCAATGTAACTGATATAATACACACGATGGTAACTGTGCAGAAGGTTCTCTTTCTGAATACATTGTTATGTATCAGTCTTAATGTCGTTAGTTTCCTTGAATAAATAAACATAATTGGTCATATCAATATACGAGTGGGTAGTGTAACGTCTACCCTGAGACTAAAGGAGAAACATATAAGTAAGGACGTACGTAAGTAAAGTATAGATGGATGAGTCGATTTACAAGTACATATAGACAGTTAACTAGATGAGGGATTGTATATACAATAATAGTATTCTATCTTATTAGTACTATTATACGGACACACACACAGACACAGACACACACACACACACACACACGCTTATATATATATATCCATCCATCATGCGAAATGCCGGTAAGCGTGGGCGGTCATGTTCTGCCATCTCACTCGATCACCAGAGTCGTGGATCAGCTCCGTGTTTCTGTCTCGACCATGCCACAAGGCCAAGCCATCCAGGTACTTGCTTCTAGGTCTTCCCCTTGGTCTGTTCCCCTCGATCTTACCAGTTGTCACCAAATTCTCCAATCCATTTCTTCTCATAACATGCCCAAAAAATTTTGACTGTCTACGTCTAATTTCTCTAATCAATTTGCGATCTTCATTTGTTTCTTGAAGGACTTGTTCATTGGTCTTTCTGGCTGTCCATGGTATTCTTTGCATTTTCCTCAGAAACCACATCTCTACAGCCATCAGATGTTTTTCAGCCTGACTGCTCATTGTCCACGCTTCACATCCATACAAAAGTACAGGTTCAATGTAGCATCTCAACACTCTTTTTCTCGTTTCAATTGACATCTTTTTATTGGTCAATATGTTTTTCATCTTGATAAAGGCTACTTTTGCCATGGCGATTCTTGTTCTAATCTCTTTAAGGCATCTCCCATCAGATGTTATTACTGTTCCGAGATAATTGTACCTGCTCACTTGTTGAAGAATATTCCCATTTACTTGTATATTACATTGTGGTAATCTACTATTATCGTACTACTATTATCGTTTCTTTACTTATTCAGTCTCTCGGTAGAGATTTGTTCGCAGCAGACGAGCAAATCTCCGGCGGGCCTATTCTCGCTGGTCGCGAGATCCGCACAGTGGAAGTATGGGAGATTTGCTTGCAAATAGACAGGCAATATCTCCTGCGGTAGCTATGGCGGACCTATTCCCGCTGGTCGCGGGGACCGCTATAAGTCAGGTGGGGAGTCTGACGATAGTGCACGCTTTACACAGGTCCGGACACTTGTGACTGACAGATGTGCGCGCCCTCATGGTCCGGGCTCGTACAAGGCCCTCATCTGTGGGACATGGCTGAACGTCTCTAAGCCGGGTCCCTTGGGTGTCAGGGTCTGGCCATAACTCGCCACCGGCTCGTGGTGGTGAGGTCTCGGTGGATTGACGCTGAGCCGCCAGCGTCTGCAGCCTACCTTGTGCCAGACGTATTGGTTACCCATTCCTCTGGAATACACAAGACTAGGCCGAGAGAGGGGTCATGTCGTTTGGGCATCACATGATCTCTGAAGCTCTGCCCAGACATTGTGATGGAATAGTGGCCACATTCCACTCACATACTTTAGTCTGTCAAGACTGAAAGGTGTCTACTAAAGGTGTCTACTACATTGTGGTATTTCGACCTTCCTAGTGACGACCATAATCTGTGTCTTTTTACAATTTAATTCTAACCCTAGTTGTTCACTGTGTGTAACAATCGCATCTACTAAATTTTGCAGGTCCTGTTCATTGTCTGCAATCAAGACTGTATCATCTGCATATCTAATGTTATTGATGCATCGTCCCCCAATGTTATATATATATAATGAAAGCAGTGGTGGGCTAGCCAGAATGTCAGTCTGCCCGATGACGCGTGGGCCCTGTGGGGTCCTTGTGAAGTGGGCCGTTTGGAGCCCTGTTGAGGTGGTCCTCCTTAAACAGTAGACACTACGTGTTGAGGTTGAGTTGAGTTGAGCTAAGAACCGACATTACTGCACTCAGGACTTCCCCATACGCGCTCCGGAGAATGCTAAGTAAGTTGGAGAAAGGAACATTTCGTGTGGAGTGGCTATCCTCGCTTTACAGGTCAGAGATTGTGAGGGTTTTATGGATTTTTTGCACTGGTCATGCAGAAGTGCGGGGAAATGAACAGGCTGATAAGATGGAGGGAATACACCTCTTGGTGGTAGATTACCTATGGACAAGGGAAAATTGGTCGAGCGCCCATGGGACTAGTTGAAGAAGGCGGGGAAACATATTGAAAACCCGTATGTGGAAAGAATGATATTGCAAAAGATCGGCAGGGGTTCTGGAAGAATCTCAAAACTATGAGGGTAGACAATACGTTATATGTGATAATGCCCTTTCTGTAGCTTTGTTTCCTGACATGCAATAATTTAGCCCCTGTCCAGCACTGACTGAAGGCCAGCATATACAGATCAAGACGTCATAAAGGTATCGGTATTATTGTATCGCTCAAGTATTAAGTGATGTCGACACACAAGATATGGTACAAAACTCTAACCGTGGAAGTAGCAGATCATGAAACCACTTCTTCCTGAACGTTATACTTACCACGAAGAAATAGAAAATCAAAGCATTTCTTCTTGACCCAGGCCTATACACTCCCGGGAGCTACCGTAGTGCAGTAGTTATCACGATAGCTGGCCTTCTGGTTGTCATCTGTTCGAATTATCCAGAGCTGGGATATTTGTCATTAATTTGTCCCTTCAGGTCAACCGAGTCTAACATGAATGCTAAGACATTTACTCAGGAAGTAAAGATGGCTGCCGTGATAGTGACCTATTCGCTAATCATATAGCAGTTGGTCTACACAAATATTGGGCGAGCACCATATACACACTAATCTCATGGCGTTAAAATAGTCATCTATCTTCTAGGGTACATATATCCAATAGTCTCATGGTGTTAAAATGATCCTATATATTCTAGGTTACATATACACACTATCGGTCAGGTCTTAGTCAGATATGACTGAGCTACCGTATAACAGTAGACGGTACTACCTGGTTTCTGTTAGCGCCGAACGTTGGGCGGCGCTTACCAAACCCGACACCCCACATTGTGCCAACGGCTTCGGGCGGAAGAGCGCAATTGGGAGGGTACAAGCCTTACCCTGGTGCGAGGAAATGCAAGCTAAAGACAAAATTGTCATGGCAGGGCAGACCAGGCCCTAAGCCTTGGTTGGCGACTGGTCTAGGATCGAAGCTCCGACAGGCGGACAGTTAGAGCATTGCTTTGCTGATCCGGCAGCTTCTGCAGCTTGTCTTGTTCCAGATGTAGGGGTGTTACCTTTCCTCTGGAGTGAACTAGGCAGGCCGAGAGAGGGATCATGTTGCATGGGCAACACATGATCTCTATATTTTAGCCCAGGCTTTGTGCTATGGAGAGGCAATAACTCCATCCCTGGTCTTAACTGGTCTCGGAATCAAAGCGAGAGGCAACTGTTACGGGTTATAAGTCCTTGTCAGTTGGCGTAGACATGGGGCGCCACGCGTTGCCTCTGACGGTGGGAGACACCTATAGGTGTCACTGATCAGCTACCGCCCGCCTCAAGCTGGGCAGCCCCCAGCCAATTGGGTGCTGATCCGCCACAGCCTGCCTGCTTCAATGGGTGCTTGGGGCTAGGACAAAATCTGAATCGCAGGCTGTAAAACCAATGCACCAGGTACAAACAAAAATATAAATAGAAACCTCAAGCTACGGCTTGCAACCTGGAACGTGAGAACCATGTGTCCAGGATTTTCCACTGACTTGACCAATATTGACGATGTGAGAAAAACGGCTGTGATTGATGCCGAACTCAATCGTCTTAACATTGATATTGCTGGCCTGCAGGAGACTCGCCTCGCTGAGGAAGGGTCACTCAGGGAAAACAACTACACCTTTTTCTGGAAGGGTAAAGGGCAGGCAGAAAAAAGGCAACACGGTGTGGGCTTTGCAGTGAAGAATTCGCTACTGGGAATGATTGAAATTCCAGCAGGAGGAAATGAAAGACTATTATCCCTGCGCTTGGCAACCTCTTGTGGGTTTGCCACCATTATTACTGCATATGCACCGACACTCGATTCCTCTGATGATGTGAAGGATTTGTTCTATGAGGAGTTAGACTCTGTGATCAAGGCAGTTCCAAAATCCGACTACATCTATATGCTCGGTGATTTCAATGCTCGTGTGGGCAAGGACTCGAGTTCATGGCCAGTGTGCCTTGGAAAATACAACATCGGTCGCATGAATGAAAATGGGCAAAGGCTGCTGGAGCATTGCACCAGTAATGACCTATGTATTACAAACTCTTTTTTTAAAACAAAAGAGATGCATAAGGTCACATGGAAACATCCAAGATCCGGCCATTGGCACCAGCTGGACTTCATCATCACACGGAGACAACATCTGAACCATATATCATTGACTCGTAGTTACCACAGTGCTGACTGTGATACGGATCATGCTTTGGTTGTTGCAAGGGTTAGACTGAGACCAAAGAGAATCTACACAGCTAAACACAAATCTAGCCCCAGGATTAATATTATTAACACTCATGATCCTGAAAAGTGCTTTCAGTTTCAACAGCAACTTGAAGACGCTTTCACTGATACACCAGAAAATTGTACAGTAAATGATAAATGGAATAAACTTAAGGAAACTCTTTGTAAAACTGCCGTAAAGGTTTACGGCACTGTGGATCATAAGAGGCAGGACTGGTTTGCGACCAACAGCGAGACTCTGCAGCCCTTGATTGATAAGAAGAAGAAAGCTCTCTTAAGAAACAAGGAAAGACCAACGCGTAACACTCTGAGTGAGCTAAGGCAAGCTAGGAAGGATGTGCAAAAGGCTGCCAGGCAGTGTGCAAATGATTATTGGATCAAGTTATGTGAGTCCATTCAAATCGCAAGTGATAAGGGAGACATAAGAAGCATGTATGAAGGAATAAAGAAAGCCTGTGGTCCAGTGATCAAAAGAAGTGCACCATTGAAAACCTTGACTGGAGAAGTCATCACTGATAAGAAACAGCAGATGGACAGATGGGTAGAGCACTATTTGGAGCTTTACTCAAGTGAGACCAAACTAGCGGATAATGCCCTCAACGCCATAGAGGCTCTACCAACTCTTGACCACCTGGACACACTTCCCACCATAACAGAAGTTAAGTGTGCTATAAATGAACTTGCATCTGGCAAGGCTCCAGGTAAGGATGGGATTCCAATAGAGGTTATCAGGAGTGGGCAAGACACACTCACTATACAGATCCACCAGCTAATAGAGCTATGCTGGCGTGAAGGACAAGTCCCACAGGATTTCAAAGATTCAAGCATCATAACACTGTACAAGAACAAGGGCGATCGGAGCGACTGCAACAACTATAGGGGTATCTCACTTCTGTGTATTGTTGGAAAAGTATTTGCCAGAATTGTTCTGCGCAGACTTCAAGTCCTAGGAGATCAAGTCTACCCCGAATCACAGTGTGGCTTTCGACAGAACCGGTCTACCACTGATATGATATTCTCATTGCGACAAATGCAAGAAAAATGCCGTGAACAGAATCAACCACTGTTTATTGCCTTCATCGACCTCACAAAGGCATTTGATTTGGTCAGTCGTGAGGGTCTGTTCAAGGCACTAAAGAAGATTGGCTGCCCACCAACTCTTCTGTCCATTGTGGAATCGTTCCACACAGGCATGAAGGGTATAATCAAGTTTGATGGTGCAACTTCTGAAGAATTTGAAATCAAGAGTGGAGTTAAGCAAGGTTGTGTACTAGCTCCCACCCTCTTTGGAATATACTTTTCACTTCTACTGAAATATGCATTTCGTGATCAGGATGGTGGTATATACATTCACTCACGCTCAGATGGCGGCCTCTACAATGCTCAGAGATTGAAGGCTAAGACCAAAATTAGGAGGGTACTGATCAGAGAGTTGCTTTTTGCAGATGATGCTGCAGTTACGACCCACTCTGAGGAAGAATTGCAATGTCTACTATCTGCATTCTCCAATGCTTGTTCTGAATTTGGTTTAACAATTAGCAAAAAGAAGACACAGATTATGTCACAAGGTGCACATGGGGTACCATCAATCTTTATTGACGACGCCGAACTAGAGATAGTAGACCATTTTACATATCTAGGATCGGTGGTAAATAGCAAATTATCCCTAGATCAGGAAATCAACATCCGGATTGGTAAGGCAGCAACAACAATGAACAGGTTAAGAAAAAGAGTCTGGGAGAACAGGAAGCTTACTGCCAAAACAAAAGTCCTTGTCTATCAAGCCTGTGTCCTTAGTACTCTTCTCTATGGCAGTGAAACCTGGACAACTTACTCACACCAAGAGAACAATTTAAACAGCTTTCATATGCGGTGTCTGCGAAGAATTCTTGGTATTAAATGGCAAGACAAAATCACAAATACTGAAGTATTGGAAAGATCAGGTTGTGTGACAGTTTATTCCATGCTCAGTCTTCGTAGACTTAGATGGATAGGACATCTTAGGAGGATGGATGATGGTAGAATACCAAAGGATATCTTTTTTGGTGAATTACAGATGGGTAAGAGATCTCAGGGTCGGCCTCTACTACGATACAAAGATGTGTGTAAGCGGGACATGATTGATACAGGCATTGATAATGCACATTGGGAGCAAGTCGCCGCTGAACGTGTTGCATGGAGGGCAAATATCAGAAATGGAATAAAGTCAAAGGAGAAAACTATTGCAGAAATGTCACACACCAAGCGTTTGAGACGTAAGATGGTGCATGATGGTGGAAATGACCACGTGTTCACATGCACCCACTGTGAACGGACATTTACAGCGCAAATTGGCCTTATCAGTCACACTCGCTACCGCCATAGTTAAAAGTTATTATGCCTTTTAAAGCACAAACTATCGTCTGTCAAGACGGCAAGGTGCCAATGAATATACACACTATTCTAATGGCGTTACAATGGCCCTCTATCTTCTAGGTTACATATACATAATAGTCCCATGGTGTTTAAATGAACCTCTATCTTCTAGGTTACATATACATACTAGTCTCATGGAGTAAAAATGATCTTCAATCTGATAGATTACATATACCCAGTAGTCTCATGGCGTTAACATAGTCCCTCTATCTTCTAGGTTACATATACCCAATAGTCTCATGACGTTAAAATGGTCCTCTATCGTCTAGGTTACGTTTACCAAATAGTCTGATGGCGTTAAAATTGTCCTCTATCGTCTAGGTTACATATACCCAATAGTCTCATGACATTATATTGGTCCTCTATCGTCTAGGTTGCAAATACCCAATAGTCACATGACGTTAAAATGGTCCTTTATCGTCAAGGTTACATATAAGAGCCCAGGCTGACTCAACAGAGTTCTAAGGTCTTGAATGTTGTCTGTCCCTTCCCCGTCCAGATTAGTCACCCGTCGGAGACATTATTCAATATAGTCAATAGATATCCCATGCTTTACTCCATCATTGGTAATTACAATCGAAAATCCACACATCGGACGATAACGTTAGAGTATATGTTAGGTTGATACGCTGATAAAGCGATAATGGCATGAGCGTGGTCGTCGTCCACTAACAGAGGTCAAGCCTGGGAACCCATTTCTGCTACATCAAGGACCCATGCCAGGATCCTACCTCGGGACATGTTATGTTATCCAGATTTCGGGCGACATGTCACCCACAGACAGTCAGGAGGCCTAAAAATATCTGGGTCTAGCACCATATGCTAAGTGCCTCAGAAGGCGTCTTACATTTCCTGTTAGACAGTTGCATGTAATGTATAGAACGTGGCAATCATCCTCAGCATTTTTGGCTATTTGTGATTTTATATTTCTGAGTCACACCGCTATATGCTTATGAAATCTGGACTGTTTATCAGCGACACGATAGGAAATTAAACCACTTCCACACAGTCTGCCTTAGGAAGCTATTGAAGATTAAATGGCAAGACAAGTTCCCAGACACTGAAGTCCTAGATAGAGCGTCAATTCCCAGTATCCACACTCTACTGTTGAAGAATCAGATTCGCTGGGTTGGTCACTTGAATCGAATGTCAGATCACAGGCTCCCTAAACGAATATTTTATACGACGAGTTGCGTTGTGGTAACGCTCCCAAAGCGGTCAGAGGAAACGCTTTTAAGACACTCTGAAGATCTCACTAAAAGCTTTCGGAATTCATCACGACACTTGGGAGACTGCTGCCAAAGACCGAAATTCGTGGCGTACATCATTACGCAAGGGTCCAGTCACTTGTGAAGCAAACAAGACTGCAAGAGCTGTGGGGGAAAAAAAAGGGGGGGGGGGGGGGACAGAAACACAACTGCAGGAGATCCTCCTCCTGGAACGTCAAGCATTCTTTGCCCACATTGTCAAAGAATATTTCGAGCCAAATAGGCCCTACCAGTATCTTAGAACTCACGGCTGCATACTTTCAACCCCATTGGATGAAATGAATGGTCAGCATAATTCTTGGTGGACAAACAACATTTCTGAATATATGAAAAATAAAGATAATGCATACAGATATAACTAATATGGAGAAATAAATATGTGTTAATGAAGTACAATTATAGGTGGTGGGCATTTTCAAATATCTTGGGTCATTAATTACTAGTAATGGTGAGACGATGACCGAAATTAAAAGACGAATATCTATTGCTCTTCAGAAACTAAAACAACTCAATAAATTGTGGAGGTGGGTGGGGGAGGGGGGGTATAAAACTAGAAAAATTATATTTTAAGAGCATGCGTCTTTCACATTGAAACATACATGTTATAGACGAGTTCAAGGAATATCGTGTAAGCAGAAAAGAACACATGAACCCACACGACAAGAACTGAATATTGAAGAATGTTGGCTATGTAAGAAGATAAAACAAAGTAACTTAAAATATATATGTTACTTAAAAGGTCATGATAGTTTGGAGAGAGCATCTTGCCGAACTATTCCCTCCATGCTATCACGATTTATCTTTGTCTACACTATACACTTGCATCCAGAGGTCCTTGAGCACTCATGCCTTATCATACACCAATTCTCCACTCAGCGACGAAGACCCAACCAATCTGTCCGCCTGCTCATTTCCCAACCCACCAGCATGCCCAGGGGACAAGATAGCTAACCATGAAGGCTCACACTTATCGGCATGAAATATGATAATTAAAATGATGTCTCAATCCATCTTAATTCTAATGAATGTAAACATAATACTTACATTTTATAACGCACTGCCACATTAAATCATATTAACTCTGCAAAGGTCACAAGTCAAGAGACACAATGAACCAATGATATTAATGCTCAGAGTGACATATACATTCATGCATGAATAATTGAATGCTCAAACTCTGTCGACACCGTTTTCATTACAGGAAGTCTAGAATAAACATATTTATTTCACGTCTTTTGTTGTGAGTAGTGTATATCATAGCTTCACATGGGTAATTGCATTTCCTTTACATGAAGTTGCAATCAATCTCAGCATTTATTTTTTGGTTGTAGTTTACTAGGCGATTTTAGTTCAGCAGTTTGTCTTTACTTTCTGAGCAGCCGACTCATCATACCATCGAGACGGAAGAACAGGATAACTTTCAATCAGATAGCGGTTGGAACGATTAGTAGTGTGACTCTTCGCTGGCTGTTGAACGAGGGGCGGAGCGCGTATGGGAACGTCCTGAGTCAGTTCTTAGCTCAACTCAACAGACTCAACTAAATGATCGAAATCAACACAAAGCAGTTTGTTTTCAAATGGTCGGCAGCTGATTTCCAACCCTCAACTCAGTATAGCGAGAAACTGAGCGTCTCACTAATCCACAGCGCTACAGGTACACAAATCTACACACTATTTGATTGTAGTCACTAATGCAACTGCTAGCGGGATGTAGTTGTTGTACATATTATACTATTTGTAAATTGATTGTTTGAGTTGTGTGGGATTAGAAAATTAAAATGCATAAAGAACGCAATGAAATATCGATAAATTTAATCCGATTAAACTCTGAACATAATCAATTAACTACATGCTTAGATCGCAGCTGTTAGTAAACGTATGGCTCGATGCATCGGGGCATACAGCAGTCGCTTCAACAAACAACACCATTGGTTCTCATAGTGCTTGCCGTATGGTGTTGGTGACCATGTCTGTCCACAGACATCGGTCTTTCGTGCTTCCGATCATTCTTATACCGACGTTCCTCCATGCCATGATATCAAATCATCCAGCATCTTCTCAATTGAACACCATCTGCCTTTCTTCTCCTCCAGCTTCCAGTTGTGACACAAACTACAGCTTTCATCTTTTCATGACATTCCCAAAGACTGTGTCCTTTTCTGGTGCTAGTAACTAGTTATCTTTATGATTTAACATTGTTTCACGATATCTTCATTGCTCTTTCTATCTGTCCACGGTGTTCTCATTATTCTACACACCCACATCTCTGTAGCTTTCACATAATTCTTCAGGTGTCTACTAATTACGCTTAGTTAGTTAACTAGTCGACAGATCATCCTCATTGCACATCGAACCATTCAGTCCTTAAGTGCGCAGATCCCCTCCTCAAAAAATCTCGAAGCTCTGTGTTGGTTTATTAATCTTCTTTGGCTTCCCTCATAGTGATCTTGTTTGACCACATCACTTTTAACTTGCTGTTCTCGCAGTGTGGCCATGGTTGTAGATTCACAGTCATCATTTGATTCTCGCAAAAGTCTTACTTCTCGTAGAGCATTCAGTATATCAGCCTGGTCCGGGCTCCCCCGCCCCCCACAGTAGCCTTAGCTGCTTGTTATTAAAGGAAAATATAATCTTACTTTCACAAAAACCTTGGAGTATTTAATAATAACGTTAAACCAGTACTGATGTAGGAATCATTACAATGGAGAGTAATTAAAACAAGTATAGATAAACAATAAAACTTCATTAGTTGGTACTTGCAATAATCAGATTGCTACTGGTACTATTAGTGTTGGAACTATTCGCTGGCTGCTGACAGCCCCAAATGCTGTGATGTCTGTTCCTAAATCAATCAATCAATCAACCAAGTTGGTACTTGCACTAAATAGAAGAACTAAAATAATATAACAGGATCACAATGTGAAGCTTATGGATAGAGCTAGACAAATAACAGTAAAACGAGAGGTGGAGAAAACAGAAGTAGAGACAGAAGTGAATATTATGGAGAGGACATGAAAGGAGCTGCATGAGATAGCTATGATACCGAAGCTTGGGGTAGTTCCTTCAGACCTATTTCCCAATACTTGATTAAGACCGAGAGGTGGAGGAGGAGGGGGGAGGAGGAGGAGGAGGAGGAGAAAGAAGAAGAAGAAGGAGGAGGAGAAAGAAGAAGAAGAAGGAGGAGAAGAAGAAGAAGGTGGAGAAGAAGAAGAAGAAGAAGAAGAAGAAGAAGAAGAAGAAGAAGAAGAAGAAGAAGAAGAAGAAGAAGAAGAAGAAGAAGAAGAAGAAGAAGAAGAAGAAGAAGAAGAAGAAGCAGAAGAAGCAGAAGAAGAAGAAGAAGAAGAAGAAGAAGAAGAAGAAGAAGAAGAAGAAGAAGAAGAAGAAGAAGAAGAAGAAGAAGAAGAAGAAGAAGAAGAAGAAGAAGAAGAAGAAGAAGAAGAAGAAGAAGAAGAAGAAGAAGAAGAAGAAGAAGAAGAAGAAGAAGAAGAAGAAGAAGAAGAAGAAGAAGAAGAAGAAGAAGAAGAAGAAGAAGAAGAAGAAGAAGAAGAAGAAGAAGAAGAAGAACGAACGAACGAACGAACGAACGAACGAACAGACTTTATTTTCAAAGGGTAACAAATTGGGCACGCAGGCCCGTCTTACATTCAGCCCTTCCAATCACTCATCTTTCTTTCATCAACAGTGCATAGGAAAAAAACATTGTCACATGAATTTTGTAAACATAAACAATGCATATTACTATGTTATGAGACACATCCACCACCCACCCACACATCCCCCATTCACTCCAACTCCCCCACCCAACCACACACACATACAATACATTCCCCCACCCATCCACCACATCCCTACACCTACACATCTCCCCACCCACACACACCTCTAACCCACCACACATCCCATCCACCCACACCCCAAGCACACATACATTCAATAACCCACACATCCCCCACCTACACACATCTCCCCACCCACTCACATATCCTCTACCCGTCCCATTTCCCACCAACAATCACTCACCCAATATCCTCCTCCACCCACACACCTCCAACCACCCAGCCAAACACACATTCCTCAGCCACACACACATCTCTCCGTCAACTCACATATTCCGCACCTACCCACACACAAATTCCGCACTCACCCGCATAATCTCCCATCTCCCCCAGCCCACTCACAGATCCCGAGCCCACACCTACAAACATCCCCCACCATCTCCTAACCTGCACACACTCACCCACCCACATATCCTCTACCCACCCACACATCCTCTATCCATCCATCCCCAACCAAACATCCCTTAACCACACACCCTTACTCATATACAATCACCCACCCACACATCCTCTACCCAACCACACATCCTCCATCCACCCATTCCCCCAGCCACACATCCCTTAACCACACACCCCTACCCATATACACACACATCCCCACCCACGCACAATCTCCCCACCCATACAAACATCCCTCACACACATCCCCACCCACCAACATATTCCCCATTCACAAACACACACCTCCCATCCACGCACACACAACCCACACACACATCCCCAACCCATACATTCATCCCCTCACACATCCCTAGACACACGTACTTATCCCTCAACCACTAACACCCACAAAACCCTTACCCACTCATCAACACATACATCTCCTATTTATCCACCGACACTCACACATCCCAACCACCCATCTAAGCACACATCCCCAACCCTCACACACATCCTTCACCCACCTGCAAACCCAACCACACCTTCACCCACCCAAACGAACATCATTTATCCACACCCAGCTCCCCTCCCACACAACACCACACCCACACACATCCCAAAGACACATCCCACACACACACATCTATCCACACATCTCTCTCCTACCCATCCACACATCCCCAACTACAATCACCCTCACTACATACTTCCTCCATCAAGCCACACACACCCCCACCCAGCGGACATATCCCCCACCCACACACACATCTCCAAATCCATCACCCACACCCATCACGCACCCTTCCCCCAACCCACACACATCCCCCACACACATTCACCCACACATCTCTCACCCACACACACTCCCCACCCATCCACCCAAACATCCCACACCCATACACCTCCCTCACCCACACACACATCAAGAAGAAGAAGGAGAAAAGACGAAGAAGAAGAAGGAGAAGAAGAAGAAGAAGAAGAAGAAGAAGAAGAAGAAGAAGAAGAAGAAGAAGAAGAAGAAGAAGAGAAGAAGAAGAAGAAGAAGAAGAAGAAGAAGAAGAAGAAGAAGAAGAAGAAGAAGACGAAGAAGAAGAAGAAGGAGAAGGAGAAGAAGAAGAAGAAGAAGAAGAAGAAGAAGAAGAAGAAGAAGAAGAAGAAGAAGAAGAAAGAAGAAGAAGAAGAAGAAGAAGAAGAAGAAGAAGAAGAACGAACGAACGAACGAACAAACAGACTTTATTTTTCAAAGGGTAACAAATTGGGCACGCAGGCCCGTTTTACATTCGGCCCTTCCAATCACTCATCTTTCTTTCATCAACAGTGCATAGGAAAAAAAACATTGTCACATGACTATTGTAAACATAAACAATGCCTATTACTATGTTGTGAGACACATCCATCACCCACCCACACATCCCCCATTCACTCCAACTCCCCCACCCAACCACACACACATACAATACATTCCCCACCCATCCACCACATCCCTACACCTACACATCTCTCCACCCACACACACCTCTCACCCACCACACATCCCATTCACCCACACCCCAAGCATATATACATTCAATAACCCACACATCCCCCACCTACACACATCTCCCCACCCACTCAATATCTTCTACCCGTCCCATTTCCCACCAACAATCACTCACCCAATATCCTCCTCCACCCACACACCTCCAACCACCCAGCCAAACACACATTCCTCAGCCACACACACATCTCCCCGTCAACTCACATATTCCGCACCTACCCACACACAAATTCCGCACTCACCCACATAATCTCCCATCTCCCCCAGCCCACTCACAGATCCCGAGCCCACACCTACAAACATCCCCCACCATCTCCTAACCTGCACACACTCACCCACCCACATATCCTCTACCCACCCACACATCCTCTACTCACCCATCCCCCAACGAAACATCCCTTAACCACACACCCTTACTCATATACAATCACCCAAACACACATCCTCTACCGAACCACACATCCTCCATCCAACCATTCCCTCAGCCACACATCCCTTAACCACACACCGCTACCCATATACACACACATCCCCACCCACGCACAATCTTCCCACCCATACAAACATCCCTCACACACATCCCCACCCACCAACACATTCCCCATTCACAAACACACACCTCCCATCCACGCACACATAACCCACACACACATCCCCAACCCATACATTCATACCCTCACACATCCCTAGACACACGTACTTATCCCTCAACCACTAACACCCACAAAACCCTTACCCACTCATCAACACATACATCTCCTATCTACCCACCCACATCTACATACCCACACACACCCCAACCACCCATCTAAGCACACATCCCCCACCCTCACACACATCCTTCACTGTGACATATTGAGAGTTGGAAGCAGTACCTTCTCTGACCCACAATGAAGTAAAGCTATGAGGATGGGACTGATTTCATTTGGAGGGGATGGGTTCTTGGAAGCCAAAGTGACCCATAATAGCTCTGGAAATCTAGGAGTTTTCCCAGGAAAATTAATTTCTTCCCTCCAAAATCTTCCTTCCCGAAAAAGAGAAACTTAATTAGCTCGAGAGTCCCCCACCTATGATCATTTTCCCTTTTAGATGAAATGGTCACAGGAATTAATAAAATGTAAAGTTCCCTTTTCTGAGTAAACCTGGAACCTGGGAGATTACAATAGGACAGACTTTAGCTGTCTATTAGAGTTACCCAGTCACCTGTAGTTCCAGATACTACCTTTATGTGAAGTAGTTACATTAACTAAACACATAGATAATAATGAAAAGTTTTGTCACACCACAATGGACTGACAGAAAAATGCAGGAACAGTTAATTTTGGTTTATTAATCAAAATAAAAAACCTGTGGAAGTAAACCAGTGATGCATTATGACATATGAACTAAACCCATTTGGTTCCAGCATAATGTTCTAAGACACAATGGAGATTAGAACTCCTGGAAGATCTCATGGCAGTTCTGGCATTTCATCACGGTACCACCCTTCTGATTAGATTATCAAAGTCTCTGCACTACACAAATGTTCTGTTTGTGAACTTTCAGTCAAGTTATCAAGTGAAACTTGGAATTAAACAGTCTACACATATCCCGGAGAACTTTCTGGAATGCATAATTATATGACACAGTCTTTCCTTATAAAATTGTCTATCAGACTTCAGCCATGATATTAAAAATGTGCAAGTCTCTTGTGAATGATAAAATTGATCCTAATGATCTTATAAAAGTCTTCAATTCAAATTATGTCACTTCTCCATGAAGCAAAGATCAGTTGGGCAATGGAGATTCTTAGATCAGGGAACTCCTGACAACAGATCTCTGGTGCACCCAATTCTTACTGAACTGCTCATGATTTGCAATCCCCTGGTACCTTATTGGACAGTGATCTGCAACTCTGGATCATGACATTCTGCGAACACCGCCATCCTCACCTGAGGTGGATAAACATGGTGAACACATTTATATCTAGCCACAGGATGATGATTCTCCAGTGGACAAGAATGAAAAGGGTTTACAGACATGAGGTACAGAAGGTAGCAGATTCAGGAAGTACCTACAAGCTAAGAGCTACATTGTGTCTCCTTGTACTGGCATTAGACACCAGCAATTATATTGGGCAAGCTTTCTTTTTACTGCACTTGTACCTAGGGCCGGGTGGCTGTTGTTCTCACAGAGGACACAGACACAGTGACTGACAAGGCCAGAAAAGAATGATGGAGAGTAAATGATGAGATGTACCCAGCATATCTGATCCCTACATAGCAATGGAACAGAATAGGATGATTGTTCTCATTAACTCATGTTACCAATCAGTGCTGCCACCATTGTTTTAGTCTGCCTGGATACTTTCCTGTTTATACCCTCTCACCTCTTCTGTCATTTCCTTTACTTACTTCTTCTGACACTGGGGTGATATTTCCCCTTGACAGTTTAGAAGTGCTTATGCATGAAAGCATATTATGTCCTTTACTTACTCGGTCAAACAGGGTGATGGTTTAATAAACTGCATTCCACATGTTGCATCAAAGTAATAATGTAAAGAAACATACATTAAATATTTCACTCTAAAGTTAATATAAGTAACATATAATGGGTATGAATGTGGAGGTCTATGTGAAATGTTCCTTATGAGGATTT
>OY992876.1:447855743-447933243 GCA_963921405.1 Cepaea hortensis | reverse complement strand
GAAGAAGAAGAAGAAGAAGAAGAAGAAGAAGAAGAAGAAGAAGAAGAAGAAGAAGAAGAAGAAGAAGAAGAAGAAGAAGGAAGAAGAGGAAGAAGAAGAAGAAGAAGAAGAAGAAGAAGAAGAAGAAGAAGAAGAAGAAGAAGGAAGAAGAAGAAGAAGAAGAAGAAGAAGAAGAAGAAGAAGAAGAAGAAGAAGAAGAAGAAGAAGAAGAAGAAGAAGAAGAAGGAAGAAGAAGAAGAAGAAGAAGAAGAAGAAGAAGAAGAAGAAGAAGAAGAAGAAGAAGAAGAAGAAGAAGAAGAAGAAGAAGAAGAAGAAGAAGAAGAAGAAGAAGAAGAAGAAGAAGAAGAAGAAGAAGAAGAAGAAGAAGAAGAAGAAGAAGAAGAAGAAGAAGAAGAAGAAGAAGAAGAAGAAGAAGAAGAAGAAGAAGAAGAAGAAGAAGAAGAAGAAGAAGAAGAAGAAGAAGAGAAGAAGAAGAAGAAGAAGAAGAAGAAGAAGAAGAAGAAGAAGAAGAAGAAGAAGAAGAAGAAGAAGAAGAAGAAGAAGAAGAAGAAGAAGAAGAAGAAGAAGAAGAAGAACCAATGCGACTTTTGTAGTAAATCACTTTCGCTTGATGCCAGAAAAGAGTAGTAACATGTTGTACATAAATCATGCGCGTTTGCCTATATTTTAGGACGTTACTCTTACAGTGGCAAGAGCATGGTCAGAGGAGGTTCGATTCCATCTTCGTCGTAGATCAAGGAATTCCCCCGTGCACTCAGGCATACAAAATACGATCTTCTTAATGCTTCAAATACTCTCATTATTTTCCTGGATACGGGACCATTTTTGTTTTGCTTTGTTTATATAGAAACTGATATTGTTCCAATGTGAAGCATTAGTTTTCCGCTTGGTGATCTCTTTCTGTTTGCACAAAATTGTTAATACCGTGATACATTTGAGCAATCGTTTATTGTTTGCTGAATACAATAAAGTATTCTATCTTAGTAATTGCCGGCTTCCTGGCCTAGAGGTTAGGGACTGTTCTCCTTAATCTCGTATACTCTCGTAAGTAACGTGTCGACGGTGAGAATCAGCAGTGGTTCGAATCGCGTCGGTAACTTACAGGGTATGTGAGCCGGTCGCTCAGAAAGCAATGGCAAACTACTGAGCGTAATCTTGCCATGAAATCAACAATTACCTGAAAGATGCTGATGTTGACAGCAATGTCCTGTAAAGGATATGAAAACATTTTTTTTTTTATTTTAGTAATTAGGCGGTTCCAGCCAATGTTATGCACCAGAAAGATTTCATTTTAAATTTGCAATTACCATGGGGACAATTAATGTTCCACAATCGAACAATATCAGTGACTGTGTGTTTTAACTATTTCAACCAAAGTATAATCCGTTAATCACTTCAAATAAAATATAAATGCAGTGAGCACCTATGGAGATGTAGTAAAATATGCCAGGTAACACAGCGTCCAATATATCGTTATGACCTCTGTGCTGAAATCCAATACAGAAATACATTGTTTTGACAATCTAAATCGTAAATGATTCTTAGGATGTTAAAGAAACAATTAGGACAATTATGCAGCAGGGATATAATTTCATAGACGAAAGAAGACCGGGCCGTATGAGTTAAATTTCGACGCAATGAAGTGGACACTCTTTCCATGTAATCCTATTTACCCATTACTATCTTTTATCTACCATCTCCTCTCTTATCATATGATCTGCTAGACTTTCCCATTTTAGCTC
This sequence comes from Cepaea hortensis, assembly GCA_963921405.1. Lineage (NCBI taxonomy): Eukaryota > Metazoa > Mollusca > Gastropoda > Stylommatophora > Helicidae > Cepaea > Cepaea hortensis. The sequence goes on along the minus strand of OY992876.1, from coordinate 447,931,501 downwards.
TAGATTTTTCTACATGTGTGTTTCTCCGCGGGATTCAAACATTTAATTTTTGTGATTGACTGATTGATTGATTTAGGAATCGACATCACAGCATTCGGGGCATTCCCATAAGTGCTCCGTCCCCATCCTCAGCAGCCACCGAAGAGTTCCAACACTAATAGTACCAGTAGCAATCTGATTATAAGTCCGTCTCGCCTTTCCTCTGAGCGTTGAGCGTCGGCCAGATCCCTTCGTCACTCCTCGTTGTCTCATTCTTGCCAGACCATGGTAATCCATTTGCTCCTCCGAGGTGTGCACGTGCTCCCACAAGGCCGCAACCACGTCTGCCTTGTCATGTATCAATACTCCACCAAGTTCTGCAGAGCGGTGTATGGCAGAGGGGTCTTTGAGCCTGAGGAATTTAAGGCCGCCTGGCTAGTGCAGTCGCCGCGAACTGTGCAGGTTAGGATTTTCTTTTTTGTCCCCGACAGAAAAAATGCCACACTTTACCGAGGGATCGAACCCGGGTCTCCCGAAGGAGAGTCAGGCGCTCTAGCCACTCGGCACTTATTATAAACAACAAGTGCAAACACTTCATGTCGTGTTTTCGCAAAATCTGTTTTAAATTCGATTGATAGAACATAAGAAGTCGAGTGGGTGCGCTTTTGTTATCGATGACCTAAAGGCAGGAGGACCAGATTATTTGATCAATATCAGTGGAAAGTGATTGCGCCAGCTTAGTTAATCGATATGTGTTATCGGCTGGAGATCTGACTTATATGGTTTATATGATTTCGTCATGGAATAATCGACTTGTCCCTCACATTTTGCTCAAACAGCTCCCTTATACAAGCTAGTTTCCGGAGTCATTATTCATTCATATGGTCACAAGGTTTGCACATCCAGGCGGTATGTTCGGAATCGATCAGGCGGTCAGACTGGCTGGGTCGGCACCTCAGGGTGGGGTACTAGTGAACGGTAAGGCAGACGTGGTTCCATCCATCATGTGCCATGCCGGTAAGCGTGGTTGGTCATGTTTTGCCATCTCACTCGATCACCAGAGTCGTGGATCAGCTCCGTGTTCCTATTTCGACCATGCCATGTGGACAAGCCATCCAAGTATTTTCTTCTTGGTCTTAACCTTTGGTCTCCTCCCTTCGATCTTGCCAGTTGTTACCAAGTTCTCCAATCCATTTCTTCTCATAACATGCCCAAAAAAATTTTGACTGTCTACGTTTAATGTCTCTAAACAGTTTACGATCCTTATTTGTTTCTTGTAGGACTTATTCGTTGGTGTTTTATTATTTTTCCATGGTATTCTTTGCATTTTTCTCAGAAACCACATTTCCACAGTCATCAGATGTTTTTCAGCTTGTCTGCTCATTGTCCACGCTTCACATCCATATAAAAGTACAGGTTCTATATACCACTTCAACACTCTTTTTCTTGTTTCAATTGATATCTTTTTATTGGTCAATATGTTTTCATCTTGCAAAAGGCTACCTTCGCAATAGCAATTCTTGTTATAATCTCTTCATGGCATATGTCATCAGATGTTATAACTGTTCCGAGATAGCTGTACCGATTCACTTGTTTAAGAATTTGCCCATTTACTTGTATATTACACTAGCTGACCCGGCCCGGCTTCGCCCAGGCCCTGGAGGGGATCTATCTATCTATCAGTCTGTCTGTCTGCTTGTTTGTCTGTCTGTCTGGCTGACCCGGCCCGGCTTCACCCAGTCCCTGGTGGGGAGCATCTCATTTAATTCATATAAGTAGTCATATAAGCTCTCCCGTTCCCGACTATCTGTCTGTCTGTCTATCTGTCTGTCTGTCTGTCTGACCGGGCCCGGCTTCACCCAGTCCCTGGTGGGGAGCATCTCATTTAATTCATATACGTAGTCATATAAGCTCTCCCGTTCCCGACTATCTGTTTGTCTGTCTATCTGTCTGTCTGTCTGTCCCGGCCCGGCTTCACCCAGTCCCTGGTGGGGAGCATCTCATTTAATTCATATACGTAGTCATATAACCTCTCCCGTTCCCGACTATCTGTTTGTCTGTCTATCTGTCTGTCTGTCTGTCCCGGCCCGGCTTCACCCAGTCCCTGGTGGGGAGCATCTAATTTAATTCATATACGTAGTCATATAAGCTCTCCCGTTCCCGACTGTCTGTCTGTCTATCTGTCTGTCTGACCCGGCCCGGCTTCACCCAGTCCCTGGTGGGGAGCATGTCATTTAATTCATATAAGTAGTCAAAAAAGCTTCCGTTCCCGACTATCTGTTTATCTATCTGACCCGGCGTGGTTTCGCCCAGCTCCTGGCGCACAGTAACTTAAAAGAATGTCCTTCCACACACCATTCAATGAAAACTGTAGAAAAAGATGGGTTACAATGTTATGCATTATGCATTATTTTTATGAAAACTTTGAAAATGCCTTAAAGATTATATCATTATTTATTATAACTCATATGCCTGAAAATAACTATAGACAAAGAGTTTAACAATAGTGCAAGTAAGTCCAACAATATGACTATAAAGTATATAGAAATGTTATTAAAAGTTATGCCCCTTGAAATAACTTTTCTAGAGTGAAGTCCCCCTGCTATATAGACATTATATAATGAAAATGGAAAAGTAAATGTTATTAAATAAATAGAAGATTTTACACTAAGAAACTATTATAGTCGGTTGCACAGGAATGATAGGGAGACGTGTAGAAAATTTCATCTCAATCGGATGTACCGTGATCGAACGCATCCAATACATAAATACCCACAAACATACACTCTGTTTTATAGATATAGATTGTGGTATTTCTTCCTTCCTAGTGACGACCATAATCTGTGTCTTCTTACAATTCAATACTAATCCTAGTTGTTCACTGTATGCAACAACCGCATCTACTAATTTTTGCAGGTTATGTTCATTGTCTGCAATTAAGACTGTATCATCTGCATATCTAATGTTATTGATATATTGTCCCACAATGTTGATTCCTTCCATATCTTCTATATTTCTGAAATTATTTTCACTGTATAGGGAAAAAAGATCTGGAGACATTACACATCCCTGTCTCACACCTCTCTTAATAGGCTGATATTGACCTATTTTATTATTAATTCTTATGGCAGCTTGTTATTTCCAATATATGTGTTTTACAAGTCTGAGGTCTTTTACATCAATTTGTAGATCTTCAAGCATCCTTATCATGTCGACATGTCTCACTTTATCGAATGCCTTTGTGTAGTCAATAAAGCAGAGGTGTAGATCTTTGTTTACTTCAATTGAACGTTCAATTACTGTTCTCAGTATGTACACAGATTTTACTGTACCCTTGCCTTCTACAAGCCCACATTGTTCCTCTTCTATTTCAGGTTGTATTTTCTTCTTAACTCTTTGCATGATAATTCTTAACAAAATCTTCGTGATGTGCCTCATTATGCTAATTGTTCGATGCTGATCACATTCCAAGGCTCCTGATTTCTTTGGGATTGCAATACATACAGAATTACATAATTCATGAGGTATATCTCCAGTATCATATATAGTATTCGGGAGTCTGGTAACTTTATCTATTCCATATTCTTGTAAAGCATTAATTAGGATAGGGCCCTTAAATCATGTGGGATAGTGTGCAAAAATAAATAAATCGTCAGGCCAGGAAAGAATGGCGAGGCAGGGATTGACTAGAGTATAAGGCCATGATAGTTGGGATTCTTCGCTGATTGTTGAAAATTGGAACGGATGACAAACGGGGATGTCACAAGTCCTATGATGACGGTTCTTGGATCAATTCACAGACCTGTGTTGACATCGTTCAGGTATGTCCCTTTACTGACTTTGCAGTACTTACGTTTGGCACACGGCTGTGTCAAATGCCCTCTCAAGCTTGTTGGATGTGATGTCTTCCCGGTTGTCCCCATTTTCTCTTGCCCGGATCTTGCCATTAAGTACCATCAAAGACCTCCGTGTCCCACATTGCGACCAAACCAAGTAACCTTGTGTGAATTTCAGTAGTTGTTTATTCTCCCAAATTTTTCTAATAATATGTCTTATGTGATCTCAGGCACAGTTAGTTTATTCTTTGTCTGCAACCGTTAATACCACAACGATGATTGGTAATAGCAATGTGTAACGCATTCCTTAAAATCGACTTATATCTGTACATTCCACGCTTGTCAACAGAGTTTATTAATAGAAGAGACTTGTAGATACTGTCAAGATGCTGGATGAGAGGACAGAAGTAATAGAAGGATAGAACTTAGGGATAAGACAAAGATAGGATAAATAGAACATCCCTGAATAGGGATTAGAGATTCAGGGGACAGAAGTAGAGAATAGAACTATTAAGTAGTTATCCAACAGGACACGCAAGTGTCAACAAGAGGACACTGTAGGACATGACAGGGATTTACTCCCAAGGTAGTTAAACACGGGAAGTACCCGTAAACAGCCTTAACTAGAATACTAGAACTAGTGACAGGCTGCCGAACTGCGTGCAAAGTAACAACGCACGCAATAGTGCGAACGCACGAGGGGTCACAAGCCAGCAAGCTGACCAACGCTGCTAAGATTAGGCAGACGGGGGACTGGACAGCTTAGGAGACAGATCGTTATATTTGCTCTGCCCACTGTGTCGTTGTTAGGGCACAGTAGGATCGTGACTTAACTTAGGACAGTTAGAGAATTGTGCTTAGAAATATTATTGCTGTATTGATTGTGATACCATGTTGATGATATGTGAATTGTTCATGTCAGCTTGTGAAGCGAAATGTATCAGTACGCAATAAAGCGAATTATTCCCTTTGTACACCTACGAGTTGATATTCGTGCGGTACAAATGAAGAATCCCTGTATGCCTGTCTAAAACTAGGTTGTTGACAGATACACTGGGATAGCATACGAGCTATTATGCTGTCATCGCCATCATCAAGGCCTGCCTGGTTGGCTTGGACGATGGTGCTTCTCCACCACTTGCAAATCTCCAGCAGTATGTATCACTTCGTGTATTGACATCATTTCCTTCCATGAATCAGGCTGTCAACTATTATCTCTTTCTGTCTTCCTTTATGTCTCTGTTCCTAAATTTTATTTAGGTGTCTCAAAATGTTCACTTTATTGTCGTCTCATGTGGCTTAAAATCATGGTTGATGATTATGAGTTGTCTTCGTGTTTTAGACTCTGTCAAAACGCGCGTATCTTCTTTGCGTTCATCTGGAGTGTTTTTTTCAGATGTGATTGCGGTGTGTCTGGTTAGGCACCCTTAGACCGAAACCCTTGAGTCAACACATTCGACTTTTAGCGTGCATTTTTGACAGGTAAGCATTCCTGTGAGACTCTCACTTTTGTGGTGCCGTCCACATCCCAGCTTGTCAGGTTGGAACGGTCGAATGCTTCACGATCAACCCTCAAGGAAAGGCAGGGACAGTCTATGGCAATTTCCACCATCCCAGTGTGACTTCCATAGTTGCAGAGCCGACACATAAAGCCCTGGTGCTGGACTCACCGAGGGAATCGTCACGTCCTGATCATGGCTGCTTTAATTCCTCACTTCAGTATATTGGGCATTTTGTTCACCACGGGCCTTTCCCGCACTAACCTGGCCGGTCTGCAGACGATATCCATTCGGCGAGTGTTCGATTCGGAAAGTGCTTGTCGCTGTGCTCGTCAGAGCTGTTCCGGGAACAACGGACATTCGGAAACTAACTAGTCAGAGCTTTTCCGGACACGATAGGCGTTCGGAAAACTAGGTAGTCAGAGTTATTCCTAGCACGAAAGACATTTCACTCGGACGTAATTGCGTAGTGCCAATTTTTATTTTGCCACCCGTAGGCCGGCACTTCCGACTTCGGCGGGCATTTTTAATGAGGTTAGCTTTCCTCGAGTTTTGAGGCACGTTAGACTCTTACTGTTGTGGTGTCGCCCACATCTCAGCTGGTCAAGATAGAACGGTCAAAGACATCACGGTCAACCCTTAAGGGAAGGCAGGGGCAGACGATGGGGATTCCCCACTATCCAAGAAGGCTTCCATAATTGCGGAGCCGGCACATATTGCTCTGAGACTGGGCTCACCCGAGGAATCACCATATCCTGCTCATGGCTGCTTTAATTCCTCATTTCAATATATTGGGCATTTCGTTAGCCACTCGCCGCTCCCCGCACAAACTAGGAACGGCCAGTCTGCGGACGACATCCACTAGGTAAGTTTTTGCTTCGGACTTCCAGGCAATGGATTTTCGCTAGCCAAGCGCCCCATTTCGTGTTAATGAGACGTTTTCCACCGTTGACTGCACTCACTCTATGAGTATAGATATAGACATTTGCCGTAACCATTTCGTGCGACTGGGGCGCTTTTCTACCTTTGGTACTCGCTCACGAGGTAGGCTACATGTGCTGCCGGCTCAGCACCTTACCTCCGGGCACCAGTGAGCGAGAGACGGCCAGGCCCTCTCATCCGGGGATCCCTCATATCCCCCAGCTGAGAACCTTCGAATAAGTATCTGAACTAAGTATGTAAAGTGCTCAGCATCTCACCTCCGTTTTGCAGTAGGTGAGTATCGGCCCGGCTCTCACATCTAGGGGTTAAAGGCTTAGAGGCATTCAACCATATCCCTCAGATGGTAGCCTTAGGGTATGTGTCTGGACCAAGTATTTGTGGCTTCGTGTACCTGATTTGAGCTTTTGACTGCTATCCTCAGTTTACCTGCAGAGCAACAGATTGTGCCTCTCTTAGTCTGGTCCCTATCTCAAGAGCTGTCTGACATGTAGTTGTATATCCATCGGCATAGCTCTTGGGGTCACTGGGACACTCAAGCCCCCCCCCCCCCCCCACCGCGGCAAGGTGGAGACACATCGGGGGGATGAGCGTTTTCACTCATTTTAGTTGCCCAAGAAATCCAGCAATCCTCTGTAAAACAACCGGCGTTGTGGCATGGGGATTACGAACACTATTCGCAATCTTACATACCGCATTCGAAACACAGCTGCGGGCGATATGGAAGCAGATTGCCTTGTGTTGGTTTTCATACAATTATATGAGTGCCGGTCGTTCTTATAGTCCATGTTGTGTTGCGTTGTTGACCATGTCTTTCCAAGACAAAGAATGTGGACTGTTTTCATCTGATGGAGCAACCATTTCTCTTGTTTGGTTATCTACTTTCAAGATATCTTTATTGTCCTTTCTATCCTCCCACAGTGTTCTCATATTTCTTGTTTTAAAAAAAAAAAAAAAAACGTTGCTTCCACATAATTTCTCATTTGTCTGCTAATTGTCCATGATTAGCTTTCGTACACCACGATTGGTTCAATATAGCGTTTAATATCTTTCTTCCTCACATTGATTGACACAGTTAAATTACAGATAATATTCTTCATCTTGTGAATTGCTGCTTGTGCTTGGGCTATTATACATTTACCTTACTTTGTACATCTTCCTTATCCTGTTATTAAAGTGCCTACATACTTATATACATTAGTTTGTTAGTTAGTCGACAGATCATCCTCGTTGCGAATCGAACCATTCAGTCCATAAGTGCTCGGATCCCCTCCTCAGCAAATCCCGCAGCGTGTAGCGGCTAACGACGCCAGTTCTGTGTTGGTTTATCAATCTTCTTTGGCTTCCTGCGTAGTGTTCTTGTTTGGCCACCCCTCTTTTAATTTGCTGCTCTCGCAGTCTGGCCATTGTTGTAGATTCACAGTCATCACTTGGTTCTCGCAAAAGTCTCACTTCTCGTAGAGCATTCAGAATGTCAGCCTGGTCCATGGCGCGTCCGCCCTCCACAGTAGCCTCACCTGCGAGCTTGTCAGCCCGCTCATTTCCTTGTACTCCCGCATGCCCTGGCACGAAGATGAAACTAATCTTTGCCAGCCGAGACCGCTTCAGAGGCAGCAACCATTCTCTTCGGATCGACCCCTCCTCTATCCTCTTGATCATGTTCATTGAGTCGCTAAGGAAACAAGCCCTTGTGAATGTCTGTGTATCGAGCCATGTTATTGCTTTACTTACTACCATGACTTCCATGGTCAGGCTACTTGTGGTATATACATATACTTATATACATTGACATGTTTTAGCTACGTAGTCGTAGCCGACTCCATGGTGAAGGTGTTACTGACGCAGTTCGTAATCCCGCATACCGCGTTCAGAACACAGTTGCGGGTGATTTGTGGGTGCCAATATGGCATGGATGCCGGTGGTTCCGAAAGCAAACTACTGAACTTAAACTTGCCAAGGGATCACAAACTTCGAAAAAGGCCTTGAAAAGGGCCTGCGTGCATGTATGTGGCGTGGGTGTACACATTTTTCTCCGTCTCTTTCTGACAGTTAATGACAATGACTTATTGTATAACATACGTTTCATTTTCTTAAACGCAGCATGAAGAAAAACAGACTGTAAACTGCCGATATTTAAGAATACCCGTTCACTGTTGACAGAACAAAAGCAGGACAATACGGAACAACGAACACAGTTAAACACGAGACACTCTCGGCATGTCTGCCTGTTTGATTAGAATAACATCTGGCCACAAATGTTACATTATCGATCAATTCTATCTTTGATTGATATCAAATTGTAGAGCATATTATTCGATTGTTTAAAGTCAGTTGTATATCCTTTACTGGTCGTTGCAGTCAAACCTTGCATGTATTTGTTTGTGTGTTTTTTTTAAATTCGCATATCCTTTTACAGGACATCGCTGTCAACAGCAGCATCTTTCAGCTGTCTGTTGATTTCTTGGCAAGATTACGCTCAGTTGCTTGCCATTGCTTTCTGAGCGGCCGGCTCAGTTATTCCGCAAGTCACCAGCGGGGGACGAAACGCTCCCAGTTTTCGCCCGCTACGAGACTCTACGTGATAAACGGGATTACGAAAAAAGTGGTGTAACCCCTCGGCCAGAGAGACCGGCTTGCATGTATTGGCTTTGTGTAATTTTCTAGATAATGTTCAACATTATGTGAGATGCCTATAAGTGCGGGCGGTCATGTTTCGCCATCTCACACGATCACCAGAGTCGTGGATGAGCTTCGTGTTCTTGTCTCGACAATGCTGCGCAGAAAGGCCATCAGGGTATGTATTACGTTCAGTAGTTTGCCATTAGAGGCTTACGTGGCCGCGAGGTTTAATACGATTGCTTTTAAACTTCCGGTGTGCTGACGACTGTTTAGCGGGTTCGACACCTAAACCCTTCCGCTGGACGTCAACATTCACTTCTCGTCCAGACAGCGATGGATAACTAACTATATGGTGTATTTGTAATCTCTGTGCAGTGTTTGAAAATATTGTTGGTCTAGGTTTTATATTCACCCTCTGTAAAGTTCATTTAACATAAAAGGTAAATACAAAATTTGAAAAGGCAATACTACACAGTCATTAAAAATACACCCTGTACTTAAGTGCCTTGGAAATTAACACCTGGTTGGGGTTGATCGCAATGTCCTGCAAAAAAGCATTCGACATTTATTTGCCACTGAGTTGTAACAGTAACGCTAATACCAATGTGAACAGCGGCGAGAAGCGATCAGCGGCCAACATGCCTGAATTCGGACTCGGTATGTCCGGATTGTGAGACTAATTGAAGCCACAACCGTTGAGTTTAGTTGAGTTGAGTTGGGTTGAGTTTAGTTTAGTTTAGTTTAGTCGACGAATCAACATCACGGCACACGGGAGTAACCCATAAGTGCTCCGTGCTACTTCTAACTCAAACCTGAGTCTGGGGAATCTCAGCTCAGTTCACAAACTTCGTAGCATCGGCGAGGATCATGAAATAATTTGGGTAGATTTTTAACTCGAAATTTTGCCCGGAAGCGCCGTTAGGCTACTCTTTTTCGATTTCCAACTACCAAGGGATTTTTTACGTGCGCAACAATACACACGGGCGTCGGATCTCACTACACAGAGACCAGGGGAAATTTTGTTACTAGACGTCCACGTGAAAACAAAACAACCCGGCCCTCACCGGGACTTAAATCCAGGACCTCGAGCACTCGACGTGGACATCATACCTCTAGACCACTCAGCCCCTCCCCCCTCCCCCAAACAACGGTTGAGATTACCATCAGTCAGTCATTCAATAAATCAGTAAGCCAATCAATATATATGTCTATGTGTTTGTGTTTCTGTCATACATAACAATGTTTTGCATATCCCTTACAGGACATCGCTGTCAACATCAGCATCTTTCAGCTGATTGTTGATTTCTTGGCAAGATTACGCCCAGTAGTTTGCCATTACTTTCTGAGCGATCAGCTCAAATACCCCTAAGTTACAGACGCTGAGAGAACCGCTACCAATTCTCGCGCAACGTCACGTTACTTACGATAGTATACGAGATTACGGAGAAAGTCGTGTAACCTCTAGATCAGAGAGACCGGCATACATAACAATAGTATCAAACATATAGAATACCTAGATGCCACAGTATTGATTGAACACAGCAAGTGTAATGTAACTGTAATAAAACAGACAATATTGCCATCTCAAAACAGAGTGGTTTAGTAGCTAGACGTTTGCATAACAGTCATAAGGTCACGGGGTTGAATTCGGATTGAGACAGATTTTGTTAATGTACTAGCGCTGCAAGGTCAGCCCCATCTAACGTGTGTACCAAAACGTGTATTGGAAAGTAGGTGCCACGCCTCATATTGACCACCTCACGCCTTTATGGCCTAGAGAAACACGTAGAAAATGATTCTATAATGATGTTCGTTATTTAGACACTAGGCAATACTTCCAGCAACATGCTGTTTCCTGCTTCTGTGTTTAAAGTTTTTTTCTGTATCTGTTGATAGCATGTAAGAGAGATAACAGAGTTATTTTTGTTGAGACACGAGTTACTGGCCTTTGTATTGTATTCATTCATTCATTCAATTAGTAGCATGTCCTTTGCAGAACCTCGCTCCCATAACAACCTTCCGGAAAACCTCTCGATCACAAGCAAGATGTCCCGCGTCTGATACACCCATCTGGAGATCATCCGCCACATCCTGCACCCATCTTCTCTTTGGCCTACCTCTTCCTCTCTTCCCAGGCATATACCCTTCCATTATTGTTCTCTCCAAACTTTCGTGACGTGTCAAGTGACCAAAATACTTCAATTTTCTTTGTTTTATCGTCTTTAATAGCCAACCCTCCTCAATATTGTATTGTATCCTTGCTCCAAATATGATAAAGACGATCGACAGATGAATAAATAACACACACACACATACGAACAAAGTCGTTCAGAAAGCAATGGCAAACTACTGAACTTAAACTTGCCACGGAATCACAAACAGCCTAAACATTCTGAGGTTGACTGCTACGTCATGTAAAGGATATGCAACTATTTTTTTTTTAACAGTCCAACGTTTCATTCGAAGGCTTTGTCAGCGGACAAGAATGCAACGATTATTAATATATAAATTAATAAACACAAATGTTTACTTGCCTGTCTTGTGCATAATTTGGTATTCCGGTTATTATGGTGGTTTTCAATTTGCCTGCAATTATCCTCAAGCCACGCTTATTTTGCATCTTTGCACAATTTCCTAATTTTCTTGACAATCGCTTCATATTGTTCATGGTTAATATTGTTGTATCTTCTGTTTGTATTAGTTTTACGGTCTTCCGTCATCCAAGTCTTACGACCTATCACGTTCATGATTGGCATAGTTGTTTCTGCAGATTGGCTGAGTTCTTTAATATTTCCAATTGGTCACAGACATCATGAAATACAATTTCTAGATGTTGCAATGCATCGAACTTGTTCTTTGCTTCTACGTTGAATGCATTATTTGTCTCTTTAATCCGATAAGGATAGCCATGAGCCACAGGTGACACCAGTTCGCCATCCACTACTGATGGCAAAATCATAACGAATAGTGTCAGGACTTCTCCATGTCCATAATCTTCTTGGATGTAGTTGATAACAAATGTTTCCAATAATAATATTATGTTCTTCTACCAACTGTACAAGTCTGTAACATCTTTCATTCTGACCCCTGGTCCAAACTTGCCAACTGTGCATCCATCTTGTTGATATGCAACGTTTTAGTAGTAAAGTCATCCTGAGTACTTCTGAGTACTAGCACTTCTTGAAGGCATTCTCCAAATCACCGTAAAATTCATCGACACTGTCATCACTTATTTTTGTTGTTAATGCAAAAAATGTAATGATGTTGAGACCACAGGTCTGAACCTCGACTACACCAATAATATTATATCTGACAATTATCCAGTAATATTATGTCTCACAATTATCCAGCAATACTCTGTCTGGAAATTATCCAGTAATATTAAATCTTACAATTATCCGATAATAGTATGTCTGGAACTTATTGTAAATCTCTTCTTACCGTGACGTAGCGGGTTTCTTCTACCCTCCCTGGATGCCCCTGGTGGTGTATATGCGGGATCGTAACGTCAGAGATGGGCTGGTCCATAGCACTCTACACCAACCTCACAAGTTTCTACCTGGCACGGTGGCTTGCCTTCGATCTCGTTGTGAGACCTGCCCACATGTTCTTAAGACCCGTCTTGCATTCCCTAAGACCACTTTCCATAGCTGTGGGGGTTTCTCATGCACGAGCCGCAGCATTATCTATGCGATCATCTGCACACGTTGTGACATGAGGCATGTTGGAGAAACAAGTCTACGTCTTGCTGACAGATTTAGGCAACGCCTCTCTAATATCAACAGTGGTGCCCAGAAACCGCTATCCATGCACTTCAACTGTGGCGTGGCCGATATACAGGTCACGGCGATCAAATCGTGCGCATTTCACAAACGCGATCGTAAGACATTGGAAAACCGTTTAATCTTCCAGTTGGGTTCACTCTCCCCTCACGCCTCAATGTCCAACACAGTTTTATTTAACTTCCATACTCCAGCCCTCTCTTCCCCGCAGTTGTATAGCCCAATATACCAATTAGTTGCATGTCCTTCACAGGAAGTCGCAGTCAACCCCAGTATTATTGTTGCTGTTTGTGCTTTCTTGGCAAGTTTGCATTCAATGGTCTGTCATCGCTTTCTGAGCGACAGGCACTCATCTGGTGATTTGATCTATTCCATATTCTTCTAAAGCATTAATCATTTCTATTGTGATGTTATCTAAACCGGGGTCTTGCCAAGTTTTATATGTTTAAGAACATTCCGAACCTCCATCTTCAAAATTGGCGGTCCTTTATTATTAAATCGAATATCATACTGTTCATCTCTGTTATCATCATAAAGGTTTTGCACATAATCTGACCATACATGTATCTTTAGTAAATCTCATGTATAGTTTATCCAATTTAAAGTCATTATACTCGTATTCTGTCTCATTTAGTGAGATCTTCCGAGTGTCCTTAAAGCGTTTACAGATTACCAGCCCAGTGAATCTATTTCTTCATTAGTAAATTGTGGATACTGGACATAAACGTTATTGTGATAGATGAAGATGAACGAAGAAAGACTTGCGCGATGCGTTGTACAACAACAGTATAGGAAGTGCTAGCATCAAGGAGGAGTGGTTACAAAGCTATCTGATTCCTTTGCCCAAGCCTGGCAAAGACCACACACAAATTCAAGGATATCGAATAATAGCCATGCAGAATACAATAGGCAAGCTGCTGGAGAAGTTAATTGCCCGAAAAATATCAAGCCAGCTAGAGAGGCAATGTGTTTTCCCACCTACCCTGGAAGGGTACCGTCCAAAAAAAGAAACCTGGACCAATGCAGCAGTACTTGCCCATGATGTTTATGAAGGTTTCCACTCAGGCATTGAAACCATTAATGCAGCGATTAATATGGAGGTCGCGTACAATAGAGTACAATTTGATTTTTTAATGCTTCAGCTTCTTGAACTCAAGATAAGTCCTTTCCTCCTTAATTGGATCGCTGCAGCCCTCTTCCAACGGAGAGTAGTTTTTAGATGCAGCAGTTGGACTTCGGAGCCAACAACAATATATTCTGGCTTACAACAGGGATCACCATTATCTCCGGTGCTGTTCAACGCCTACACTGTTAGAATCACCAGCGAGGAGATCTCTGGACCGGGGAGGACATTGTCATATGCCGACGATGTTTTAGTGTATCGTCAGGGTAATGATAGAGATCAGGTTATTGTGGAACTACAAATCGAACTCAATAGCATAAGTACTTGGTGTGTTGAAGCTGGCGCAATGGTCAACCCAACAAAGGCAACAGTGACATGGTTCTCGTTGAATAATCATACTGTCAACACTCCAACACCAACTGTAAAGCCGTGTTCAGAGACCGTGGAAAGAACGCAGGCAATGAATTACCTGGGGATACGGTTTGATCGAAGCCTTGCTTGTAATGAGCACATAGACCAGGTGATAACAATGGCCAAGCGGGGTTTGGCTGCGATGCGGGTGATGGCGGCAGTCAACTGTGAGCAGCGCCAACTGTGTCTTCTGTACGAGGGGCTGGTCATATCTGTTTTTGAGTATGCAATGGCAATCCTGACTCTCAGCCATAAGCAGATAGAAAGGATGGAAAGGATACAGAATGAAGCTATGCGCATTATTCTTGGATGTACAAGAGATACAGCCTGCAGGGTGATGCGCTATCTTCTTGATTTTCCAACCATTGAAGACAGAATACAAGTTTGCAAAGCACGCGCCTACCTGAGTTAACGCAAACACACAACATCCACTGCATAGTGAAATTAGGAAGGTGAAGGGCAGCAGGTTTAAAAGAGGAAGGTCGTGGATGGGTCAAGTCGAAGACATTCTTCAACAGGTGTGTTCACTTGAGGACTTAGAACCTAACGAGGGGTGGGTACAAATGCCAACAGATTTATGTACGTCCTTTTCAGTTTGCATCCAATTAGATAGAAAATGCAGACAAGAAAATCCGGCAGCTGTGGAGGCTGAAGTACAAGCGTTGATTTTCGAGAATTCGTTAGACGGTGATGCTGTCATCTACACAGATGACATGTGAGAAGCTCATGAGCCTTTACGGCTCAGGCCGGAGGGAGAATTGTGAAGGAGGACTCTGGTGCTTTTGTTGAGACCACAAGTAGCCTGACTATGGAAGTCATGGCAGTAAGTAAAGCAAGAACATGGCTCAAGATACAGACATTCACTAGGGCATGTTTCCTTAGCCACTCAATGAGCATGCTCAAGCGGATAGAGATGGAGTGTATCCGAAGAGAGTGGTTGCTGTCTCTGGGGCGGTCTCGACTGTCAAAGATTAGCTTCATCTTCGTGCCAGGGCATGCAGGAGTACAAGGAAATAAGAGGGCTGGAAAGCTCGCAGGTAAGGCTACTGTGGAGGGCGGACGCGCCATGGATCAGGCTGACATTCTGAATGCTCTACGAGAAGTAAGACTTTTGCGAGAACCAAGTGGCCAGACTGCGAGAACAACAAATTAAAAAAGGTGTGGCCAAACAAGAACACTACGCAGGAAGCCAAAGAAGATTGATAAACCAACACAGAACTGGCGTCGTTAGCCGCTACACGCTGCGGGATTTGCTGAGGAGGGGATCCGAGCACTTATGGACTGAATGGTTCGATGTGCAATGAGGATAATCTGTCGACTAACTAACTAACTAACTAACTAACTAACTAACAGTTGGATTAAAGTGAGGGAGAGTTGCGCAATTCGCCGACCACCCTCTCTCGCCTGTGTCCTTCTGAATCCAGTGACAAGACACATGAAGACGACTGGAGACAAATGTTGTTTGTCCATCAAGAATGATGATGATCATTTATTTCATCAAGTTGGGTTGAAAGTATGGAGCCGTGAGTCCTGAAATGGTTGATAAGGCCTATTTTGGCTCGAAATGCTATTTGACAATCTGGGCAAAGATTGCTTGACGTTCCAGTTGGAGGTTCTCCTGCAGTGGTTTTTCGGTCCAGCCTTTTCTTCACAGCTCTTGCAGTCCTGGTTGCTTCACAAGTGACTACACCCTTGCGTAATGATGTACGCCACGAATTTCGGTCTTTGGCAGCAGTCTCCCAGGTGTCAAGTTGAATTCCAAACGCTTTGAGTGAGATTTTAGAGTGTCTTTAAAGCGTTTCCTCTGGCCGCGTTGGCAGCGTTTACCACAACGCAGCTCGCCGTAAAAATAATTGTTTAGGGAGCCTGTGATCTGGCATACGAGTTGAGTGACCAGCCCAGCGAATCTGATTTTTCATTAGTAGATTGTGGATACTGGGCATGGATGCTCTTTCTATAACTTCATTGTCTGGGATCTTCTCTTGCCATTTATCGTCAATAGCTTCCTAAGACAGACTGTGTGGAAGTGGTTTAATTTCCTATCATGTGGCTGTTAAACAGTCCATGTTTCACAGGCATAAAGCAGTATGGATAATACAACTGCTTTATAGACTTTCAGCTTTGTTTGCAGGCTTATTCCATTTCTGTCCCATACATTCTTATACAGTCTGCCAAAGGCCGCACTGGCTTGGAGATTCTTGCATTCACTTCGTCATCAATTGTGGCAGATTGTAATACAGATGCAGTGGATGACCAGTCCACATGCCTTGTCGTGCTCATTATGTAACTTTATAAGACACTGCAGGATCACAATGCCAAATTAGATGACTTATTTCGAAGAAAGGTTTAGTTTTGTTCAACTATTACTCAACCACGAAATTTGCTTA
This sequence comes from Cepaea hortensis, assembly GCA_963921405.1. Lineage (NCBI taxonomy): Eukaryota > Metazoa > Mollusca > Gastropoda > Stylommatophora > Helicidae > Cepaea > Cepaea hortensis. The sequence continues at coordinate 447,914,926 of OY992876.1, read as the reverse complement.
ATGACTGTCCCTTCAATGCATTCATGTCTGGGAAGTGAAAGTGTTTGTTTTTATGTCACTACCGTTTACATGATTTAAAATATTTACAGGTAAAAACTTTTTCTTTTTCTGCTTTTCCAGAACGACTGACCTTTAACCTACACCTATTCCTTTTGTAGACTTGTTCATAGTTAATTGGGTCTTGCAACAAAATGTTCCAGTGGTTGAGATTGCCAATCTCAAGCTAACCCTCCTTGGTCACCACTTACAATGCATAGTAGTTTACAGTGCTACTATGTTTTTTTTTAAATTTTCCTTAAGGGTTCAGGGGTCACATGACCGAGATGTGGCTCTGGGGATTAAGTTAACCTGGGTTCATTACAGAAAAATGTTAGTTGGGTTTGAAATGTATCGTCTCGTTCAGAAAGCAATGACAAACTAGTGAACGTGAAATTGCCTGGAATGTCAACATAGGGTTGATCTCAACGTCCTGCAAAGGACATGTAATATTCATTTCATCATCATCATAATCATCATAATAATCATCATCATCAGCATCATCATCATCATCATCATCATCATCATCATCATCATCATCATCATCATCATCATCATCATCATCATAATCACCATCATCATCATTATCTTCTTCATCATCATCATCATTATCATCATCATCACATTAGCAGTATCATCATCATCATCATTATTACCATCATCATCATCATCATCATCATCATTATCATCATTATCATCATCATTATCATCATCATTATCATCATCATCATTATTACCGACTAGCGTGGGCCATCATTCCCTCCACAAATTGCGATCTCCGACGGCATGGGTCATTTCGTGTATTGACTTACTTACGTGCCATGGCACAAGACTGTCAACAACTTTCTCACGCTGTCTTCCTCTATCTCTCTTTCCAGACATTTTTCCGGTTGCTACAGCATGTTCCAGTGTTTGTCTTCTCATAATGTGACAGAAATAGCAACATTCATATCTGAGCCAATAACACACGGGCTTCAGCATTGTTCTGCCATGCAAGTTGTCAGAATAAGACACGGACGTGGCCAACACCTAATGGGGCGTTATGTCTTTGGGTACAGTCCATCTTTATAAGACACGGACGTGGCCAACACCTAATGGGGCGTTATGTCTTTGGGTACAGTCCATCTTTATAAGACACGGACGTGGCCAACACCTAATGGGGCGTTATGTCTTTGGGTACAGTCCATCTTTATAAGACACGGACGTGGCCAACACCTAATGGGGCGTTATGACTTTGGGTACAGTCCATCTTTATAAGACACGGACGTGGCCAACACCTAATGGGGCGTTATGACTTTGGGTACAGTCCATCTTTATAAGACACGGACGTGGCCAACACCTAATGGGGCGTTATGTCTTTGGGTACAGTCCATCTTTACTCTCTGTTAGCCTGCTGGTGGTGCTGCCTAGCTTCCTGAATCTGTTATTAGCCCTGAAGTAAATCAGGAAGTCGCCAACACAGTTAACACAAACCAACAAGTCACCAACATACAATATCACGTCGCGAACTGGTTTCTCACCCTCTAGTGATGTGCTCTGGCTGATACATATAGAAGCAAACCCAAAGCCATTACACACGATATACAGAACACAGATGCTAAGTAAGGTTTTAGTTGATCTCAATGTCGCCCGTTTAGTAATTAAATTTACTTGACTTGAAGTCAGCTGCCGACGTTTGTTGGTTATGTGCGTGATCTTCAGTCCGATAATGACACAACCAACGGTGACCAGACTCAGTGGTATTATTCCCGTGAGGTAGTTTACTGTACTTTCTATCACGGCATATTGTCCACTCTTTACAGCATTTACATACATGTCGCTGCCCACAAGTGCTCCAACAGTGGCTCCATTTACAACGAGATGCGTAAACTGAGTAGACAATATGTCACCGTACAGGTAATATATTCCAGTTGTAATATAAATACAAGAAACAGCAACAATGGACCGGCGTGGGGTTAAGATCAAATGTGCTTTAAATGGGAAAAATATGGACAATATACGTTCACCTGTAATTAGAACAGGAATTATCACAGATGCGTACACGCCAATAGTATAAGCACAGTAAAACATCATAAACGTTGAATAACACGTGTAATTAATTGCGTCAGAAAACATGAGTAAGCCAGGGTGATTTGTAAAGCAGACATATTTGGGAACATTATTCACGCCAATCGACAGTAAAATGTTTGAGACAGTCAAAGACAAGAGAAGTATGTTGGAAGATTTCCCGAATCCCTGTCGAGTCAGTATGACAGTGCTGGACACATTACCGACTATTCCCAAGGCGCTGGCACAAGGAATTATTACATAGTAACATGCCTGATATATTTTCCGTGCGAGGTCTTCACTGAGAAGGCGGGGATGGGTGGATTCTGCAAGGGCAGTCAGGTTGTTGAACATGTTGCGTGTTTGTTCCCTTCAGTTTCACAACGTACACTACTTCTGGTCGAGTGTGTTGGTGTAACGGTTAGAATGTTACGACGGCAATGACCAGAGCACAGTCAGTCAAGGAATCCAAGTCATCTGTCGTGGATCTGGGGGTTAAGACTGGTACTGGTCAAATAGTCTACCGTGCACGCAGGCCCACATTAAATACTATTGTCCTAGCACTTCACATTCCCAAAGAGGTCCTTGCTTCGGTAGTACTTTCTGAGCAGTTATTCTTTAAAGAAACCTCTGTTAACGTGCGTATGTTTCCTGATGTAATACCATTGCACGATTTTCAGCTAAAACCAATACATGTCAACCATATCTCGTAACGTTAGAATTGGGTCTCTTCGCTTGCTGTTTCAGATGAGGAAGGAGTCTATATCGGAATGTCCCAAGTGATGTAATGTCGGCTCTGACTCAACTTAGCTCAACTCAGTCATATTTACATGTGGGTCTTCGTTGTTCATATATCAACCATGCTAAATCGGTTTATTTTTTGAGTCGTGCAATTTTAGAAAGAAGCAGGCATTCCAATATCAACTTGAAACAAAACGTTCTGCAGTATCAACATGGATATTACATCAATGAACACTTTATGTCCACACACAAATGATCTGATGGGGCCTTTAATTGCCAAGGAAGAGCTGACATTCATTAAGATTCAATTTCTGACAATGTCCTTAATGAAGGTAATACAGAAAAGCTGTCTTTGTGGAACTCTCCAGATGTATAGATGGTGCACGTGTGAATAATGGTAGATGAAATATTAGTAAAACGGATACTGAGTTTGTCTGTGACAATCTGAACAAGCCATGTCTCATGAATTGTGTCTTTACATACTTCATACCTCTGTGACGGTGACTTAATTGTTCATTGATTCAGATACATGAAAGCCAGGAAATCACACCCATTGACCTTTATTTAACCACATCACAAAGTGCGTGTGTTCTGTGCTACAATGTCATTGCTTCACACCAGTCAAAACGCTGTTTTATAACGTGGTTCAATTGGTTTCCAATTCTCGAATGTGGTAATGTTTATATCGCAAACTATAGCTTATTACATCTACAACATTACCTCGAAAAATCTTCCGAATCGTGTAGATAGTTTCAGTCCCTTATTGTCTTCCCTAATATTTAAACTGCCCTAATTGTATGTGCCTTCGCTCTCACTTTGAACTGGCGACATTTTATCAAGACGTTCATTGAATCAGCCGTTTGGTGGCATTATCAACAAGAATGCTCTTGTTCGGTGTCGTAATCTCTAGAGAGATGTGATACAAATGGTATATGCTGGTAATAACTGGATTAGTTTAGAAAGTAGTTCCGTCTTGGGCTGTCTCAGTGCATCACCACACAATCTGTACTGGGCCACTGTACTCCGTCTCTCTTCCTATCGCTATTGGAGGACATCAATGTTATTGCTATGTGTCATATCTTCCATCGCGTGTAGTTGAAGTTAACAGTTATCTATCTGTCAGACAATTACTTCAGGGTCAATACATTGCATACACTATTGTTTTGATAATTGCATATCCTTTACAGGACGTTGCAGTCAGCATCATCATTTTGTGCTGTTGTGATATCTTGGCCCTGAGGAGCGTCTGGCCGAGTGGCTAGAATTCCGTATTCTCCTTTGGGAGACACGGGTTCGAATCTTTTGTAAGGAAAGGAGTTTTTTTTTTCTGTCGGGGGCAAAAAGAAAACCCTAACCTGCGAAGTTCGCGGCGACTGCACTAGCCAGACGACCTTAATTCCTCAGGCTCAAGACCCCCTGCCATACACCGCAAGGTACTATACTGGCAGTAAATGACAGATCTCTTGGCAAGTTTACGTTCAGATGTTTGCAATTCTTTCTGAACGACTGGCACCCATATCATTTCGTTTAAAAAAAAAAAAAAAAAAACTAACGCTAGCCTATCTGGTGTAGAATCTCCCGCAACTGTGTTTCGAACGCGGATATGCTATATTACCAACTGCGCCCGTAACCTCTTGGTAGTTTATTACTACCACATGTAAAAGCCTCAACTCTGCCTCAGACAGACAGCGCGGTATGTGTCTCAAATCGTTGATTCCTCATGACTGTAAATGGGAGAAACAATATCGGCATTGTCTTCTTCGGTTTGAGTTGCGTTAAGCTGAGTTAAGTTGAGTTGAGCTAAGAACCGACATCACTGCACCAAGGACATTTCTATATGCGCTCCCTTCCCTCGTTCAACAGCCAGGTAAGAGGCATACTACTAATCGTTCCCACCGCTATCTGATTGAGTGTTCGCCTGGTCTTCCCACTCAGTTTTGAGAATCTTCGAGAACCTCTGCCGATCTCCCGAAATATCATTATTTCCACATACGGGTTCTCAATCTGTTCCCCCGCCTTCTCTACCTGGTCACACAGGCGCTCAGCCATCTTTTTCTTGTCCACGGGTGTAATTATTATTACAACCAATGTTAGATTATTATTATTAGCCACATATTCACAAGTGGCCTGGCTAGCCTGGTAGCCAGCCCGCGTACCTGGGGAATCAATATCGAGGCGGGCGTTTGTTTGTTAATGGACCTGAGCTCTCTGGTCGAACCCGCCTAAAGTCAATCAATCAGGTGCCGTCTCCACTTTGGAGTTTGGCTGTAATGGATCTCCAGCACTTTCTGTCTCTCGCCTTGACTGTATATTCTGTCAGACTGCTGTTTGTCCATCTCTTGTTGTCATCTTCCCACTTGTGTAGTTGCCTACCTCTTACTCGCTTGTACGCTCTGTAACAGTATTGGGTATAATTAGGATCTAGTGGGAAACACCGATACAGCACGATTGAGCGTTGAGACTGAAAGGGGTGGGAGATGCTCAATCGTGACGTATTATGTTGTTAAAGGGAGTCAACATCCGATAGTCCAGCTGAGAAGACACGGCTTGTCATCTTGAGAATAAAGTATAAAGTTTTAGTACAGATCAAGTCTTGTTACTTCATTTGACACTACTACAGAAGTAATAAATGGTGCCGTGGACCGAGAATCTGAGGTTGATCTAGGCCGGCCAACAACAACTATCCACTGGCGGCATGCTGTAAGACAAATTATGAAGATAATGGCCTACCACGGCGAAGTACTAAAGAATCCAGACAAAACTGCCAGGACAAGAAGGGTTTCCTGGAGCCGTGGCTGAACATTTGAATCGTATCATTTATAAGGGGCCTAACCTGGCCGTTGCCTGAACCTTGCCACTTTCAAGATTTTATCGGAAGTCAGAACTCGTTCAAGGTCAGCTCATCACTAGCCGTTGGCTGATTGATACTAATCCATTTTTGGGCCTTGTCATTCCTATGACCCAAACACACCTAATCCATTTTTGGGCCTTGTCATTCCTATGACCCAAACACACCTAATCCATTTTTGGGCCTCGTTATATTCCTATGACCCATTCCATACGACGATGAAGTACCCACTTGAGATCAAGGAAGGGACCCAACCAGGGGGTCGAAGATTGTCTGGCAGCCCATGAGATGTGACCCAACCAGGGGTTGAAAATTTTCTGGCAGCCCACGAGAAGGACGAAATTACCTGAGGGAAGAGAAGTGATATCTGAACTCCACCACCTGAATTCCGAGACTTTCACTTGATGCGGGCTCTGGTTGGTTGAACTGAATCCGTAAGTTGGTAAAAGAAGATGATGGATTAATTAAGGAAATAGACTCGGAGTAAAAGTTGTGTATTTCGAGGTCTCCCGTGAGGTTCCGAATTTATTAATTAGAGTGGAGTACAGGACATTATTGTGGTTTAAGAAACAAATATCTACAAGGAACCTTCTGATTGCCACAAATTTGAGTTTTTTATTGAGGACAGGGTTCATTCTTCCTATGCTCAGACAGGATATTGTTGATGCTTCCTCTGATTAATGTAATATCTTACAATATTATAACCAACTGAATTGGGCTGTTTGGGATTTGGGAAATTGTAATTGTGTGATTGGTTGCTTGCTTTGTTTTAGTATATTTCAGCATGGCGGAACAGGACACCTTAGCACAGGTTTAGAAAAGCAGATTCATCACGACACAAGTGAGAATTATTTCGGCTGAGATAGCATAAAGAGTAAAAATGTACTTGAACAGAGACTTAGGACACGTGACTGCATGGTTAGGAGAATTAAAGGTGGCAGTCAGCGAGGTAGAATGTTTTGTACACTGGTTACAGAGCAATGTAAGAGGTAATGAGATAAAAGGGAACAACAGAGTAAGAGGGAATAACAAGAGACAGCCAGTGCTTAATGAAGAAAGAAGACGATATGGGTCTATGTGTGCGGCTGGTTATGACGAACCAAATCCAAATGCTTATAGGGTAAGAGACAGTAAGAAGAACAGACATAATAGTGAAAGGTCAAACTGGTATAGTACTGGGCGGGAGAGAAATTTTGCAAAGAAATCGTGGGACTGGCCCTCTCATAGTGAAACCGCCAGAAAAAGACGTAACGACTGGTTTGAAAAGAGACAGAGACAGTATTTGAAGTCAGGGTCAAAGAACAAAGTAGAAAACGTAAATGAAAATTCAACTATTCCCAAGGTGATTGCAAATATGACTGTTAAACAGGAAAAGAAGACGACGGTGTTAGTAAGGAAAATAAACCGAGAGACACAGACGCAGACAGTAGAAAGTAGTACGCAGACTCAGGTACAACCAGTCAGCAAGATAACAAAGGGAACTCAAACTGACTTAATAGAAATTCAGTCAAAACCAACTCATTTGACTAAGGGAGACAAGGTTGAAGGTAAGAAAGACAGACATACGAGAACCAAGAACGAAAGAAAGATAAAGAGAAGAAGTATTGAAGAAAGAAACAGTATGGTTGTAAATAGAGGTAGTGCCATGTCAAGTTCTTCAGCTATAGACAGGAAACTAATTCCCAAATGGTGTAGGAATATTAGCTGCCAGAGTTCAAGTTATGGAGAAGATATTCCTACAGCCAAATATTATAGTGATGCTGAAACGGATATTATTACTGAGGATTCGGAGAATGAGAGTGCTGCACTACGAGCAGATCCTGAATCGAGGTGTGATGTTCCCTCATATGGAGTAGTTGCTGATGGACAGACGGACAGAGCTTTGGTTAGTGACTATGTAGATACTGGATTATATGACAATAAAGTAGGAAAGACTAAGGGACGAAGACCGAGAAAGAGAAAGAAAGTCAGACGTTCTAAAGGCGACTATGAGAATAGAGTCGACGTGGCTGCGGTGAACTACTATAATGAATCTGATGAGGGAACAGTTGTTAGTGTGTCATCTGAAGACGAGATGGGGAGGTACAAACGTTACATAAGGTTGACAGGAAACAGTGAGCAGACCGACGACAGAAATAAAGGAAATAGAAATAACTCATTTAAGAAAAAGAATAGTAGTAGACAGTTAGCGGGAATTTACTCAATGACAGAAAGTGACTTAAGGAAAATAGAAGACCTTATGACCTTAAGACCTGAGTACTTTAACAGGTTGACAACAGATAGTGATGAAGACATAATAAGCAAAAGACGGGTGAATGTATTGAAAGACAGTGAAGGGTTTAATTTGGACACACTATATAACGCTTAAAATTCCTTGGGTGAAGAAGGAAAATGAAATAGTTTTGGTTTAGGAGAAGAACTCTAAAATAGACAGATGAAATTTTTGGGGTAGAATGGTACAAGGTAGGTGATAGTGGTGCTGAGGATAAGGAAGTACGGCAAATGATATTCCACGTGGATTACGTAATACAGGATATCTACTATTTGGTCACGATGTAGAGAGAGTATATTGAATAAAATAGGGTGGATTCAGCACTTAGTAGAGAGAATTAGTAGAGGATGAGAGATAAATTAAGTATGAATGTTCGTATTAGAAGTGGTTTGACTCAGAGCTATGACGTGATGTCCGAGATAGTTTTGCTTGTTGGTTGGAGAAGAAAGAATAGTATTGTTGACAGGTGAACCGAGAGTGTCTGGTGAGGTGATATGGACCGAGGTGGTACTGAGTATCCTGTGTGTGTAAAATAGCCAGTTGAACGTGAGAGTAAAAGAAATAGACTGTAGATGTTGATACTTGAAGAATACGAGTTACGTCGTACTTGTGGAGAAAGAAGAGTTATTATGTGGAGAAATATAGAAAGCGGAATGAAGTTTGTTTTGAAAAGATAATAGATAGTGCTGTGAAAGCACTATAAGTTGCGAGATGTCATGTATAGGGTCTGACCTTCGTATAGGAGTAGAGATATAAGAAAACAGTGAATTGAGAAAGTCCTCTGGTTATGCGTTGTTCATACGTGAATATAACTGTAGTCAGACAGGTGTTCGGCGTAATGAAGGAAGTAGGAGAGAGGTGTGATGAAGTCGCCTAAGTGAAATACGTAGATAGAATGTAAGAGTGGCATTAATATGTCTTGTGTCAATGTGTGTAGAGGAGATCAGTACGTGTAGATATGTGGTGAATGATTGCTAGAATGTTGAGGTGGCATCTAAAGTATTTTGTTGTAATAATAGTATGGAGACGTTAGGTTGTCGCGATGCGAGAGTAGGCGTGAGATGAGAGCGAGGTTGTGTGTCATTGTCCGTGTGAATATGAGAAGAGCGGTTGATAAGTGACGTTGATAAATCGTGGTGGAACATAGAACATGCGAAAATCGAGAGATAGAAAGAAAATTGTAATGTCTTTTCGTAGAATATCTGAACTTGGAAGGAAATTATGGAAGTTATATGCTGAATTAACATTATGAATGTTTAGTATTCTTGACAGGAAAATGGCGCAAGAGTGCCTAAGACTGAGAAACGAGGAAAGAGAGGTCTGCGGTTGGTTATAAGTGGCGTAGGTTGCAGTTCTGAAAGAGTTCCGAGAAATAACAAGAAGAATGAAAGATGCAAAGGTAAACATGGTTAGTTAAATGAGTGTTGGAGAACGGGTTCCGAGGAGGTGACCGGTTTGATTGTCGTCAAGATGTAAGAGTGCTAAGAGAGACTTGAGGATAGCTATAGTAGTGTTGGTGAGACGTGAAAGTATTGAAGCAGGAGGACGAAATATTAATTGCGTCGGGTAGACGAGAAAGTTGGTAGTGGAATTGGTGGTTTTGGTGAGAGGTCTATAATAAATAGACAAGTTCTTTCGATGGGAGTAGCATGGTGGAGATACTGTAGTTAACAGTAATGATTAAGAAGTAGTAGTATGGATGAAAAGTCAGAGTCTAGTAGTAGTATGGAAGAAACTAATAAGTTGTACGAAGAAGAAGATATTGATGTAGAATTGGCACTTATTCAAAGAAAGTTGGACTTGTTGAAGAAGAGGAGACGTAGGAGATAGATATTTGAAAGTACTGCAGATGGCAGGAGTTAGAAGTGAAAGGGAGGATGCCTGAAGAAGCATACGAAACGGTAGAAGTAGTCTTGAAATATTGATACAAAAGGGGTGATGGAATTTTTTTTTCGTTACTGTTGGTAATGCCGTGTTTCCAAGAGAAACCAGATCAAAAGTTCGTTGATAAGTAGAGGTTGGCTACTACGTCGAAGTAATATTGGATTAGTGGCCATGTAGTTTACAGTGCTCACTTAAGAGGTTATTTTGGATATTATGCGTTGTTGGGAGTTAGGAGATAATAAATGGTAGGGTAAATGTTGATTACTGATTTGTTTAGATAGATAGAACAGGTGTGATTCAAATTGGAATGTAGTTAAAAGATATACAGATGAACAGTGAACCGTTTACTTTTTCGGTCATAGATATACTAGAATGACCTGTATAAATACTTAGTATGTTTTACTTAGTATGGGAGGCCAAGATTGATGGGCCACTGTGTGTAGTAATTTGAAGGGAGTTGTATTTTTTAGAAAACCTTCTCTGTAGAGAGAAGACAATTGTTTTATCTTGTTTTATGGACTCTAGTTTTTATGCCTCATATATAATATGTTTTTTTGTTGCTCGATTTGGTCCTGTTATTATTTTAGAATAGGATTATTGTGTTTGTAGACTTTTGTGTGTAAACTATTGGTCCGTAAAAGAGACCAGTAGTATTAGGTAACAATAGATTAGGATGTATGTTGTATTATTTTAACCATCTTCATCACCATCACCTTTAATTGACATGAGGGGAAACATAAATGATGTTATAAAAATTTGGGGGGGTTTGATGTCCAGTTGTGATTTTATTTCGCTGTTTTGTGTGTTAAATAGTAGTTAAGTAAGTTATGTTTAATTTACAGGGTTTTTGTCTAGAATAAAGACAATACACGGGCTTTATTTTAGTCCTTCGTTCAGAAAATAGTAATAAACTACTGGGGACTAGAAGAGAGACAGTTATTTGGGATCCTTCGTTCAGAAAAGAGTTAATAAAACTACTGAGAGCTAATAAAGAGACACATTCTCTTTATGAAGAATAAGTTCATGGGTATTTTGTTGCTGTGATAATCAGCATAGTGAGGTTGAGATGGTTATGAAGTAGTGAAATATATGGATGGTTATGGGGAAGTTTAGAGTTACACTAAAGTCAGCATTAATTGGAAATATAGGGATTAGAAGCCATATGGGAGAAGAAAAGATTAATATAGCAGTGGGATAAATGAGGAGAAAGTTTTAAACATGGGTTACATGGGGACAGATAGAACCATGATGTACACAGGATTGCGGGGTTATAGAAAAAGAAGAGGGTAACGAATTACCCCAGAGAGTAAACATGAATTGGATCCATGTTTAACTAGACACTGTGGATAACAGTACAATAGTAAGGGAGTGTAAGTTGATGAACATAGTGGAGACATAATGACAGGGGGTTCTTGAGAGTCCGTTAAAGACGGGAGGTAAATGGTTATCCCTTTGGGTGTATTAAGTTTCAGAGATAGAAGTGGGTTGCTAGAGTAGTCTATATAGTGGTCAGGTTACGATGTTGTGAAGTTACGGGTGTTAAGGTTGCTGTAGATTACGGCATGAATTATGAGTTGAGAGGTGGAAGATTTTAGAGAGACATTGGATAACATGGCCTGGGCAGGATGTAAAGGTTTATAAGTGGGTCAGATTACAATGTTGTGGTTGATGGTTAATATTTAAGGGGAGATTTCAAGGTTACTAGGTTGCTGTTGATGACGGCATAAGTAGAGCATTTTAGTAGATATGCCCATAAGAAATGGACATTAAGAGAGAACCTGAGGTATTGGAGAAGATTAGTTATACGAGGATGAGATGTTCTTAAGATTGTTTAATTGTGTCTTCAGGATGTGTTTTGTAGTTTACATTACTATGTGAGGTTGAGGTAAGGTAGTGTCTGTTATATAGACACTTAGAAGTGAAGAATATTATTGGATGTGAATGTTTTTGATGCTGTAGATAGCAGCGTAAACGTTTACCATAATGAGTGGTAAAGGGGGTGTGTGATTTAGGTGAGTGTGGTTTTAGACTTTATTACATAAAGTCTCAAATGACATAGGAGGGTAAAGGAGTATGGTTTGGTAAAGGGGGTGTGTGATTTTTAGCTGAGTGTGGTCTTTGTGTGGAAGAGTTCTACTGCTTCTTTTAAATACCGGTGGCCACCGATTCTTTGTCTTCCTATCGTGTGAAAGTAATTTCAGGTTAGTTGAAAGTGGGGGATTAGTAGCGTTGGTGATAAAAATAAGGAGTTGGTGTTAGAGTTTGAAATTTACTTATGAAGAGGAGTATTTAAGAAGACGTGTTATGATGTTATGATGTATTGTATATAGTTGAATTTGAAATGTTATTAAAGATATGTAAATATGTTACGTTTGGTTAAAGGACCAAGAACGAAGAAGAAGTGAGTTGACTATATAGCTGGGGAAAGAGTTAAAGAAATAGAATGTTTAATTAAATTGGAGTTGGTTTGGGGAGGATTAGAAGAACTATGGAAGATTAGAGGAAAAAGAGGGAATAGAGTAAGGGGATTAGGAGTAAAGATTTTTCCTTTATAAGGAAAATTCTTTAATAAACATGGGGAGGTGTAACAGTATTGGGTATAATTAGGATCTAGTGGGAAACACCGATACAGCACGATTGAGCGTTGAGACTGAAAGGGGTGGGAGATGCTCAATCGTGACGTATTATGTTGTTAAAGGGAGTCAACATCCGATAGTCCAGCTGAGAAGACACGGCTTGTCATCTTGAGAATAAAGTATAAAGTTTTAGTACAGATCAAGTCTTGTTACTTCATTTGACACTACTACAGTCAATCAATCAGGTGCCGTCTCCACTTTGGAGTTTGGCTGTAATGGATCTCCAGCACTTTCTGTCTCTCGCCTTGACTGTATATTCTGTCAGACTGCTGTTTGTCCATCTCTTGTTGTCATCTTCCCACTTGTGTAGTTGCCTACCTCTTACTCGCTTGTACGCTCAAGTATGGTTTTTTAAGAGTGGTATATATGTATGTATGATAGGTAGCGAGACATCAGATTGGTTTGAAATCAAGCAAGGGGTCCGTCAGGGATATGTGCTGTACCCATTTTTGCTTTACATGTACGCAAAAACATATAATGAGAAGTGTCAGAGATGATATATCCAAGGAGCAGTATGATGCCCTACATATCGATGGTCATGAAATGCCAGAGATTTGATATGCCGATGATATATTATTACTATCCACATCAAAGAATGGTATTGAAAAACTAATAACCTCAACCCCAAGAAATAGTGAAAATTACAACTTCTATCTTAACACAGCAACAACAAAGATACTGCACATAGCTCAAACTAATATGGAGAAAGAAATATATTTGATTTATTTGATTGTTTCGGGATTTGAGGTTTAAAGATTGAGCACAACTCACTTCTGGGAACGCTGATCATATTCCAGTACGAGCCTTGGGCCTTGTCCACGTCAGAATGGAAGCATTCGACTCGAGTTTCGCGATCGTTTGAACTCGTCAGAAGTGCATATACCTGACTGGACCTGGGATCCAACTCCGGATCACTGGCGTGTGAGGCGGGTGTGCAACCACTAACCACGCGACTCACGCTAGATGCGACCAAATTATTATACTAGAATATCACGTCACCCATAGCTGCCAGCTACCATTAGTAGGTTGTGTGCAATCTTTAAAGAAGTATAAGTTAATGAGGAAAAATCTGAGGTGATGGAAAATTTCGAATATCTTGGGTCATTAATTATCAACAATGGTGACACAACGCGCATAAATGCCTTTAAATATAAATGTTATAGACAGGTTCTAAGAATATCTTGGGCACAGAAAAGAAATAAAAATGCATCCTTAAGAGAGGATCTGAATGTTGAAGAAGGGTGGCTACCAAAGATGATTTAAAAAAACGAAAATTGAAATATTTGATAACTTGAAACTTCATGAAAGAACAATAATGGAGGTATATATGGTCAGGAAGAGAGAAAGAGGAAGGTGAAAGAGAAGAAGAGTACAGGATGTAACAGATAATCTCCAGATTGTTGTACCGGACGTTGTACGACGTGCTTATGACCGAGAATTTTTCCGGAAGGTTGTTATGGCAGCGAGGTTCTGCAAAGGACGTGCGACTGAATTAATAGATAAAGAAGTGTTGTAAACTTACTGGCGCTGAAAAGGACAATGGTTGACAAAAATGAGAATAGTATAATTAGAAAGGCCTTTGTCTGGAATCCTCAGGATAGTTTGCTGTAGTTTACCGTTTGTATCTGAACGTCACCAACCTCGAACCGCGGAAGTTTGTTCCCAAATGGTCTGATTACAAACCTTCGACTCCGTATGTCGGGAAATTTTGAATCGCATTGTCACCATCCCCTAAAGAATGGCAACTATTAATCATTTAGTTAGTTAATTAGTTAGTTAGCTAGTTAGTTAGTTAGTTAGTTAGTTAGTTAGTTAGTTAGTTAGTTAGTTAGTTAGTTAGTTAGTTAGTTAGTTAGTTAGTTAGTTAGTTAGTTAGTTAGTTAGTTAGTGAGTCGCAGCTCCAACATCACAGCAACGGGTCGTCGCCATTATGCTCCGTTCCTGTATCAGTGAATATTACATAAAATGTTCCTCACTGCCCCATGTGAAAAGTGGAAAAGACAGGAGTCTCGACAAACAACAGCCCGCTCAGGCACACTGTGCATAATGCCGCCGCCAGAATGTCACCACAAAAGTCCTCTACGAATCATACAGTTCATCCTTAATGGAAGTGGCAGTCACTTTCCCAACCAGATGTCCACCTATAAAGTCTCTAGGTTTCTAGATGTTGTAGTTCCGTTTCTAGATGTTTTCTAGCCAGCCACGCCATTTTTCCTCCTAAATGCAGTTTACGCAACAATACAAACTCGAACAGATGTAAAAAAAAACAAAAACAAAAACATTTCACTATACATTATGCCGTCGCCACAATTCCAACACAAAAGTCATCCACAAAAATACAGTTCATCATCGATGGAAACGTCAGTCACTAGAAGACCAGCAGCCACACATTTCTGCATAAAGCAAAAAACTTGTCACTTCTGCGACACAACCAGCCGCCATACATGCAGATGTAGATGTTGTTGTTCGGTTTCTAGATGTTTTCTAGTTAGCTACGCCATTTTTTAAGCATGCAGTTCACAAAAACATTTCACTGTACATATTGCCGACTCTAGAATGCTCAAACGACAGTCATCCACGAAAACACAGCTCATCGTCAAAGGACGCGGCAGTCACAAGACGACCAGCAGCCACACATTTCTGCATAATTCACAAAAACCGGTAAATTCTGGGACATAGCCAGCTGCCATTGCTCTGAACATGCAAGTCACGCTCCACAACCTCGGGCAGATTTAAAAGCATTTCACATGAAATTTACAGCTCACAGCGTCGCGACATGCTCTCAACCCAGTAGCAGGGGGACTGAACCATAAACTCCCAGTCCAACATGAGGAAAATGCGAATGCAAACCGTAACCACGAGCATGAACACTCCAGAGGCCTTAAGCATTTCACCGCCTATCCTCCTTGTTCGTGCAACTATTAATCAATGATCAACACATGATCTCTATATTTTAGCCCAGGCTTTGTGTTATGGAGAGGCAATAACTCCATCCTTGGTCTTAACTGGTCTCGGAATCAAAGCGAGAGGCAACTGTTACGGGTTATAAGTCCCTGTCAATTGGCGTAGACATGGGGCGCCAAGCGTTGCTTCTGACGGTGGGAGACACCTACAGGTGTCACTGATCAGCTACCGCCCGCCTCAAGCTGGGCATCTCCCGGCCAATTGGGTGCTGATCCGCCACAGCCTGTCTGCTTCAATGGGTGCTTGGGGCTAGGACAAAATCTGAATCGCAGGCTGTAAAACAAATGCACCAGGTACTAATAAACAGAAAAATAGAAACGTCAAGCAACGGCTTGCAACCTGGAACGTGAGAACCATGTGTCCAGGATTTTCCACTGACTTGACCAATATTGACGATGTGAGAAAAACGGCTGTGATTGATGCCGAACTCAATCGTCTTAACATTTATATTGCTGGCCTGCAGGAGACTCTCCTCGCTGAGGAAGGGTCACTCAGGGAAAACAATTACACCTTTTTTTGGAAGGGTAGAGGGCAGGCAGAAAAAAAGGCAGCACGGTGTGGGCTTTGCCGTGAAGAATTCGCTACTGGGAATGATTGAAATTCCAGCAGGAGGAAATGAAAGACTATTATCCCTGCGCTTGGCAACCTCTTTGGTTTTGCCACCATTATTACTGCATATGCACCGACACTCGATTCCTCTGATGATGTGAAGGATTCGTTCTATGAGGAGTTAGACTCCGTGATCAAGGCAGTTCCAAAATCTGACTACATTTATATGCTCGGTGATTTCAATGCTCGTGTGGGCAAGGCCTCGGGTTCATGGCTAGTGTGCCTTGGAAAATACAACATCGGTCGCATGAATGAAAATGGGCAAAGGCTGCTGGAGCATTGCATCAGAAATGACCTATGTATTACAAACTCCTTTTTTTAAAACACAAGAGCTGCATAAGGTCAGATGGAAACACCCAAGATCCGGCCATTGGCACCAGCTGGACTTCATCATCACACGGAGACAACATTTGAACCATATATCATTGACTCGAAGTTACCACAGTGCTGACTGTGATACGGATCATTCTTTGGTTGTTGCTAGGGTTAGACTGAGACCAAAGAGAATCTACACAGCTAAACACAAATATATCCCCAGGATTAATATTATTAAAATATTATTAAAATAACGGGGGGGCTGAGTGGTCTCTAGGTATGGTGTTCGCCTCGAGTGCTGGAGGTCCCGGGTGCAGGCCCCGGTGATGACCGGGATTTATGTAAAAAATCCTCCTGGACTTCCAGTAATAAAATTTCCCCTGGTCTCTGGGTACTGAGATCGGACGCCCGTGTGTATTGTTGCGCACGTAAAAAATCCCTTGGCAGTTGGAAATCGAAAAAGCGGCGCTGCCCGGGCAAAATTTCGAGTTAAAAATCTACCCAAAGTATTTTAGGATCCTCGCCGATGCAACGGAGTCCAGGCATTGAGCAGAGTTTATCCAGACTCAGGTTTGAGTTAGGTGGAAAACGGAGCACTTATGGGTTAAACCGTGTGCCGTGATGTTGATCCAACAACTAAAACTAAACTAAACTAAAATATTATTAACACTCACGATCCGGACAAGTGCTTTCAGTTTCGACAGCAACTTGAAGACGCTTTCAATGATACACCAGGAAATTGTACAGTAAATGAAAAGTGGGGTCAACTTAGGGAAACTCTTTATAAACTGCCGTAGGGGTTTATGGCACTGTGGATCATAAGAGGCAGGACTGGATTGCGGCAAACAGCGAGACTCTGCAGCATGTGATTGATAAACAAGGAAAGACCAACGCGTAACACTCTGAATGAGCTAAGGCAAGCTAGGAAGGATGTGCAAAAGGCTGCCAGGCAGTGTGCAAATGATTATTGGATCAAGTTATGTGAGTCCATTCAAATCGCAAGTGATAAGGGAAACATAAGAAGCACGTATGAAGGAATAAAGGAAGCCTGTGGTCCAATGATCAAAAGAAGTACACCATTGAAAACCTCGACTGGAGAAACCATAACTGATAAGAAACAGCACATGGACAGATGGGTAGAGCACTATTTTGAGCTTTACTCAAGTGAGACCAAACTAGCGGATGATGCCCTCAACGCCATAGAGGTTCTACCAACTCTTGACCACCTGCACACACTTCCCACCATAACAGAAGTTAAGTGTGCTATAAATGAACTTGCATCTGGCAAGGCTCCAGGTAAGGATGGGATTCTAATAGAGGTTATCAGGAGTGGGCAAGACACACTCACTCTACAGATCCACCAGCTAATAGAGCTATGCTGGCGAGAAGGACAAGTGCCACAGGATTTCAAATATTCAAGCATCATAACACTGTACAAGAACAAGGGCTATGGGAGCGACTGCAACAACTATAGGGGTATCTCACTTCTGTGTATTGTTGGAAAAGTATTTGCCAGAATTGTTCTGCGCAGACTTCAAGTCCTAGGAGTTCAAGTCTACTCCGAATCACAGTTTGGCTTTCGACAGAACTGGTCTACCATTGATATGATATTCTCATTGCTACAAATGCAAGAAAAATGCCGTGAACAGAATCAACCACTGTTTATTGCCTTCATCAACCTCACAGAGGCATTTAATTTGGTCAGTCGTGAGGGTCTGTTTAAGGCACTAAAGAAGATTGGCTGCCTACCAACTCTTCTGTGCATTGTGGAATCGTTCCACACCGGCATGAAGGGTATAATCAAGTTTGATGGTGCAACTTCTGAAGAGTTTGAAATCAAGAGTGGAGTTAAGCAAGGTTGTGTACTAGCTCCCACCCTCTTTGGAATATGCTTTTCACTTCTACTGAAATATGCCTTTCGTGATCAGGATGGTGGTATATACCTTCACTCACGCTCAGATGGCGCAATCTACAAAGCTCAGAGATTGAAGGCCAAGACCAAAATTAGGAGGGTACTGATCAGAGAGTTGCTTTTTGCAGATGATGCGTCAGTTACGACCCACTCTGAGGAAGAATTGCAATGTCTACTATCTGCATTCTCCAATGCTTGTTCTGAATTTGGTTTAACAATTAGCAAAGAGAGGACACAGATTATGTCACAATGTGCACATGCGGTACCATCAATCTTTATTGACGACGCCTAACTAGAGATGGTAGACCATTTTACATATCTAGGATCAGTGGTAAATAGCAAATTATCCCTAGATCAGGAAATCAACATTCGGATTGGTAAGGCAGCAACAAGAATGAACAGGTTAAGAAAAAGAGTCTGGGAGAACAGGAAGCTTACTGCCAAAACTAAAGTCCTTGTCTATCAAATCTGGTCTTTAGCACTCTTCTTTAAGGCAGTGAAACCTGGACAACCTACTCACACCAAGAGAAACGTTTAAACAGCTTTCATATGCGGTGTCTGCGAAGAATTCTTGGTATTAAGTGGCAAGACAAAATCACAAATACTGAAGTATTGGAAAGATCAAGTTGTGTGACGGTTTATTCCGTGCTCAGTCTTCGTAGACTTAGATGGATAGGACATCTTAGGAGGATGGATCATGGTAGAATACCAAAGTACATCTTTTTTGGTGAATTACAGATGGGTAAGAGATCTCAGGGTCGGCCTCTACTACGATACAAAGATGTGTGTAAGCGGGACATGATTGATACAGACATTGATAATGCACATTGGGAGCAAGTCGCCGCTGAGCGTGTTGCATGGAGGGCAAACATCAGAAATGGAGTAAAGACAAAGGAGAAAATTATTGCAGATAAGTCACAAACCGAGCGTGTGAGACGTAAGATGGTGCATGATGGTAGAAATGGCCACGTGTTCACATGCACCCACCGGGAAAGGACATTTACAGCGCGAATTGGCCTTATCAGTCACATTCGCTACCGCCATAGGTAAAAGTTACTATGCCTTTTTAAAGCACAAACTATCGTCTGTCAAGACGGCAAGTTGCCAATATAATCAATGATGATATAATATACAACAAGATAACATGAATATGCCTGTCAAAGGTAAACTACCAAACATCACAGACGCATAGAGGCATAAGATCCAGTAATGTATTCTAGTCTGGTAACAGATGTGGTTGTTTAGAAGGAGCAGACAATAAATACAAGTATATAGGATATTACGTGAGATATGCAATACATTCGTCTCTAAACATCGTTATCTCCAATCATGAACAAGGATGCAGTAGCAGTGCCCTCAATGTCTTTATAATGAGTATTCTAATCTTTCCTTTATTTTAACTGCCAACTTTATAGTCTTTTAACTTTACATTAACAAAAATATTAGTCAGAATAGTCAGTTTTTGAAGAAATCCTATATGTAATAACACGACTTAAAAACAATAAGGCAAATGGGGCTAATGGAATTGCTGCTGAATTTATAAAGGCAGGCTGCCATGCATTACATCTAAAGCTATACGAACGAATAATAAAATTATGGAGGACAGAATAATTACCCCATGACTAGAAAGAGTCATTATTGATACCCAGACAAGTTGGAGACATGTTTCAATGTGAAAAGTATATAGGAATATCATTCCTGTCCACAAGCTATAAGATACTATCGGCGGTATTACTAAATAGACTAAAACCATATTCAGAAGACATATTAGGCGACTACCAGGCGGGTTTCAGACAAAACAGATCAACAATAGATCAGATATTTATCTTACGACAAATAGCCGAGAAAAATTGGGACTATAAAAGAGATCTCCATAACATTTTTGTGGATTTTAGAAAGGCTGATGATAGTGTCCACATTAATAGCCTATGGAATGCTATGCAGGAATTTGGAATACCAAGGAAGTTAATCAATATGACCAGACTATGCATGGAAGATACTTATAATATAGTAACATATAAAGGCAGGAAATCAGACCCTTTCCAAATAACATCTGGCTTGGAACAGGGTGATGCACTATCCTCGCTCCTTTTCAGTCTGGCTCTAGAGAAAGCTGTAAGGAAGGTAAAGGAGGAATGTGCTATTGGAGGAACATCCAGAAAGCTTGGTTATGCAGATGATATAGATATTATAAGGGAAAAATGAACAAAAGACATTGCAAATATTCACACACTTAAAGGAAAAATCTCAACAAATGGGGCTGGTTATCAACCAAGATAAGACAATATATGGTAATGTTAAGAGAAGGAACGGCTAAAAACTCTGGCCATGTGCAAATAGATAATATGACCATTAAAAGAACGGAAACATACAAATACCTGGGTACAATCTTCAACTGCTCCAACATAATAAGGGCAGAAATACAAGCTAGAATCAACTCTGGAAATAAGATACACTATGCACTACAACATCTGCTTAAATCAAATGCGCTATCTCGTAACACCAAGATCACAATATACACATATAGAAAGAACTGAAGATAATAGGAAAACAAAACTCGCTTACTCTCAGGAAATGAATGACCGTAGACACCGAGGTAGACCAAGAAGACGGTGGAGAGATAATATACATACAGAACTACCAGCACTTGGAATCAGCAACTGGCAAGAGAAGGTCAACCAGAGAGACGAATGGAGACAACTTGTATCTGCAGCAAAGAACCTCAATGGCTCGGAATGCTGAAGAAGAAGAAGAAGAAGAAGAAGAAGAAGAAGAAGAAGAAGAAGAAGAAGAAGAAGAAGAAGAAGAAGAAGAAGAAGAAGAAGAAGAAGAAGAAGAAGAAGAAGAAGAAGAAGAAGAAGAAGAAGATGAAGATGAAGAAGAAGAAGAAGAAGAAGAAGAAGAAGAAGAAGAAGAAGAAGAAGAAGAAGATTAGTCACATGTTCTTTAAAGAACGTGGCAATCAACTAGGGCCATACCATGCCGTGATATGATACAGAGAGGCGACCTCATTAGGTGGCACCGTACGTGAGATTCATAATTGACGGCATTTTTTTAAGACAAAATATGTAAGGGGGCGGCATTTTGAAGACTTGCATCATACTGAGAAACTCTAATGCACGGTCTTGAAATCAACCCATCATTTTTGAGCTGTTTGTGATTTTCTATGCAATTGGATGTTCAGTAATTTACCATTCTTTTTTGAAAGACCAACACTCATACTATTTAAATCAACGCAAGACGGGCTGCTTTCAAATGGTCTCCGGTTGATTTAGATCCCTCGATTCGATATACTGGAGAACTGTGAAACCCGCTTCTGTACCCATAAGCCACATGGCGGCATATTGAGGATAAGACAGTGTATTCTTTGTCAGATCTAAAGCAGTATATGAGTCATGCCTCTGCCTAAACAAATGCTACAAAGTGAAAATAATGTGTATTCATACTGCAGTGTCTTATACAAATTCTTCTTGACACTGCGTGTGTTGCGTCATCGACCGGAAATATATAGAGACTCAAAACAACGTTTTCCCGTAGTGAATTTGAATAACGAAGACACAAACAATAGATTGCACGATTTATTGCCTGGCATATTTCGCTGCATCTCGTCAGGTACATACTGCAGAAATCACACAACTTACGTGAAATGGAGAGGCTACTACTACTATGTACCGCCAACATACAATTCAATTTTCTAACTAAGTCATATCGCCAAATTGACGGAGTGGCCATGGGGAGTCCTCTTGGTCCTATTCTAGCGGACATCTTCATGGCACATTTAGAAGAAAAGAGATCCTCAGACATCAACAACTTGGCCTTTTACCGTCGTTATGTGGACGATATACTAATTATCACTACAGACGAGCTACAAGCAACATCGTTTCAGGCCATAATGAACATGACGCATAAAAATATCTCTCTATCTATGGAACACGAATACAACGAAGCGTTACCGTTCCTAGATATTCTAATGAAACGTAGAGCAGACGGCACAATTCAAAGATCGGTGTATCGCAAAGGAACATGGACTGGCCAATACCTAAATTTTCAGAGCTTCACACCTGTCCAGTACAAACGGGGCTTAGTACGGACCTTGTTTGACCGTGCTAGAAAGATATGCACCCAGGACACACTGACAGAGGAATTTGAAACTCTGAAGAATGTCTTAAACCTGAATGGGTACTCCACAGGATTTATAAAGCGCCACTGCCAACAGCCCAAACCCAAAGCAGACGTAAACTACGTCCCTAAACTCAAGGTATTCATCCAGCTAACCTTTCGAGGGGATGACGTAATGCAACGTCTACAAGACCGGCTTACTACAGCAGTAGGTCGAACATTCTGTGCGGCAACTCCAGTCATTAGATATAAAACCGTACCCATTCCTACACCAGCAGTCAAAGAGCCTGTTCCTCTGTACGCCACAAACAATTGTATTTACCAATTCACATGTAGATGCCAGTCCGTTTACATTGGTAGAACAGAGATACAGCTTAACAAACGGGTGTCAGAACACATACCTCAATGGGTCAACAAGATACAACACACAGGAAATGCTAGCCTCGTGGGGCCGACACACCAGAAGCTCCCGGCGTCTTCAATCGGTAGGCACATTGTCGACAGTGGCCATGTCGTGGACAG
The DNA here is from genome assembly GCA_963921405.1 of Cepaea hortensis. Classification (NCBI taxonomy): domain Eukaryota; kingdom Metazoa; phylum Mollusca; class Gastropoda; order Stylommatophora; family Helicidae; genus Cepaea; species Cepaea hortensis. The sequence goes on along the minus strand of OY992876.1, from coordinate 447,892,022 downwards.
ATACACTGCATTTCGCGTGTTGTTTAACACGCAAAACACTCGCTTGTTAAAATTTGCAGAAGCAATTATGATCTATCAACGCAAGCCGGAATTGTGTAAACAGAAAGACATGTTAGTCAGCTTAAAATTACCGTGGTAGAAGTGACATAACTGTGCGAATATGTGTATATTTCAACTTGAAGGATTTATCTAGTTAATTTCACGTAAGTTGTGTGATTCTGCAGTATGTACCTGACGAGATGCAGCGAAATATGCCAATCAATAAATCGTGCAATCTATTGTTTGTGTCTTCGTTATTCAAAATATATAGAGACGTCAGGATGATTCCACTGGTAACTCTGACAGCACAAATGTACAGTCTGTACTACAACGCCAATTTAAACAGTAAGTAAACTTCCCACATTAAGCATTCAGCCCAGTGTACTAATTCAAGCGGTAAAAGAATGAAAACATGATGTTGAAACGACTTGAGGTGTTTGTTTGTTTGTTTGTTTAATTGAGGTGTTTTTAAACGAAACATTTTCACACATTAAAATCTATTATATGGGTTTTTTTAACACGACAATGTGTGATTAGTGTCTCTGGCGCAGTTGCAATTAATATATTCATTATATTGGTCATTACATCTTGTTCTTGTTGTTCTTGTTCTTCTTGTTCTTCTTTTTCTTCTGTTCTTCTTGTACTTCCTCTTCTTCTGTTTCTTCTTCTTGTTCTTCAGTTGCTGATGGTAATTAATATATTCCCCCGCAGCTGTGTTTCGAATGCGGTATGTGGGATTACGAATTACGCCCGTATCCTCAAAGCCACAGAGCCGACTCGCCACAGAGCTGACGTTAAGACTAACAATGAATCGATTTAAAATCAGAACGCTGTGTGTCAGGGCAACTGCTGAATTAGAAAAGATGGATACTGTAATAAGAGAAATTAAAATAAATATGAACATGAATATCCTAGGCATACGAGAGATGAGGTCGAAGGGATCTGGTAAGCTATTAGCTGACAACCACTCAATAGTTTCTTACAGAGGGGATCATCATCATTATTAAGTGCCATGTCAGCTGGCGTAGGCGTTCATATCTCTCCACAAATCTCGTCTTTAATGTTTTACATCAACTTTATTGTTGATATTCGTTCATGCCACCCTCTCAATCCATTCAGCATCATTTCTCTTGGTCGGACTCTGCCTCTCTTCCCCTCGATTTCTCCAGTCGTCAAGATCTTCTCCAGTGCCTCTCTTCTCATCACATGACCAAAGAAAGCTGTTTGTCTCTTTTTTGTTCCTGTGTATAATGTTCTTTTTTCATTATTTTCTTTCAGGCAATCTTCAATAGTTATTCTTTGATATCACCATTGTTAATCTTTTATTGATATTCAATAAGAGTCCTTTCTTTGCGTTCTCAGTTACAACAATGACCAACAACTGTTGTGTATTTTTGCATTATCCGCCACCAATATTGTGTCATCTGCATAGCGTATATTATTTATATTATAACATCCGATTAGTATTCCTGGCTTCTCTTTTATCTCTATCATTATTATTTCGCTATAGAGGGAGAAGAGATCCGGTGACAAAAAACATCCCTGATTGTACTCCTAGCTTTCTTTGATCATAATTTCCCTCTTTATTTCCCGTTTTAATTGCTGCTAATCGGTTCCAGTAAATATTGTTTGTTATTCTGAGATCTTTCTCACCAATGTTAATGGATTTCAACATTTTAATTAGTTCATTATGTTTCACATTATCAAGTGCCTTGGTATAATATATGGAGCATATATCAGTACCGATTGGTCTATACAAATATACTGTCTTATACACCCTCATGGCCAGGGTGTTGGTCTGTTGCCTTTTCTCCTGCTTTATACACCCTCATGCCCGGTCTGTTGCCTTTTCTCCTGCTTTATACACCCTCATGCCCGGTCTGTTGTCTTTTCTCCTGCCTTATACACCCTCATGCCCGGTATGTTGTCTTTTCTCCTGTCTTATACACCCTCATGCCCGGTCTGTTGTCTTTTCTCCTGTCTTATACACCCTCATGCCCGGTCTGTTGTCTTTTCTCCTGTCTTATACACCCTCATGCCCGGTCTGTTGTCTTTTCTCCTGTCTTATACACCCTCATGCCCGGTCTGTTGTCTTTTCTCCTGTCTTATACACCCTCATGCCCGGTCTGTTGTCTTTTCTCCTGTCTTATACACCCTCATGCCCGGTCTGTTGTCTTTTCTCCTGTCTTATACACCCTCATGCCCGGTCTGTTGTCTTTTCTCCTGTCTTATACACCCTCATGCCCGGTCTGTTGTCTTTTCTCCTGTCTTATACACCCTCATGCCCGGTCTGTTGTCTTTTCTCCTGTCTTATACACCCTCATGCCCGGTCTGTTGTCTTTTCTCCTGCCTTATACACCCTCATGCCCGGTCTGTTGTCTTTTCTCCTGCCTTATACACCCTCATGCCCAATCTGTTGTCTTTTCTCCTGTCTTATACACCCTCATGTCCGATCTGTTGCCTTTTCTCCTGCCTTATACACCCTCATGCCCGTTCTGTTGTCTTTTCTCCTGTCTTATACACCCTCATGCCCGGTCTGTTGTCTTTTCTCCTGCCTTATACACCCTCATGCCCGGTCTGTTGTCTTTTCTCCTGCCTTATACACCCTCATGCCCAATCTGTTGTCTTTTCTCCTGTCTTATACACCCTCATGTCCGATCTGTTGCCTTTTCTCCTGCCTTATACACCCTCATGCCCGTTCTGTTGTCTTTTCTCTTGTCTTATACACCCTCATGCCCGGTATGTTGTCTTTTCTCCTGCCTTATACACCCTCATGCCCAGTCTGTCTTTTCTCTTGTCTTATACACCCTCATGCCCGTTCTGTTGTCTTTTCTCTTGTCTTATACACCCTCATGCCCGGTATGTTGTCTTTTCTCCTGTCTTATACACCCTCATGCCCGTTCTGTTGTCTTTTCTCTTGTCTTATACACCCTCATGCCCGGTATGTTGTCTTTTCTCCTGCCTTATACACCCTCATGCCCAGTCTGTCTTTTCTCTTGTCTTATACACCCTCATGCCCGTTCTGTTGTCTTTTCTCTTGTCTTATACACCCTCATGCCCGGTATGTTGTCTTTTCTCCTGCCTTATACACCCTCATGCCCGATCTGTTGTCTTTTCTCCTGCCTTATACACCCTCATGCCTGGTATGTTGTCTTTTCTCCTGTCTTATACACCCTCATGCCCAGTCTGTCTTTTCTCTTGTCTTATACACCCTCATGCCCGGTATGTTGTCTTTTCTCTTGTCTTATACACCCTCATGCCTGGTATGTTGTCTTTTCTCCTGTCTTATACACCCTCATGCCCAGTCTGTCTTTTCTCTTGTCTTATACACCCTCATGCCCGATCTGTTGTCTTTTCTCCTGCCTTATACACCCTCATGCCCGATCTGTTGTCTTTTCTCCTGCCTTATACACCCTCATGCCCGGTATGTTGTCTTTTCTCCTGCCTTATACACCCTCATGCCCGATCTGTTGTCTTTTCTCCTGCCTTATACACCCTCATGCCCGGTATGTTGTCTTTTCTCCTGCCTTATACACCCTCATGCCCGTTCTGTTGTCTTTTCTCCTGCCTTATACACCCTCATGCCCGTTCTGTTGTCTTTTCTCCTGCCTTATACACCCTCATGCCCGGTCTGTTGTCTTTTCTCCTGTCTTATACACCCTCATGCCCGGTCTGTTGTCTTTTCTCCTGTCTTATACACCCTCATGCCCGGTCTGTTGTCTTTTCTCCTGTCTTATACACCCTCATGCCCGGTCTGTTGTCTTTTCTCCTGTCTTATACACCCTCATGCCCGGTCTGTTGTCTTTTCTCCTGTCTTATACACCCTCATGCCCGGTCTGTTGTCTTTTCTCCTGCCTTATACACCCTCATGCCCGGTATGTTGTCTTTTCTCCTGCCTTATACACCCTCATGCCCGATCTGTTGTCTTTTCTCCTGCCTTATACACCCTCATGCCCGGTATGTTGTCTTTTCTCCTGCCTTATACACCCTCATGCCCGTTCTGTTGTCTTTTCTCCTGTCTTATACACCCTCATGCCCGGTCTGTTGTCTTTTCTCCTGTCTTATACACCCTCATGCCCGGTCTGTTGTCTTTTCTCCTGTCTTATACACCCTCATGCCCGGTCTGTTGTCTTTTCTCCTGTCTTATACACCCTCATGCCCGTTCTGTTGTCTTTTCTCCTGTCTTATACACCCTCATGCCCGGTCTGTTGTCTTTTCTCCTGTCTTATACACCCTCATGCCCGGTCTGTTGTCTTTTCTCCTGTCTTATACACCCTCATGCCCGGTCTGTTGTCTTTTCTCCTGTCTTATACACCCTCATGCCCGGTCTGTTGTCTTTTCTCCTGTCTTATACACCCTCATGCCCGTTCTGTTGTCTTTTCTCCTGTCTTATACACCCTCATGCCCGGTCTGTTGTCTTTTCTCCTGTCTTATACACCCTCACTGCTGTCAGGTCTTAGTCAGATATGACTGAGCTACCGTATGACAGTAGACAGTACTACCTACTTTCTGTCAGCGCCGAATGTTGGGCGGCGATTACCAAACCCGACACCCCACATTGTGCCAACGGCTTCGGGCGGAAGAGCGCAATTGGGAGGGTGCAAACCTTATCCTGGTGCGAGGAAATGCAACCGAAAGACAAAATAGTCATGGCAGGGCAGACCAGGCCCTAAGCCTTCGTTGGCAGCTGGTCTAGGATCGAAGCTTCGACAGGCGGACAGTTAGAGCATTGTTTTGCTGATCCGGCAGCTTCTGCAGCTTGTCTTGTTCCAGATGTATAGATGTTAACTTTCCTCTGCAGTGAACTAGGCAGGCCGAGAGAGGGATCATGCTGCATGGGCAACACATGGTTTCTTTATTTTAGCCCAGGCTTTGTGTTATGGAGAGGCAATAACTTCATCCCTGGTCTTAACCGGTCTCGGAATCAAAGCGAGAGGCAACTGTTACGGTTTATAAGTCCTTGTCAATTGGCGTAGACATGGGGCGCCACGCGTTGCCTCTGACGGTGGGAGACACCTACAGGTGTCACTGATCAGCAACCGTCCGCATCAAGCTGGGCAGCCCCAGCCAATTGGGTGCTGATCCGCCACAGCCTGCCTGCTTCAATGGGTGCTTGGGGCTAGGACAAAATCAGAATCGCAGGCTGTAAAATCAATGCACCAGATACTAATAAAAAGAATAATAGACATCTCAAGCTACGGCTTGAAACCTGGAACGTAAGAACCATGTGTCCAGGATTTTCCACTGACTTGACAAATATTGACGATGTGAGAAAAACGGCTGTGATTGATGCTGAACTCAATCGTCTTAACATTGATATTCCTGGCCTGCAGGAGACTCGCCTCGCTGAGAAAAGGTCACTCAAGGAAAACAATTACACCTTTTTTGGAAGGATAGAGGGCAGGCAGAAAAATGGCAACATGGTGTGGGCTTTGCAGTGAAGAATTCGCTACTGGGAATGAGTGATATCCCAGCTGGAGGTAATGAAAGATTATTATCCCTGCACTTGGCAACCTCGTGTGGATTTGCCACCATTATCACTGCATATGCACCAACACTCGCTTCCTCTGATGATGTGAAGGATACGTTCTATGAACAGCTAGACTCTGTGATCAGCAGTTCCAAAATCCGACTACATTTATATGCTCGGTGATTTCAGTGCTCGTGTGGGCAAGGACTCGAGTTCATGGCCAATGTGGCTTTGGAAATACAATATCGGTCGCATGAATGATAATGGGCAAAGAAATGACCTATGTATTACAAACTCCCTTTTTAAAACAAAAGAGCTGCATAAGGTCACATGGAAACATCCAAGATCCGGCCATTGGCATCAGCTGGACTTCATTATCACACGGAGACAACATCTGAACCATACATCATTAACTCGAAGTTACCACAGTGCTGATTGTGATACAGATAATTCTTTGGTTGTTGCAAGGGTTAGACTGAGACCAAAGAGAATCTACACAGCTAAACACAAATCTAGCCCCAGGATTAATATTATTAATACTCACGATCCTGGAAATTGCTTTGAATTTCAACAGCAACTTGAAGACGCTTTCACTGATACATCAGAAAATTGTACAGTAAATGATAAATGGAGTAAACTTAAGGAAAATATTTATAAAACAGCGGTAGGGGTTCACGGCACTGTGGATCATAAGAGACAGGACTGGTTTGCGGCAAACAGCCAGATACTGTAGCTCTTGATTGATAAAAAGAAGATAGCTCTCTTAAGAAACAAGGAAAGACCAAAGCGTAACACTCTGAATGAGCTGAAGCAAGCTAGGAAGGACGTGCAAAAGGCTGCCAGGCAGTGTGCGAATGACTATTGGATCAAGTTATGTGAGTCCATTCAAATCGCAAGTGATAAGAGAAACATCAGAAGCATGTATGAAGGGATAAAGAAAGCCTGTGGTCCAATAATCAAAAGAAGTGCACCGCTGAAAACCTTGACTGGAGAAATCATCACTTATAAGAAACAGCAGATGGATAGATGGGTCGAGCACTATTTAGAGCTTTACTCAAGTGAGACCAAGCTAGCGGATGATGCCCTCAACGCCATAGATGCTCTGCCAACTCTTGACCACCTGGACACACTTCCCACGATAACAGAAGTTAATTGTGCTATAAATGAACTTGCGTCTGGCAAGGCTCCAGGTAAGGATGGGATTCCAATAGAGGTAATCAGGAGTAGGCAAGACACACTCACTCTACAGATCCACCAACTAATAGAGCTATCCTGGCGAGAAGGACAGGTCCCACAGGATTTCAAAGATTCAAACATCATAACGGTGTACAAGAACAAGGGACTGTAACAACTATAGGGGTATCTCACTTCTGAGTATTGTTGGGAAAGTATTTGCCAGAATTGTTCTGCGCAGACTTCAAGTCCTGGGAGATCAGGTCAACCCCGAATCACAGTCCGGCTTCTGTCAGAACCGGTCTACCATTGATATGATATTCTCATTGCGACAAATGCAAGAAAAATGTCGGGAACATAATCAGCCACTGTTTATTGCCTTGACAAAGGCATTCGATTTGGTCAGTCGTGAGGGTCTGTTCAAAGCACTAAAGAAGATTGGTTGCCCACCAACTCTTCTGTCCATTGTGGAATCGTTCCACACAGGCATGAAGGGTATAATCAAGTTTGATGGCTCAACTTCAGAAGAGTTTGACATCAAGAGTGGAGTTAAGCAAGGTTGTGTACTAGCTCCCACCCTCTTTGGGATATACTTTTCACTTCTACTGAAATATGCATTTCGTGATCAGGATGACGGTATATACATTCACTCACGCTCAGATGGTGGCCTCTATAATGCTCAAAGATTGAAGGCCAAGACCAAAATTAGGAGGGTACTAATGAGAGAGTTGCTTTTTGCTGATGGTGCTGCGATTACGACCCACTCTGAGGAAGAATTACAACATCTACTATCTGCATTCTCCAATGCTTGTTCTGAATTTGGTTTAACAATTAACAAAAAGAAGACACAGATTATGTCACAAGGTGCACATGGTGTACCATCAATCTTTATTTACGACGCCGAACTGGAGATAGTAGACCATTTTACATATCTAGGAACAGAGGTAAATAGCAAATTATCCCTCGATCATGAAATCAACATCAGGATTGGCTAGGCAGCAACAACAATGAACATGTTAGCAAAAAGAGTCTGGGAGAACAGGAAGCTTACTGCCAAAACAAAAGTCCTCGTCTACCAAGCCTGTGTCCTTAGTACTCTTCTTTATGGCAGTGAAACCTGGACAATGCTAAGGAGCAAGAGAGCATATACATATAAATTCGTATATTCGGTCTAATCCTCCTTGTTTGTTAAGTGAAAACCAAAGACGGCCACTGTAACCAAACCTTCACAAGACGACACTGGATACATTTTCCCACAGTCCACTTTAATACGACGATTTTGACATGTCGAAAAACAAAAGCAGTCGCTCCACAGAAAGTTCCAACCATACCTGACAACCTACACATACTATTCTAAAACAGCGGCATAATATTAGCCGTGCTCTAGTGACAAGGAAAACCGTGTCCGACGTGGACGCCAGCTCAAGTCTAACTCATCTACCGTGACGTTTTCGTGCTTGCACCAAAACGTCTTGCACACTTTTCATTCTTCTTTACCTAATGCCGTGCAAATTGTGTCTTACAATCCTCTCGCTGTTCACGTCTTATCATAGGACTGTTTAAGACTTTTAGCTACCTGTACTTAATAATCCATAGCCTGATCCAGGTGTATGGCAGACAACTTACTCACGCCAAGAGAAACGTTTAAACAGCTTTCATATGCGGTGTCTGCGAAGAATACTTGGTATTAAGTGGCACGACAAAATCACAAATACTGAACTATTGGAAAGATCAGGTTGTGTGACGGTGTATTCCATGCTCAGTCTTCGTAGACTTAGATGGACTTAGGAGGATGGATGATGGTAGAATATCAAAGGACATCTTTTTTGGTGAATTACAGACGGGTAGAAGATCTCAGGGTCGGCCTCTACTACGATACAAAGATGTGTGTAAGCGGGACATGATTGATACAGGCATTGATAATGCATATTGGGAGCAAGTCGCCGCTGAACGTGTTGCATGGGAGGGGGGGGGGGGGCAACTATCAGAAATGGAATAAAGACAAAGGAGAAAATGATTGCAGATAAAGCACGCACAGAGCGTGAGAGGCGTAAGATGGTGCACAATGGTGGAAATGACCATGTTTTCACATGCATCTACTGTGGGCAAACATTTGCAGCAATAATTGGCCTTACCAGCCACACTCGCCACCGCCATGGGTCGTAGTTATTAAGCCTTTTTTGAAGCACAATGTACCAAACTATCGCCTGTCAAAACGGAAAGGTGCCAATGATATATATATATATATATATATATATATATATATATATATATATATATATAGAGAGAGAGAGAGAGAGAGAGAGAGAGAGAGAGAGAGAGAGAGAGAGAGAGCTAGCTTCCGGTACGATGGCGACGACGTGACGCATCTATTCTTCGGGATCACGCTGTTTTAGTGTTTTTCCTGTGGATTATGTGGTGTTATATCGTTCTCGTTTATTGGAAGTGTTCAAAAGAAACCACGGAAGGCAGGTGGTGGATGAAATTTTGAGGGCAGCCGACAGATATTGGTTGATTATGGTCTCAGGTTTCAGGACGGCAGGCAGAGGACCTCTCTCGAGTCAATGGCTGCGGTCAAATGACCAGTACGGTTACTGCCATAGAGGAAAGCAACGGCAAACTACTTCTTTAAAAGTTCCTAGTACATTATGATTCGCCTAAAGACTGATCATCGCAAGACAAGGAGAGAGACGTTAAAATTAGCAACATGGAACGTTAGGACGTTAAACGACGACGAAAAATGAGAGAACATAAAACAAGAAATTGAAAGAGAAAAAATTAATATTCTAAGGATGTGCGAAATGAGATGGACAGGAGCAGGCATCAAGATAGATGAAGATTTTAAGATTATTTATTCTGGAGGTGAAGACCGACAAAGGGAACTGGCTATTATTTTGGACCGGAAAACATCAAAATCTGTTCAAGGATATTGGGCCGTGTCGGAAGGAGTATATGCCCCAACAGGAGAATCCAGTGAAGATAGTATAGAGGAATTTTATAATGATGTAGAGACTGCCTTAACGAAATGTAAAAATTCAGACATAAACATCATAATATGAGACTGCAATGCAAAAGTAGGAAATCAAGGTGATAGATACACAGTAGGAAATTATGGTTTATGTGAGAGAAATGAAAGAGGATACAGACTCGTAGAGTGGGCAACAGAACAGGAAATTATTGTAGGAAACACCTGGTTTAAGCAACATCCTAGAAGATTATGGACATGGAGGAGTCCTGATAGCAGGATCAGAAACCAGATTGACTACATTCTGATTAGCAGAAGATTTAGAAACGCACTAACAATAGCAAAAACAGTTCCACAAATCATATTTAGTGTTTCCTGTTATATACTTGACTTTCTTCAACTTTGTCCTCAGTGTTCCTGTAAGTAGTCTGTGATCACTATAACAGTCAGCATATACTGGTGATATACTGGTGATATACCTTCTGAATTATGTAACTGTAATTATGAAATCACGAACATTGGAATGTGATCAACATAGAACAATTAGTATAATGAGCCACATCACAAAGATTTGCTACGAATTATCATGCAAAGAGTGAGGAAGAAATTACAACCTGAAATAGGGGAAGAAAAATGTGGGTTTGTAGAAGGAAAGGGTACAGTAAATGCTGTGTATATGCTGCGAACAGTTATTGAACGTGCTATAGAAGTAAACAAGGATATACATCTTTGCTTTATTGACTACACAAAGGCTTTTGATAGAGTTAGACATGTCAACATGGTAGATATACTTGCAGATCTACAAATTGATGGGAAATACATTAGACTTATAAAAAACATATATTGGAAACAACAAGCTGCCATAAGGATTGATAATGAAGTGGGACAATATCAACCTATTAAGAGAGGTGTTAGGTAGGGATGTGTATTGTCTCCAGATCTTTTTTCCCTATACAGTGAAAATATTTTCAGGAATGTAGAAGATATAAATGGAATCAGCATTGGAGGACGAAACAGCAATAACATTAGATATGCAGATGATACAGTATTGATTGCAGACAATGCACAAGATCTGCAACAATTAGTAGACTCAGTTGTTGTACACAGTAAGCAGCTGGGGTTGGAATTAAATTGTAAGAAGACATAGGTTATGGTCGTCACTAGGAAGAACGAAGTACCACAATGTAATATACAAGTAAATGGGAATATTCTTCAACAAGTGAATCGGTACAATTATCTCGGAACAGTCATAACATCTGATGGGAGATGCCTTGAAGAGATTAGAACAAGAATCACCATGGCGAAAGTAGCCTTTAGCCATGTATATATGGCGGTATGTGTCTCTTACAGTAGCGAAAGTAGCCTTCAGCAAGCTGAAAAACATACTGACCAATAAAATTATATCAATTGCATAGAGAAAAAGAGTGTTGAGGTGCTACATAGAGCCTGTTCTTTTGTATGGATGTGAAACTTGGAAAATCATCAGTCAAGCTGAAAAACATCTGATGGCTGCAGAAATGTGGTTTCTGGGGAGAATGCAAAGAATACCATGGTCAGACAGAAACACCAATGACCAAGTACTATATGAGACAAATGAAAATCGTAAACTGATTAGAGAAATTAGACGTAGACAGTCAGAATTATTTGGACATGTTATGAGAAGAAATGAATTGGAGAACTTTGTGACAACTGGCAAGATCGAAGGGAACAGTCAAGGGGAAGACCGAGAAGTAAATTCCTGGATGGATTTTCCACATGGCATGGTCGAGACAGGAACACCGAGCTGATCCACGACTCTGGAGATCGAGTGAATTGGCGAATCATGACCGCCCACGCTTTCCGGCATGGCACATAATTGATTGATAGATGTGTCTCTATTGCTCTTTCTATTAGTGTTCGGAATGTATATATTGCATTGTTTGTACCCTTCATATCCACAAATTCATACTGTTCATAACCAATTTCTGTTTTTATTTTCTTTCTTGTTCTTCTCATTATAATATGAATAGAAGCTTTGTGACATAGTTTATGAGGTTAATTGTACGAAGGTTTTCGCATTCAATTGCTCCTGGTCTTTTTGGTTTTGCTATAAATACAGATTTCAGCATATTATTTGGTAAATATATCCACTGCTGCAAATATCATTTTGGTTAATATATTTACTCCAAATTCTCCCAATACGTCTAATTCTTCTTTTGTGATTACATCTGACCCAGGTGATTTTCCTTTCTTCCTATGTTTGACAGCATCTGCGGCTTCTTCTTTTACAATAGGTGGACCTTCTAAGTTACTTTCTTCTGTTAATTTTTTCCTTTTCTCGTTCATATAATTATCGTATATACTCTTTCCACCTCTTCTATAATAGCCTCTTCCTCCAATAATAGCTTTCCTGTTTTGGATTATAAATTCCCTGTACTTACTCATATTTTTCTTCCTATAATTTCACTATTCTGTTCCCATTTTTACTATGGTTTCCTTTGTCCATCAATCTTAAGATTTCTTTTTAGCCAACAATTTTTTTTTCTTAGCGCTTTGACAAATTATAAAATTATTGTCTTTTTGTCAGTTAAATTTTTTTTCCCGATCCATTACATATCATCTCACTTATGCCTAGAATATTCATTTCCATGCTTTCAATTTATCTTATCACATCGTACAACTTTTCCAACTCATTTAATGTCCTAACATTCCATGTTCCTATTTTACATTTATTTCCCATTTAAAATTTATTCGTTATGATTTTGCCATCAGTAGTGGATGGCGATCTGGTGTCACCTATGGCTCATGACTATCCTTATCGGACGAGGGTGTCCTAAGACAGCCATTAACGTATTTTACTGCCTCTGATATGTGACTATTATGAAATCTTGGGTAGATAATGTGGTGCTTTCCCCTTACCTTCCATGTCCACATGGGGTCTTTTACTTCTGCCATTGACAGCCATTTCCGGCTGTCAGGACAAGTGAGTGACCTGCTCTGCTCAGCTGCAGAGCAGTCCTCTTGTCACTGTGGATACTCGCCGCCCCCCCCCCCCCAACGCTGCATTTGCCACACTGTGGTGCGTTTCCAATCCTCTACCACTGGAAGATGCAGTTAGGATTTTCCCTTGCTAAATTTATGGTCTATGACGACCACAGCTCTCCGGTACTTTTAGAGCGAAAATTAAGCGGGGTTACTATTTGATGAAAAATCAGCGACATCGAGTATTGGTCATTAGAGTATTTCAGATAAAGTTATTACGGTCAACATGAAATTTAAAGCAATAAATGTAAAGTAAACAGTATACAAGTATATGCACAAACAACAAGCAATATTGATGAAGAAATACAACAATTTTATGACGAAGTAGAAATGACGTTATTTCAAATCAAATTTCAAGAAACAAGTATAAAACTTGGAGATGCAAATGTAAAAGTTGGAATTGGAAGTGTGGAGAATGTAGTAGGGGATTCTGGTTTGAGGGAAAGATAAGAAAGATGAGAAAAATTTATAGAGTAGACGCATACAATTGATAAGATAATTGGAAACACATAGTTTCAACACCATAAGAGGCGACTTTACACATGGACAAGTCCCTATTAGAAAACATTCACCCAAATTGAGGGTATATTTATTAATAAAAGATTAAGAAATGCGTTAATAAATATTATATATTATATCTGGTGCTGAATATAGAAGTGATCACATATCACTATTTAGATACATATAAGTAAGCTTGAAGAGAGGAACATAGGTTAAGAATATGGGACTTAATAAAGGTGTTATGAAAGCAGACAATTGACTTCAAGAACAGCACATAGTGATTGATAGAACAGGGTAGGCTGTAATAGCTAACATACGCAGGACCGTATGGCCGAATGGATAAGAACGGTGTTCTTGAACATCCAGTGTGCTGATGCCGAGGTTAGTGGTTCATGTCCTACACCGGACAGATGAACTAAAATGTTAACCTGTCGTCCTTGACTTGGGGATGTAAATTACAAGTACTTCTGAAGTCGGAGTTGGTTCGCCTGATGGCAAGGGACACTGTTAATAGGAAGAGCAAACCCACACACAAAATTAAGACCATCACTACTATAAAAATAGTGTGTATGGACTATGCTTGAGTTCAAAGCGACGAGCGGGAAAAAATTATTAAAATACAGAGTATTAATGAAATGATAAGGACATCCATGCATCATAATAATGCAGTGAAGTCAAAAAGCGAGGAAATACTGGATGACACAAGACATCTTAAAGTTGATGGACACTATTTTCATACAATTATGAGCAATGTCACTAAGCTTCTACACAGAATCATTATGAAAATAACAAAAAAAGAAAATGTAAATGGATATTGGTGAAGAATGGTAAGGATTTGTGGAGGAATAATGCAATAAACGCATTACAAACACAAAAAGAACTATCAGTAGATACACAGAAGAACATGTATTTGTGGTTAACAGACACTACGGGGAACAATCTCAGAATAATAAAGAATATTTACTTTAACCAAGCAGTAGCAATTATAATGGGAAACAAAGAGGACAATTAATTTTAATAACGAGAAAAGTGAAGAGTATGACAAGAATGTGCTTTGTTACCGGATTCTCTCGCTCTCTCTCTCTCTCTCTCTCTCTCTCTCTCTCTCTCTCTCTCTCTATCTCTCTCCTTCTCTAGATGTGTTAGAGCGAGAGAGAGAGAGAGAGAGAGAGAGAGAGAGAGAGAGAGAGAGAGAGAGAGAGATCAAAGAGAAGCCATGAATATGAATTGCAGGGTATAATATCAACAATCTATATTATGCAAATGATACAATATTGATGGCGGAAAATGTAAACGATCCACAACATTTAGACACTGTGGAACCAATGAGTACCAAAAAGACTCTCCTTGAATATCAAGAAAAAAGTTAGAGTAAAATGTGACACTAACATGTGAAATAATAATAGAAGAGATAATGCATAAACAAGCTGATACGTGTAATTATTTAGGGACACATATAACATTATATGTCAGATACACTGCGGGGATCAAGAGCAAAATATGTCAAGCAAATGCCGTATTTCAGAAAATGAAAAGTTCCTTGTGCAATAAGTTACTAACATTGGATGTAAAAAAAATAGAATGCTGAAATTGAAACTGTTTGACTATATGTCAGTGCATCTGGGAACGTAAATGAACAAATTATGAAGAGCTTGGAAGCAATAAAGATCGAGTCCCTGTGATGAGGAGAGAGACATTGGAGAACATCGTGATCAATGGAAAGATCCATCGGAAATGAGGAAGAGGCAGACCAAGAGAAATGATGCTGGATGGACTGAGATGGTGGCATGGAGGAATAGAATCAGCAAAGTTTATCCAGAAAACCAAGGAACGAGCTCTGTGGAGAGACATGGGTACCTACGTTTGCTGGTAAGGTGCATTATATATATATATATATATATATATATATATATATATATATATATATATATATATATATATATATATATATGTTGTGTGTGTGTGTGTGTTTGTGTGTGTGTGTGTGTGTGCGAGCATGCGTGTGTATGTGTGTGTGTGTGTGGTCATTGTACTGAGCAGTGTTTTGCCTCGTTGTTGCTGCCAAAAGAACTGGCAGAATCATGTTTAAATCAACAATGTAGCAGCAAATACATACTCTCGGTTAGTTAGTTAGTTAGTTAGTTAGTTAGTTAGTTAGTTAGTTAGTTAGTTAGTTGGTTGGTTGGTTGGTTGGTTTCTCAATATCATCCTCGGCGTGTAGAAACTGACGACATCAGTACTGTGTTGGGTGACCATTCTTCATTGGCTTCCCGTATAGCGCTATTGTCTATCTTGACCACGTCTGACTTGGTGTTCTTTCATTCTAGCCAAAGTTGCAGAATCACATCCATACCTTGAGTCATTTACCCGTTCTACCTTCCTGAGGGCGCTTAGAATGTCAGCTTCGCCGCGTGCCCGTCCACTCTTCACGGCAGCTATGCCCGCAAGCCAATCTTCTCGTTGGTTTCCACCTCCGCCCGTGTTTTTTTTTTGTTTGTTTCAGATCAATAATGTCGTTTAGTTTGACCAATTCAAATGAATCTGACGAGAACAAAAGCTTCACTTTCGAACAATACCAATGACAATCCGTGCGTGCGCTGCGTGCGTCAGCTGGAAGAAATATTCCAGTCATATGTTAATATAGATTATTTTCATTATAGCCACATCTCGTACAACTGTCAATCTGTGATTTCACGAATTATTGTCTTGCTATGGCGAGAGAAGAGATCGAGGATAAAAAAGATCGTTGTCTTACGTTTTGCTTTATTATTCATGATTATCAACATTTTTTCCCATTGTAATTGCCAAAACTTGTTTCCAGTTAAACATCATCCGCCAATACCTTGCCGGCTGGCGTGGGCGATCATGCCTATCCACAAATTACGATCTCCGACGCCACGTATCAATTCGTGTATTGACCCCCTTCCGTGACATGACATAAGACTGTCAAGATTCTTCACACGCTGTCTTCCTCTATCTCTCTTACCGCAAATATTTCCGTTTGTACAGCATGTTCCAGCTTTAGTCTTTCCATAATGTGGCCAAAAAACAATGACTGCCTCTTTCTGATGTTTGTGATAAGTTGTCTTTGCCTCTCAGCTTCCCTTAAAACGTCTTGATTGCTAATTTTGGCTGTCCATTTAAATTTCAGCATTCTTCTATAAAACCACATCTTCAAGGCTTCCCGGGTTTTTTTCGCCGTTCATTATGTGATCTATGTGACATGCAAGAACTCCTTTTCTACCTTCCAGTTAGTTAGTTAGTTAGTTAGTTAGTCGACAGATCATCCTCATTGCACATCGAACCATTCAGTCCATAAGTGCTCGGATCCCCTCCTCAGCAAATCCCGCAGCGTGTAGCGGCTAACGACGCCAGTTCTGTGTTGGTTTATCAATCTTCTTTGGCTTCCTGCGTAGTGTTCTTGTTTGGCCACACCTCTTTTAATTTGCTGCTCTCGCAGTCTGGCCATTGTTGTAGATTCACAGTCATCACTTGGTTCTCGCAAAAGTCTTACTTCTCGTACAGCATTCAGAATGTCGGCCTGGTCCATGGCGCGTCCGCCCTCCACAGTAGCCTCACCTGCGAGCTTGTCAGCCCGCTCATTTCCTTGTACTCCCGCATGCCCTGGCACGAAGATGAAACTAATCTTTGCCAGTCGAGACCGCTCCAGAGGCAGCAACCATTCTCTTCGGATCGACCCCTCCTCTATCCTCTTGATCATGTTCATTGAGTCGCTAAGGAAACAAGCCCTAGTGAATGTCTGTGTCTCGAGCCATGTTATTGATTTACTTACTGCCATGACTTCCATGGTCAGGCTACTTGTGGTTTCAGTAAAAGCACCAGAGTCCTCCTTCACAATTCTCCCTCCGGCCCGAGCTGTAAAGGCCCATAAGCTTCTCACATGTCGGACGACCGACCCATCTGTGTAGATGACCGCGTCACCGTCTAGCGAATTCTCGAAAATCAACGCTTGTACTTCAGCCTCAACAGCAGCCGGATTTTCTTGTCTGCATTTTCTGTCAAGTTGGATGCAAACTGAAAAGGATGTGCAGAAGTCAGTTGGCACTTGCACCCACTCCTCGTCAGGTTCTAAGTCCTCAAGTGAACACACCTGTTGAAGAATGTCTTCGGCTTGACCCATCCACGACCGTCCTCTTTTTAACCTGCTGCCCTTCACCTTCCTAATTTCACTATGCAGTGGATGTTGTGTGTTTGCGTTAATTCTGAGGTAGGCGCGTGCCCTGCAATCTTGTATTCTCTCTTCAATGGTTGGAAACCCAAGAAGGTAGCGCATCGCCCTGCATGCTGTATCTCTTGTACATCCAAGAATAATGCGCATAGCTTCATTCTGTATCCTTTCCATCAGTTCTATCTGCTTATGGCTGAGAGTCAGGATTGCCATTGCATACTCCAAAACAGACATGACCAACCCCTCGTACAGAAGACATAGATGGCGCTGCTCACAGTTTGCTGCCGCCATCACCCGCATCGCTGCCAAACCCCGCTTGGCCTTTGTTATCACCTGGTCTATGTGCACATTATAAGCAAGGCTTCGATCAAACCGTATCCCCAGGTAATTCATTGCCTGCGTTCTTTCCACCATCTCTGAACACAGCATTACAGTTGGTGTTGGAGTGTTGACAATATGATTATTCAACGAGAACCAAGTCACTGTTGCCTTTGTTGGGTTGACCATTGCCCCAGCTTCATCACACCAAGTACTTATGCGATTGAGTTCGGTTTGTAGTTCCACAGCAACCTCCTCTCTATCCTTCCCCTGACGATACACTAAAACATCATCGGCATATGACAATGTCCTGCCAGGTCCAGTGATCTGTTCACTGGTGATTCTCACTGTGTAGGCGTTGAACAGTACCGGAGATAATGGTGATCCCTGTGGTAGGCCAGGATATATTGTTGTTGGTTCCGAAGTCCAACTGCCACATCTAAAAACTACTTTCCGTTGGAAGAGGGCTGCAGCGATCCAACTAAGGAGGAATGGACTTATGTTTAGTTCGAGAAGCTGAAACATTAAAAAATCCAGTGGTACTCTGTTGTATGCGTCCTCAAGATCAATCGCTGCAGCAACGGTTTCAGTGCCTGAGTGGAAACCTTCATAGACATCCTGGGAAAAGACTGCTGCATTGGTCCAGGTTCCCTTTTTGGAGGGTACCCACCCAGGGTGGGTGGGAAAACACCTTGCCTCTCTAGTTGGCTTGATATTTTCTTGGCAATTACCTTCTCCAGCAGCTTGCCTATTGTATTCTGCATGGTTATAATTCGATATCCCTGAATTTTTTTGTGGTCTTTGTCAGGCTTCGGCAAGGGAATCAGATAGCTGTGTAACCATTCCTCCTTGATGCTAACACCCCCTATAATGTTGTTGTACATGTCTGCTAGTTTCTCTAGCTCATTGTCGGTACACCTATTAATGTCATCGTATCTTATGCCATCAGGACCTGGAGCACTGTTTTTTGATCGTCGAAACACAGCCTTGAGCTCCTTCCAGTTAATATGTATGTATTACTCTATGATCTTTCTCGTCAACTGTAATATCTTATGGTAGGTAATTGCAACATTTTCTGGTCTATAAAATGTTTCTAGTATTGAATGCCGAATGCGACATGAGGCCTGTAAAGGAGTCCTTCACGTACTTAACTTTACTACCAAGCTTCACTGTTATCAAATGCTATGACGTAATATATAGAAACACAAATGACCAAGTCCTACAAGACACAAATTAACATCGTAAACGGTCACGTAATTGGTCACGTTAAGAGAAGGAATAAATTGGCGAACTTGCTGACAACTGGCAAGATCGAGGGGAAATGAACAAGAGGAAGGCAGAAAAGTACATACCGAGATGGCTTGACCACGTGACATGGTCGAGACAAGAACACTGGGCTGATCTACGACTATGGTGATCGAGTGAGAAGGCGAGACATGACCACCCACGCTTACAGGCATGTCACATGATGATGATGAATATATAGAGCAACGGAATATAGCTTTCTCTGTCTCACCTGATCACACCTTTAGTGTTCAGAAGTTGTTTCTAGGATTATTTGTTTCTTTCACTTCCACATTTCCATACTATTGTCATAGTCATTGCTATTGTCCTTTTAGTTCCTGTCTCGATAGTACCGAATAAAGGTTTGGTGACATGAATTATTAAAGGCGCAGGCATAGAAAACAAGATGACATAAATACGTTAATCACAGGATATCTTTGTCACATCACTGACACTTAGAGAGACAAGAGATAATGATGTATTCTGGCTTGACGACAGATGTACTTCTCTCAAAGGACGAGGCACCAAATAAATATGACCTTGCATTAGATCTGGAGTCATTCATCGCTGAACGTCTGACTCTCAACAATGAAGACCGCTGCTATTGTCTGTGTTCTCAGCGCACTTATGGTGAGTCGTGTTGTCTCTAGCTGTGGTTCTGTATCCCCGGGGTTCTTATGCTAAAACTTGTTGTCTAAAGCTGTGGTTTTCTGTGTCCTCAGTGTCCTTATGGTGAGTTTTATTATTTCTAGCTGTGGTTCTGTCTTCTCAGCTTCCTTATGGTGAGGCTTGTCTCTAGCTGTGGTTCTTTGTCCTCAGCCTTCTTATGGTGAGTCTTGTCCCTAGCCGTGGGTCTGTGTCCTCAGTGTCCTTAATGTGAATCTTGTTGTCTCTAGCTGTGGTTCTGTGTCCTCAATGTCCTTAATGTGAGTCTTTTTGTATCTAGCTGTGGTTCTGTGTCCTCGCCGTCTTTATGGTGAGTCTTGTTGTCTCTCGCTGTGGTTCTTTGTCTTCAGTGTCTTTATGGTGAGCCTTGTTATCTGTAGCTGTGGTTCTATTTAAGCAGTGTCCTATTAATAATTCTTCTTATCTCTGGCTGTTGTTCTGTGTCCTCAGTGTAGTTATATGGTTCTTGTTATCTCTAGCTGTGGTTCTGTGTCCTCAGTGCCCTTATGGTCAGTTTTGTTGTCTCTAGCTGGGGTTCTGTGTCATCGGTGTCGTTTGGTAAGTCTTATTATCTCTGACTGTAGCTGTGTGTCTTCAATGTCTTTATGGAAATTGTTGCTATCTCTGGCTGCGGTTCTGTAACCTCATCGTCATTATGGTTCGTCATGTTATCTCTAGCTGTGGTGTTTGTGTGGGTCATACTTACGATATCAACCGGTTACACTTGCACAGCAGTTAGAAGAAACGGTAGTTATAATTACAATTGACATTTTAAACAAAGGACTGATTAACAGAAAAATTGAAGTCATTGTTATTACACAGACAACATACTCAAATACAACATTATAATGAATTAAAGCGATCTGAAACAAAACAATGAATTTAAGTTTTAGGGTACATTAAAAAGGCTGATGTGAGATGCATTATTAATTGTTTAATGTAGAATATAAAGACAGACGCGATAAATATAATATTGCACGATTTCTCGCCTGGCATATATCACCGCACTTCGTCAGGTGCACGCTGTAGTGTTATATATCATGTTATGTTAACAAATGAATGATACTTCAGCTGAAATTCGATGTACATTATATTTCAGCCAAAGTAGCATTCATTGTTTGACATAACGGTATATAACTCTGCAGTACCCGGGAAGGTTAACCCGGTCAACAAACGCCCGCAGAAGACGGATGTGTCGGCCAAAGGGCGCAAATAAACTTGGCACAACGCAATTACGTCTGGAAAAAAAAACACTCCGGATGTGCTCAGAATAAGAAGAATAACTCTGCAGTATGCACCTGACAAGATTCAGTGAAATATGCCAGGCCAGATATCGCGCAATATTCTATTTATGGCGTCTGTATTTAAATTAGTTACAGTGAATATCACACAGAATGCTCCTCACCGCCCCACGTGAAAAGTGGAGCAGACAGGAGTCTCGACAAACCAACAGCTCGCACAGTTATTCATTCATTCATTCAGTAGCATGTCCTTTGCTATATATATATATTTTTTAGAAAAAAAAAGTCGACCTTTGTGGTATTCACCACGTAAACCATCGTATGTCCATTCTCCGCCTTGTTGTTGTTTTCTTTTTCTTGTGCCTTTAAACCGTCATTAAAGCATGTGTGCCCAGCCATCTCTCGTCACATCAGACCAGTCCTAAGCTGTCTCCTTCAGCTTCTTCTGTTGCCTCTCCATATTATTCATATTTATCTCTAATTCTCTTCTTCGTGTGCTTAGGCCTACCTTTGGGGGGTGCGGTTGCTTGGTGGCCATACACTCTCCTAACGGCCAGGTAGTCATGGCCATTGATGCGTATCGTGGCGGATTCGAATTCTGGTAACAGATCTTGGTATCCAGGTTGACCAAGCATTAAATGGGTACCA
The DNA here is from genome assembly GCA_963921405.1 of Cepaea hortensis. Lineage (NCBI taxonomy): Eukaryota > Metazoa > Mollusca > Gastropoda > Stylommatophora > Helicidae > Cepaea > Cepaea hortensis. The sequence continues at coordinate 447,870,507 of OY992876.1, read as the reverse complement.
GGAGATATGTTAGGAAATAAAAGCACAGACGTGATACTGTCAAAATCACCCACCTTGTGTCGATTGATCTACAAAATGGTGGGTCTTGATCATATACCCAATGCTCTTTCTCACTGCTCCTGAACATTTCATCTTCCGAAACCGCGCTGTGTGATACACGTCATGAATTATATTCACATTGTATAGGTTCTTTCGTTATTATGATTTGCCTTCGCGCAGAATTCATATTATTTGTGTGACCCGTCAACTGGAGTAGGCGTTCATTTCTGTCGACAGATATCGGTTCTTGGTGTTCTGGATCAAATCTGCTGTTTGCATCCAATATCATTTCTCTTGGTCTGCTTCTGCCTCTTTCCCTATTGATCTGTCCAGATGTCGCTATTGTCTCCAATTCCTCTCTTCTTATTACACGACCAAATAATGTTGTTTGTCTCTTTCTTATCCATCCATACATCATGCGCCATGCCGATAAGAGTTGGCGGTCATTTTGTCATCTCATTCGATCTCCAGAGTCGTGGATCAGCTCCGTGTTCCTGTCTCGATCATGCCATGTGGCCAAGCCATGTCTCGGTCTTCCCCTTGGTCTCTTCCCTTCGATCTTTCCAGTCGTCACCAAGTTCTCTAAGTCCCTTCGTCTCATAACATGCCCAACAAATTTTGACCGTCTACGTCTAATGACACTAATCAGTTTACGATCTTGATTTGTTTCTTGAAGGACTTGTTCATTGGTCTTTCTGTCTGTCCATGGTATTATTTGCATTTTCCTCAGAAACCACATTTCCACAGTCATCAGATGATTTTAAGCTTGACTGCTCATTGTCCACGCTTCACATCTATACACAAGTACAGGTTCTATGTAGCACATAACACTCTTTTTCTCATTTAAGTTGATATATTTTTATTGGTCAGTATGTTTTTCATCTTGCAAAAGGCTACCATCGCAATGGCAATTCTTATTCTAATCTCTTCAAATCATCTCACATCAGATATTATGACTGTTCCCAGATAACTGTATTGATTCAGTTGCTTAAGTATATGCCCATTTACTCGTATATCACATTGTGGTATTTTGTTCTTCCCAGTGACGACCATAATCTGTGTCTTCTTAATATTCAGTTCTAACCCTAGTTGTTCACTGTGTGCAGCAACCGCATCTTCTAAATTGTGCAGCTCTTTCTTATAGTGTAAAATCTTTGTCCGGCAATCCATGTCAAGTTATTCGCAACATTTATCTCAGGAACAACATCCCCAATGCTTCTAATCTCGTCGTGCATTGTTTAGTTACGTTCAATGATCGTTTGGAATTGTGCATAAGACATCAGCTGAGTCACATAATATAACATGCCCTAGACTGTGAGAGCCGGTCTTCCTGGCGAAAAGGTTAAGGACTCTGTTCGTAATCCAGTATACTCACGTACGAAACACAGCTGCGCGAGATTCGATAGCGGATCGCATCGCGTCGGTTTATTACGGAGTTATGTGAGCCGGTATTTAAGAAAGCCATGGCAAACTACTAAACGTAAAATTTGTCAAGAAACAACAGCAACTGAAAAATGCTTGCGTTGACTGCAATGTCTTGTAAAATGACTCTACTTTAACCTTCCACCCATGTTTATGAGGCTGAGTCTAACCCAGATCGGCACTGATCGAAAAGGGAAAAAAAAACATAATTCTGCTTTCTTCTGGGGATACTGAAAACACTATTAGTATAGTTCAGTAATAACACCCAGGCTTCAAAGATTGTTATTCACTATACACTAGAGAGACAATACCTTTCGATGTGGATTCAAGTAAAAAACATGATTGGTTTTTCACGTCGAGAGACCATAAAATGGGTATTAGGACATGTCAAGGGAAGTACGTTGCTGCGTAAGAACAGAAACAGGCAACTCTGACTGGTTCTCAGTCGAAACAGGAGTGAAACAGGGTTGTGTCTTATCACCGATGCTTTTTGGAATAGCTATCGACTGGGTCATGCGCAAATGCACAAACAACACAAATATGGGTATCCATTGGGTTGACAAAATTCTAGAAGACCTGGACTTTGCCGACGACATAGTGCTTTTGAGTTCAACACACCCGGATGCCCAAGAGAAAATAAACCACCTCCAAAATGTTTCAGGGCAAATTGGTCTCCAAATTAACACCACAAAAACAAAGACTATTGATCTTACCAACAGTTCAGATGACACCAAATTGAACAGCTACGTTCTTGAAAAAGTCAACAGTTTTACATACTTAGGAAGCAAAATGACATCTACAGGGGACTCAACACCAGAAATATCATCTAGAATCGCACTGGCATCTAGTGCCTTCAATAAACTGTCAAACATCTGGAAGTCAAAGACACTCAGCAAACACACAAAACTTAAAATCTTCAACTCCTGTGTGATTCCAGTGTTAACGTATGGATGTGAAAGTTGGAAATCAACGGTAGCTTTAGATAAAAAAATTAGACAATTTTGAGAACAAATGTCTTAGAAGACTTCTAAACATCCACTGGGCAGACTTCAGAACCAATTCGCAAATAAGACAAGAGACTAAGCAAGATACAGTATCCAATTTCATAAGAAGACGCCGTTGGAACTACATCGGCCATGTACTCAGAATGGACAAGTCAAGACTCCCCTATCAAGCCCTCATATGGTCACCAGTAGGGAAAAGAAAACGGGGAAGACCAAGAGAGACCCTGCGTAGAACCATCATTAGAGAAGGCTCATTCAATGGCCAAGTAAATATCCAAGATCTACAACAGGTAGCAGCGAACCGCCAAGCATGGAGAGACAGGACTTTTGCCCTATGCGCCGCCTTAGGCTCAAGAGGAAAGACTAAGGGAAGTAACTGCGGCAACTGGGACATTTTTTTATTTTGTTTGCACATACTTTAAAGGGCATCGCTGTCAACATCAGCATCTTTCAGCTGATTGTTGGTTTCTTGGCAAGATTACGCTCAGTAGTTTGCCATTGCTTTCTGAGCGACCGACTCCATACTCTCATAAGTCACTGGCGCGACTCGAGCAGCTTCCAATTCTCGTGCGCTCACGTCAACCACGAGAGTATTCGGGGTAACCGAGAAAGCTGCAAACGCCTCTGCCAGGGAGACCGGCAGCTGGGATATTAAAATACCACATATCGCATGTCGACTGGTATATAAATATGGGGACCTAACATTGTACGTCGAATGAACATCATAGAGTGCAATAGGGAGGGGACTTTACTTTACTTTACTTTACTTTACTTTACTTTACTTTACTTTACCTTACTTTACCTTACTTTACCTGACTTTACCTTACTTTACTTTACCCTACGTTACTTTACTTTAATTTACTTTATTTTACCTTAATTTACTATTAAATGTTTTGCGTATCCTTTTACAGGACTTAGCTGTCAACAGCAGCATCTTTCAGCTGTCTGTTGATCTCTTGGCAAGATTACGCTCAGTAGTTTGCCATTGCTTTCTGAGCGGCCGGCTCAGTATCCGCAAGTCACGAGCGGGGGTCGAACCACCTCAGTTCTCGCTCCGCTGCGAGACTCTGCGTGATAAACGGGATTACAGAGAGAAAGTGTTGTAACCCCACAGCCAGAGAGACCGGCTAATTTACTATACATTACTTTAATTTACCTTACCTTACTTTACCTTACATTACCTTAATTTACTTTATACGACTTTCCCTTGATTTACCTTACTTTGCAATACTTTATTTCCATTTATTTTACTTTATTTTACCTTACTTTATCCTACTTTACCTTAATTTACATTACATTACTTGACCTTACTTTTCTGTACTTTACTTTACCTTAATCTATCTTACTCTACCTTACTTTACTTTACCTTAATTTAATTTAGATTACTTTACTTTACCTTACTTTACCTCACCTTACTTTATTTTACCTTACTTTACCTTATTTTACTCACAATAAGGAGGTAGCTCATCTATGTACAGTGCATTACGCAATCAACAGTATATTAATAGTTATCAGATGTGGTGGAGACGGCACCTGATTGATTGACTGAGGTATGGTGGAAATATTATGATATGATTTATTCGTTTTTAGACCTTCTTCTTCTTCTTCTTCTTCTTCTTCGGAGGAGGAGGAGGAGGAGGAGGAGGAGGAGGAGGAGGAGGAGGAGGAGGAGGAGGAGGAGGAGGAGGAGGAGGAGGAGGAGGAGGAGGAGGATACGATCAGACAGGTGTGCCCCTTGGAGAACATTAGGCGAGGAGAGGAGTGGGTCAGAGTGCCAGCGGAGCAGTCAGACTTGTGCAGAGTTATAATTACATAAAGCCGGGTGTGCAGGGAGTGGCCAGCAGGGGCTACGGAAGTGGAAATCCAGCAACTAATTCAGGACAATGCTCACTCGGGTGATGTGATTATCTACACAGATGGTTCGGTGTCAAGAGGTGAGAGAAGTGGCTGGGGATTCATAGCCAAAGCTAATGGTCAACGTTTGGTGTAGGAGAGCCTGGCATATGATACCACAACATCTAGCTTAAGAATGGAGGTGGAGGCAGTCACTGCGGCTCTCCGCTGGATGAAGAATACGACACACACACACACACACACACACACACACACACACACATCATGATTGTAACTGACTCAGAAAGCATGCTGACGAGGGTGAGGACGGGCAGGCTTCGTACGATGTGGCTTGCTTCGCTTCGGAGGCCACGTGTGACAAGCATCGCCTGGATCTTTTGCAAATGGATTACCATGGTCTGGCAAGAATGAGACATCGAGGAGTATCGAGGGGATCTGGTGGACGCTCAACGCTGAGAGGAAAGGCGAGACGGACATATATTCAGATTGCTACTGGTACTATCGACGTCACAGCATTCAGGGCATCCCCATAAGCGCTCAGTCCCGATCCTCAGCAGCCAGCGAATAGTGTTGGAACTCTTCGCTGGCTGCTGAGGATCGGGACGGAGCGCTTATGGGAATGCCCCGAATGCTGTGACGTCAATTCCTACATCAATCAATCAATCAATCAATCAATTCTTTTTTTTCTTTTTCTTCTTCTTCTTCTTCTTCTTCTTCTTCTTCTTCTTCTTCTTCTTCTTCTTCTTCTTCTTCTTCTTCTTCTTCTTCTTCTTCTTCTTCTTCTTCTTCTTCTTCTTCTTCTTCTTCTTCTTCAGCTTCTTATTCTTCTTCTTCTTCTTCTTCTTCTTCTTCTTCTTCTTCTTCTTCTTCTTCTTCTTCTTCTTCTTCTTCTTCTTCTTCTTCTTCTTCTTCCTTTCTTCCTCGTCTTAGTCGTCCTTATTGCGCCATTGGAGCTTAGAGCCTCACCCCAAAAAAGAACCTCAACCAACTCACTACAAGCCGTCCTAACCATAAATATTCCATGGAGCTCCGCCCACGTCCTCTCTATATTATTCCTTTCTGTTTCTCCAGTATTTCTCTTTTCTGCGTGTTTATAGGTCTCTCAGTATTTCGTTTGCCTCGTGAATTCCAGGGAAAAACAATTATGTTTATACCCTGTGGCTGAAGGGCTTGCGAACGCGGTTTGTGAGCCCGTATACCCGGGTTCGAAACACGGCGGTGCTGGTTTTTTCGAAAAAGGTATAGAGGCCGGCCGTTCAGAAAGCAATGGCAAACTACTGAACGTAACACTTGCCTAGTACATTAACAGCAGCTGAAAATGCTGGTGTTGACTGCAACGTCCCGTAAGGGATACGCAACAAAAATTATACTATTCTCAGGGTGTTTTTTTTCCAGTTGTATGTCCCATCACGATCCGGCGTCTTGTTTTCACCTCTTGTCTCACTAGTATTTGTTTAATTCTCTCCACGAGCTCCACATTTATTATTCTGTCATTCCATTCCATTCTTTCTTTTAAAAGAGCAGAGTATATATTTTTCATTCCCTAAATCAATCAATCAATTTATGTGCCATGCCGGAAAGCGTGAGCGGTCATGACTCGCCATTTCACTCGATCACCAGAGTCGTGGTCAGTGTTCCTCTCTCGACCATGCCATGTGGCCAAGCCATCCAGGTATATACTTCTCGGTCTTCCCCTTGGTTTGTTCCCTTCGATCTTACCAATTGTCACTAAGTTCCCCAATCCATTTCTTCTCATAACATGTCCAAAACATTTTGACAGTCTACGTCTGATTTCTCTAATAAATTTACGATTGTCTTCTTCTTCTTTGCGTTCATCCGGAGTGTTTTTTCAGATGTGATTGCGGTGTGTCTGGTTAGGCACCCTTAGGCCAACACATCCGACTTTTAGCGTGCATTTTTTACCAGGTTAGCATTCCTGGGAGACTCTCACTTTTGTGGTACCGTCCACCTCTCAGCTGGTCAAGTTGGAACAGTCGAAGGCAGGGACAGTCCATAGCATTTTCCACCATCCTGGGTGGCTTCCATAATTGTAGAGCCGACACATAACGCTCTGGTGCTGGGCTCACTGAGGGAATCGTCACGCCCTGCACATGGCTGCTTTAATTCCTCACTTCAATATATTGGGCATTTCGTTCGCCCCGGGCCGTTCCCGCACAAACCAGACAGGTCTGCAGACGGTATCCACTCAGCGAGTTTTCGGACATGTGCTTGTCCGTGTGCCCGTCAGAGCTGTTCCAGGCACGGTGGACATTCGGAAAACTACCTAGTCGGAGCTGTTCCGAACAAGAGCGGCATTCGGAAACTAGGTAGTCAGAGCTGTTCCTAGCACGAGAGACATTCGGACGAGACATTTCACTCGGACGTAAATGCGTAGTGCCAATTTTTAGTTTGCCACCCGTAGGACGGCACTTCCGACTTCAGCGGGCATTTTTTAATGAGGTTAGCCTTCCTCGGGTTTCGAGGCACTTTAGACTTATTATTGTGATGTCGCCCACATCTCAGCTGGTCAAGATAGAAGGATCATCGACATCAGGTCACCCCTCAAGGGAACGCAGGGGCAGACCATGGGCCTATCCAAGGCTATCCAGGGGGGCTTCCATAATTGCAGAACCGGCACATATTGCTCTGAGACTGGGCTCACCCAAGGAGTTGCGACGTTCTGCTCATGGCTGCTTTAGTTCCTCACTTCCATGTGTTGGGCTTGCATCTCGCTTGCCAATGGTCGCTCAAGCACACACCAGGAACGGTCAGACTGTGGGCGACATCCACTCGGTAAGCTTTTGCTTTTGACTTCGGACCACGCAATGGATTCACTAGCCGTGCGTTCCATTTCGCGTTATTGAGACGTTTTTTCCCTTTTGTCTACACTCTATGAGTTAGATACAGACAGCTTTCGTAGCCATTTCATTCGACTGGGACACTTTCTGCATTTTAGTACTCGCTCACGAGGTAGACTACATGTGCTGCCGGCTCAGTACCTTACCTCAGTGCAGCAGTGAACGAGAAACGGCCAGGCCCTCTCATCCGGGAATCCCTCAAAATCCCCCAGCTGAGAGCCTTCGAACATGTATCAGAGCTGGGCATGTAGCGTGCTCAGTATCCCACCTCTATTTTTCGGTAGGTGGGTATCGGCCCGGCTCTCACATCCGAGGGTTTGTGGCTTAGAGGCCTTTAGCCTAAACCCTCGACAGAGAGCCTTAGAGTATTGTCCGGACCAAGAACTTCTGCCTTCGTGCGCCTGATTTAAACTTTTGACTGCTGTCCTCAGTCTACCTGCAGAGCAGCAGGTTGTGTCTCTCTTAGTCTGGCCCCTATCCCATAAGCTGTCCGATATGTAGTTTTCATCCATCGGCAAGCACATGGGGTCGATGGGACACGCAAGCTCCCCCACCACGGCAAGGTGGAGACACATCGGGGGAGAATTTACGATTTTTATTTGTCTCCTGTAGTACTTAGTCATTGTTTTTCTGTCTGTCCATGGTATTCTTTGCATTTTCCTCAGAAACCACATTTCTGCAGCCACCAGATGTTTTCCAGCTTGACTGCTCATTGTCCACCTTTCACATCCATACAAAAGAACAGGCTCTATGTAGCACCTCAACACTCTTTTTTCTCGTTTCAATTGACATCTTTTTATTGGTCAGTATGTTTTTCATCTTGCTAAAGGCTACTTTTGCTATGGCGATTCTTGTTCTAATCTCTACAAAGCATCTCCCATTAGATGTTATGACTGTTCCGAGATAATTGTACCGATTCACTTGTTGAAAAATATTCCCATTTACTACGTATTACATTGTGGTATTTCGTTTTCCCTTGTGACAACCATGATCTGTATCTTTTTACAATTTAATTATAATCCCAGTTGTTCACTGTGTGCAACAACCGCATCTACTAATTGTTGCAGATCCTGCTCATTGTCTGCAATCAATTCCCTAAATAAAAACAAAAAATAAATTAACTCATACAGAGAACTGGTGACTCTCATCAGACGAAGACAGCCCACATTCTGTGGGCATCTCACTGGAAAGGGAAAGCAGGAGTATGTCGTCACAACATGAATGTTCGAGGGGGAAAGAAACAGGGGGCGACCAAGAGATAAGATGCTTGACCCTTTTACATCATGGCATGGAGAAACATCATGTATCAAAAATCATTGGCAACATACGAGTCAGAGAGTTGTTGACATACAAGATAACCAATGCCACACGGCATATACCATAATAATAATAAGAAGAAACAAAAGCTAGAATTATGTAATGCGTATAAGTGTTATAGTGTCTCTCATTTCAGCTTGTCACTGGGGGTGTCGTGTCACAGACTGCAAATGACGGCATAAGCCAAAACGCTTACGATGTTGTCAATGAAGACAGAGCGGAACAATTGTTGGAAACTAGGTTAACTGCTCTTAAATTAACAATATCTGCTACAATATTATAGACTTAAAGTGTCGTCTAATGAACACCACATTTTATTCATATATATAATAAACATAATGAAAACACAATGTTAAAATTTTGAAGTTCTTTACTTGTTTGTTTAGTTTGTTAGTTAGTTAGTTAGTTAGTTGGTTAGTTAGTTAGTTATTTAGTTAGTTAGTTAGTAAGCTAGTTATTTAGTTAGTTAGTTAGTTAGTTAGTTAGTTAGTTAGTTAGGTTAGTTAGTTAGTTAGTTAGTTAGTTAGTTAGTTAGTTAGTTAGTTAGTTAGTTAGTTAGTTAGTTAGTTAGTTAGTTAGTTAGTTAGTCGACACACCATCCTCATTGCAAATAGAACCATTCAGTCCATAAGTGCTCGGATGCCCTCTTAGTAAATCCTGCAGAGTGTTGCGGCTAACAACACCACTTATGTGTTTATTGTATTAATTTTCTTTGGTTTCCTGCATGGTGTTCTTGTTTGGCCAAAGCTTTTTTTAAAACTTGCTGTTCTCACAGTCTGACCATGGTTGTAGATCCACAGTCATCATTTGGCAAACGTCTTACTTCTCGTAGAGCATTCATTATATCAACGTGGTCCATGGTTCGTCCGCCCTCCACAGTAGCCTGTCAGCCTGCTCATTTCCTTGTACACCAGCATGCCCTGGTACGAGAATGAAACTAATCTTTACCAGCAATGACCTCCACAGAGACACCAACCATTGACTGATTGATTGACTGATTGATTGATTGATTGATTGATTTATTTATTCATTCATTCATTGATTTAGGAACCGACATCACAGCATTCGGGGCATTACCATGAGCACTCCGTCCCCATCCTCAGCAGCCAGCAAAGAGTTCCAACACCAATAGTACCAGTAGCAATCTGATTATATGCCCGTCTAGAATTTCCTCTGATCGTCGAGCGTCGGCCAGATGCCCTCGTCACTCCTCGCTGTCTCATTCTTGCTAGACCATGGTGATCCATTTGTTCTTCCGAGTTGCACACGGGCTCACACAAGGCCGCAACCACGTCTGCTTTGTCATGCATCAATACCCCAGAGTAGTTTTGCAGAGCCAGCCAATATGTCCGCCTGTTCATTCCCCAGCACACCGGCATTCCCCGGAGAAAATATCCAGGTGATGCTTGCCACTCGTGACCTCCGAAGCGAAGAAAGCCACTCTGCCCGAAGCTTGCCTATCCTCACCTTCCTCAGCATACTTTCTGAGTCAGTTACAATCACGATGTGTGTATGTGTGTGTATCGTATTCTCCATTCTCCATGCACTGACCGCCTCCACCTCCATTCTTAAGCTAAATGTTGTGGTATCATATGCCAGGCTCTCCTGCACCAAACGTCGACCATTAGCTTTTGCTAAGAACCCCCAGGAACTTCTCCTACCTTTCAACACCGACCCATCTGTGTAGATAATCACATCATCCGGGCGAGCATTATCCTGAATCAGTTGCCGGATTTCCACTTCCGTGGCCCCTGCTGGCCACTCCCTGAACTCCCGGCTCAATGTGATTATAACTCTGCACAAGTCTGACTGCTCCGCTGGCACTCTGGCCCACTACTCTCCTCGCCTAATGTTCCCCAAGGGGCACACCTGTCTGATCGTATCCCCCGACTGAGCCATCCATGATTTCCCTCTTATCAGTCGCTGACCCTTAACGGCGTCCAGCGCCTCATACAACGGGTGATCTGTGTCTGCAGCTACTCTAAGGTATGCCTTCGTCTGCATTACCTTGAGCCTACCAGCAACAGTCGGCAGACCAAGGATGTAACGCACACACCCTACTGGGGTATCTCTGGTGCATCCAAGAATGACTCGCATAGCTTTGTTCTGTATGCGCTCTAATTTCACCGGCTGACTCTTTGAGACAGTGAGCAGTCCTAGTCCATAATCAATCACTGAGAGGATCAAGTGCTGGTATAGTGTGAAAAGCATTCTCTGGTCTGTGTCCATTGCAGGCAAAGTTTTAAGTGCATTGAGTCCCTTTTGAGACCTTGTCACAACCGTCTCCATATGGTCCTTGAAGGACAGGCTCCTGTCAAATGTGATTCCCAGATACTTCAGTTTGTTCTCTCTGTGTAAGCTTCTACCATCTATCGCGAGGCATGGGACGTCAGCTGTCACAATCCTGTTGTCCAGAGAGTACCACCACAATTCTGGGTGGATGACAACACTCATTTCAGTGCACCAGTCAATCACTTTGTCAACTGTCGCCTGTAGCTCCTGGGCTGTTTGCTCCCTATCTCTCCCCTGCCTATATGCAAGAATATCATCTGCAAATGTTAGTATCCTTCCAACCACTGGTGCTTCAAGGTTTGCAATCTTGCTCGTATACACATTAAAGAGCACCGGTGAGATTGCAGATCCCTGTGGCAGTCCCGGGGTTAAAATATGTGGCTCTGAGGTCCATGCACAAAGACGGAGAGCAATCCGACGAGAATGCAGGACGGCTGCTATCTAGTTCAGCAACCAGAGACTTCTCCATCAATGCGATCATCAAAATATCATATCGAACTCTGTTATATGCATCCTCGAGATCAAGCGCTGCCGCCATCGTTTCCTGTCCACTCTGGAACCCCTCATAAACATTAAAGGCAAAAGTGGCTGCATTTGACCAGGTATCTTTTTCTGGCCTATAGCTCCCCAGGCCTCTTGGAAGAAGCTTCCCCCTTTCCAAAAACTCTTGCAGCTTGACAGCGACTATCTTCTCTAAAACCTTCCCAAATGTATTTTGAAGGGTGATGATCCTAAAGTCGATAAGCTTTGAATGATCCTTCAATGGTTTTGGGAGAGGGATGAGATATCTGTGCACCCAATTCTGCGGTACTGGTGCTATCCTAATGCTCTGGTTAAAGCAGTCGGTCATCTCCTTCAGGTCTGCATCGCTCAAAGCCTTCATGTGGCCATACCTGACCCCATCGTGCCCTTGTGCCGTGTCTTTTGCATTTAAAAAAATATGTTTAACATCTTCAACCCGTATGGTGTCTTCATAATGTATATTCTTCATGGTGCCAGATAATTCCTCTCTAACTGCATCCCTGGAGTCCGCATTATTATGATTGGTCTGTTCTAAAAATCTCGGGAGAAACGCCTCCCCTTTCTGATTGTCTGTTGTCACGTGCACACCATCATCTCTATAAATTGTTCCCACTGTCATAAGCTGATCTTTTCTGTGCACTTGTCTGTGCAGTTTCCAGAATTTTCGCAGTGTTTTATCACCTCCAATCTCCTTCATGAAACTTTCCCATTTTGCGTTTTTGGCCTCTGCAGCACAGCGCTTGAAGACCTCCACCTTGTCTTTCTGACATTTTCAGCTGTGTCCACTTCCTCTCGTGAGCTTTGGTGTGTCTTTCGCACTTTCCTTAGCTGCTTTACTGCAGCTCTCTTTGCTTTCCAAGCATGGTCTACGACTGGGGTCCACCATTGGGGCTGCAAAAAAGGAGATTTATCATTTCTGTTGCAAACCCCCTGTCTGAGGCTCCAGGAAGGCTATCGGTCCACTCATACTGGAAGGTCTTGCACGCTCTCCCAGTCTTAACTTTCCTGGATTTAGAGATCAGGACTGAGCATGGCATGTGATCACTCCCATGGTCATTCAAAACAGTCCACTTTACATCAAGGACTGATGACAGGGCACAAGTGCCAAGTCAATAGCTGGGTCTGCATCGCCAGGCCTCATTGCCATTCTGGTCGGCCTTCCATCATTTATGCATACCACATCTGAGTCCACCATGGCATCCGCAAGGGCAATTCCCTGTCGGTTTTCTCCACTACTGTCCCAATCTCTTCTCCTCGTATTGAAGTCTCCACATATGAGTAGACTATCACCTGGTAATTCCTCCAATTCCTTAAGCCAGTCCCAGTGTTCCTTTCTGACAAAACAGTCCACTGTGGCATATACATTTATGATATTCCAACTTAAACCACCAATCTCAATTTGTATAACCTGGACCTCTCTTGCACTGTGATTCCACTGGTTCAAGTCAAGTACAACATGCTTCACTCCTTCCTTTACCAGCAGACCTTGCCCATGTCTCTTCTGCCCATTAGGGTTTATATAACTGGCGTACCCAGGGCAAAGGTATTTGTCTGTATTTAGCTCCTGGAGCATGAGGACATCAAAATCATATAATAGCCTCTCCAATACAGGACCTCCCTGCCTGGCACTAAGACAATTCCAGTATCCCACTCTGACATGGTTGAAACCTAGTCTCTCCACCTTTCGTCTTGTTGTCCTGGCGCCTGCCCTCCTATTTCTATGCCTTCTTCTCAAACCATTTCCGCGTCTTCTCCTTCTCACTCTCTCTTCGCTAGCCTCTTACAGATGTGTCAAGAGCAGAGCACGTGCTCAGTATTTCCGGCGACGATACCCGTTTTGAATTACTTCCATAAGCACAGTTTGGATATTGCAGGAACTAACCGGTCGCCCTAGCATTGCCTGCTTGCTAGGGAAGAGGCAGGGGATGTCCCGCGGGAGTCCATATGACTGGTGCCGCCCCGCACGCCTGCCAGACGTCCAACTTTCACTACCAGTTTACCCATGGATGTCCACTTCCTCAGCACGCTGGTCCAGCTTGAACTCGGGGGTTTATATTTGGAGTTTTCCGTCTCCTAGAGGGACTGCTGTCCAAAGCTAACGGGTTCCAACTAACCGGGGCAGGGGTTAGAGCGCCCCTGGCTCGCTTGGCAGGCACGTCATATGAGGTATTTTCTTTGGAACTCAGATCCCACCCTGAGATCCCACCTCGCCCTCTGTGCCCACCGCCAGTTGGTCCGCGGCTGCTTATTGGGTATTCGCAGCTAACCTCTATATCTAGAGGCCGTTCCACGATCCGCCATCTGTGGACGCGCTGGTTTGGGGATGGTCACCGTAGCTTTACCCAGACCAACCACTGACTTCGGACCCACCCCATTTCTATCTTCTTGAGCATACTCTTTGTGGCACCAAGGAAGCATGCCCGAGTGAATGTCTGTCTCTCGAGAATTGTTATTGCATTAGGTACTGCCATGACAGGTATTTTAACAATTTCTGCATTGTAGTCACGTTATCTTCTACTTCTTGAATGGGTGAGTTAGTGAAATAGCTAAGAGTTTATGTGTTGATATTGTCATGATCACGGCGGACAAGATTGGTCGCTTGCCTTTGTCGTCCTCTAAGTCAGGGACAGACTGGTCACCTATTCCTTCCTGCTTTCATGTCTACAAAATGTATGTGGTCCTAGCACTTCGAAGACAGCGCCGGGACTTGTCTTTTCTTCTGTTTTTATTTTTTTTAATATTCCTCTTCTGCTTAGTTTTTGTATGCAACTCCAATGTAATATCTATACTGCTATATGGATCAGAAACATGGAAATCGAATAACAGAATTGCTAGTACACTACAGTCATAAAAGCTGATCGGAAATGCCGTGAAGTGATTAAAACATGAATCGCCATTGCGAAGGCAGCCTTTTGCAAAATTGAAGACATACTGACCAATGAAAAGATATCATTTGCAACGAGAAAAAGAGTGTTGAAGTGCTACATAGACCCTGTACTTATATATGGATGTGAAGCATGGACAATGAGCAGACAAGCTGGAAAACATTTGATGGGTGTGGAAATGTGGTTTCTGAGCAAAATGCAAAGAATACCATGGTCAGACAGAAAAACCAGTGAACATGTCCTCCAAGAAACAAATGAAGATCATAAACTGATTACAGACATTAGAAGTAGCCAGTCAACATCATTTTTGGCATGTTATGAGAAGAAATGACTTTGAGAACTTGGTGACAACTAGCAAGATCGAAGGGAAGAGATCCAGGTGAAGACCGAGAAGTAAATTACCTGGATGGCTTGGCCACGTGGCGTGGTCGAGACAGAAAAACGGAGCTGATCCACGACTCTGGTGATCGAGTGAGATGGCAAAACAAGCCAGCCCACGCTTATCGGCATGGCACATGATGGATGGATGGTTCCACTTATTATCTTGTTTATGTAATTTGTAACACCTAAA
>OY992876.1:447833243-447850743 GCA_963921405.1 Cepaea hortensis | reverse complement strand
ACGCGTTATCACTCTGGGTGAGACTCTGACAGAGAGCCGGATTATATGATGGATCATCTTGAGTGAAAAGTAGGGTTATATGATAGATCATCTTGATGGGAGAGTCGGGTTATACATAATGGACCATCTTGAGAGAGTGTCTTGTTATATGATGGATCATCTTGAGGGAGACTCTTGTTATATGATGGATCATCTTGAGGGAGAGCCGGGTTATATGATGGATCATATTGAGGGCAGAAGCGGTTTATTTGAAGAGTCATCTTGAGGGGAGAGTCCGGTTATATGATGGATAATCTTGAGGGGATAGATGGGTTATGTGGTGGGTCATCTTGATGGTAGAGTCGACTTACATGATGTATCATCTTGAGTGGAGAGTCGGGTTACATGATGAATCATCTCGAGGGGGAGAGCCGGGTTATCTGATGAATGATCTTGAGGGAAGAGTAGGGTTATATGATGGATCATCTTGAGGGGAGAGTCGGGTTATATCATAAATAATCTTGATGTGAGAGTCGAGTTATATGATTGGTTATTTTAAGGGGACAGTCGGGTTATATGAAGGTTCTCTTGACGGAAGAGCCGGTTTATATGGTGGATCATCTTGAGGGAGAGCCGGGTTATATCATCGTGATGGTAGAGCTGGGTTATATGATGCAATATCTTTATGGGAGAGTTGGGTTATATGATGTATGATCTTGAAAGGATAGCCAGGTTATATGATGTATTATCCTGATAGGAGAGCCGAGTTATATGATGGATCATCGTGATGGTAGAGCTGGGTTATATGGTGTATCATCTTGATGAGATGCCTGGTAATATGATGGTTCATCATTAGGGGAGAGCAGTGTTATATGGTGGATCATCTTGAGGGAGAGCCGCGTTATATGATGGATCATTGTGATAGGAGAGCAGGTTATATGGTGTATGATCTTGCTGGGAAAGCAGGGATATATGATGGATTATCTTGAGGGGAGAGCAAGGTTATATGATGTATCATCTTATGTGGAGAGCCGAGTTTATTATGTATCATCTTAAGTGGAGAGAGGGTTATATGGTGGATCATCTTGATGGCAGAGCAGGGTTATATGATGTATCATCTTGATAAGAGAGTAGGGTTATATGGTGAATCATCTTGATGGGAGAGCCATGTAATATGATGTATCGTCTTAAGGGGAAAGCAGGGTTATAGGATGGATCATCTTGATGGGAGAGTTGGGTTATATGATGATCCATCTTAAGTGGAGAGCCGGGTTATATAGTGGATCATCTTGAAGAGATAGCTGGGTTACATAATGGATAATCTTGAGGGAAGAGCAGGGTTATATGATGGATCATCTTGATGGGAGAGCCGGGTTATAAGATGGATCATCTTGAGGGGATAGGTGGGTTATATAATGGATCATTTTGAGGGGTGAGGTGGATTATATGGTGAATCACCTTAAGGGGATATGCGGGTTATATGCTCGATTATTTTGATTTCCCAATTTCAACTCCAACTCTTGAGACGAATGGCCCCGTTCAACCATCGACTATATCGATTTTGTTGTATCTGGGGCCCTTATGTTGTATCTCGCTCTTCTTTTATAAATGGAGTTGCTTATATTTGCTTCCTTAAAGATGTTTGAGTTTCTGTAATTGTGTTCGTTTCATCCTTGTGATTTTACGTGTCTGGACAGAGTCGCACACTTGTTACGGTCTGGAGTAATTAAGTACCAACCCAGTCATATGGTGTTGACTCCTCCAGGGAGCTTTAGCAGTCATCATCCTTCCTCAAGCTATGTCTTGTGCTTTGGTGTCTTCTGGGTCTTCTTTGGTATCTTCTGTCGTGGCGGGCTCGATGGTTCGATCTTGGTGGGGAGCGATACCCACTCAATGCATTCCTACACACTTGTTCTTGGTCTGGATAGCCTTCTTCATCCAGTATTATGTCTTCTTTTGTTGCTTCTTCTTCTGTCTCGGTCTTTGCATTGTATGTTTCGGATTTTCGTTCTGTGACTTGAGCAGTTATATTTGTTCTCTTTCTTCTAGGATCTGTTTAAGAGTTTCTTCTGTCTGTTCTTTTTCTTCTTGAATTTTTAAGAGTGTTTCTTCTGTCTTAGTCTTTAGTGCAGCCATTCGAGCGACATCCTGCTGTCAACGTCTCAGAACTAGGGGATAGATTAGACTCGGGTTCGGACAGGATGAAGTGCACTCACAGAACAAACATAACTCTCTGTTCAGACATTATTAATCTAATTTATTATAATGTCGATCTGACGAACAGTCTTCTCGCACTTCTCTCAGAACATATCACATACACATAGACAATGCATTCGACAAGGTATACATTATAGTATCTGTCTATCATAACCAATCACAGTATCTAAAGTTAAAGTAATCTCTAATGAACTTTAGTAAATGGTTCCTAGAAGCTAAACCCTTCCACTCAGTCCGATGTCCAGTCGCAGTCTGAGCCCTGGCTTGCGTCCCGTGAACACGGAGTGCTGGCGCACTCGAGCACCCCGTGATTGAGGCTTCTCACGCTTCAGGCGGGCTCAAGGGTTTAACTGCGCAGTAGAGGATTTGACCTCTTGATTCTCGAATGTTCGGACCCCGAACATTCGGACTATTAGTCTTGTCTCCCTTGTTGAGACGTAGCCTATTTCCTTAGTTATATCCCTTTGAGACCTTGACAGGGCCTTCCTTCTCCCCACTTTTCAGTGGGTATCATATGTTTAATTTAGTCTGAACTAATTCTGTCAAGGGATCACAGGAATAGATCTCTGAGGTAGTAATTCAGTGGATGCGAACTCTATATTATGCATATTATTGCACTGGCAACTCATGTACCTTATGTATTACGATAAAGGGTGGTTGCTGAAGGTCTTAACTCCCTTCCCATTCTTAAATTCAACTATCCAGACCGAAGTTCCCTGACGACTCATGTTGCAAAATGTAACTGCGTCCTTCTCATGTGTCCGAAATGACACCCAGGATATATCTCTTTGCACAGAGTACCATCAAAGCAAGTAGCTTTGGCTCCTTTAAGAATATTGCAAACCTTTGCCCCTTGATGTGTACGTGTATACACTTTTACTTCCGTATGTTGCATGTGCCGGTCTCTCTGGCTGTGGGGTTACAACACTTTCTCTCTGTAATCCCGTTTATCACGCAGAGTCTCGCAGCGGAGCGAGAACTGAGGTGGTTCGACCCCCGCTCGTGACTTGCGGATACTGAGCCGGCCGCTCAGAAAGCAATGGCAAACTACTGAGCGTAATCTTGCCAAGAGATCAACAGACAGCTGAAAGATGCTGCTGTTGACAGCTAAGTCCTGTAAAAGGATACGCAAACATGTTGCATGTAGTGCTTAATATATGAATACTTAGTTTTCATCGACTAATTGCTGATGTCTCTGTTATCCTGTTAGTGTATACTACTCTCCCTTTTGATTCGTCTATAAAAGTTTATGTGAGTTAACTGTTTTTGTAAAGTATTAAGAATGTGTGTGTAAACTAATGTGTTAAATGTGTGTGATGGATGTGTAGTGTTTGTAGTGTTTTAGGTTTTTCTAAGTGTCACGAGCTCGAATTTCCGTAGTCTTGATCTACAGAATATGTGTAATTCATGACCGGGATCTTAGAGCGGTGATTCTGAGAACAACCTATTAGCTATGTTGTATTTTATCTAAACACGTATAAAAATTTTATGACATGTTTCACAGTTTACATCAGACAAAGACAAATTACAATAGAACAGTCGTGCGTACAATTTGTACGCTATGTACATCATTCCTTCATTTATTTCAGTCACACTCTGTTTCGTTCGTCTTTCACTCAATCATGTTATTTGTTAAAATATACAAGTTAAGTTTAAGGTGAAAGTAGTCGCCCTTGGAATATGGCGATATTTGAAAAATGTAGTAAGAAAATAGGTACTGTTTGTACCGACATTAACATGGTGGTTTACAATTTAACTTGAATGGTTTAGAAAAATTAATGTTTTAACAAAATAGGTATTGTAATCATCTATACATGTATAATGCAAAATTTATGGAAAAATGGCCATGTTAATACATTTTGACAAAATAATAGTTACACAATGTGTTTACGAATTAATTAAAATTAAACCTATTAATTTCTAAGTAGTTAACTCCATCGGTGATCCTAGAGTTGTCGTTCCTTCATTGTGTGCGTAGATGGTCCTGTCACAGTTAATAGATAACGTAAATGTGTTACAGTTCGTGTAGTCCTTTCACCCATGTGGTGGTACTAAATACATGTAGGTGAATACTGTGCAATGTCCTGTTTCCTTCCATGAGAATCGGTTGGTTGTTGGTACTCTGAAGTTATGATAAGTGATAACAATGTCATATAAGAATGACGTTTCCAAAGTGACTGTCGTTACTTTAAATGTTATTTCATTTCGCACACTCTGATACTGTCAATCTGCTGTAAATAATTAGGCTGCTGAATTCGGATGAGTGTGGAAATACACTGACTGTTATGCGTTCTAATAAAACGTTATCACAGATTATAATATGGTATACTGGTCGAGTAGTTGGTGTTACTCATCTGGTGTGTACGGTAATCTTGATAGAATGTCAGGTATAAAATTAGTGGAGATCTTTATATGTTGTATTTCAAAATCGAAATCTTGCAAAATTAAAGACCAGCGGGCAACTCTGTTGTTTTTGGCTTTACCGTCCTTTATCACCAGCAACGGCGAATTATCTGTCTGGACTAAGAAGTGGCAGCCTGGTAGAAATTTTTGCAATTTCAAAACGCAATATACCAAACTAAATGCTTCCAGTTCAGCTGTGGAATATCTGGTCTCCGCTTTTGTCAATTTACGACTCAGATAGAGGATAGGATGATTTATTCCATCATATTTTTGCATCAAACACCCTCCGATAGCGACAGTACTGGCATCTGTGGTCAATATAAATTGAGAATGTAAATTTGGTAATCGAAGAATAGGTGGATTTGAAAAAATAGATTTCAATTTATAAATTGCATCTTCTAAACAGATACTCTTACAATTCCAAATAATATACAATTGTATGATAGATGTAATAATAGTCCTAAACAATGTAAGAGTGGATCTGAATTTACAATAGGCATGTATCAGAATTATATCACCAATTTTGCACCAATAGGATCCAATGAACTGTATCATGGTTTTTTTCCATTTCAATATGGCGCAATGTTGACTGATATATGAGTGAGATGGTGATTATGATGGATATTTGGTTTGTTCTCACGATTGTGGTCATGGGTAGATTTTGATCGATGAGTAGTGTTGACAGAAGTTGTGTCGTTAGTAGCAAAAGTGTCAGTAGTTTCCAAATGTTAATTCTAATCTTTGGTGAATGTGGGTGTCTAGTCTTTTTGGTTGAGTTGTATGTTTCAAAGAAATTGTTGTATTTGTCAGTCAAACTGGTAGATGGTGATTTGATTTTGTTGCTAATTTTCGTGCTGGTGGGTTTTGACAAGCATCGTTTGCTGTTTCTGTTCATGCAATAAAGCGGTTTGTTTGTATGCAATCGTTTCTGATTTTGATTTTGTGTGAAGTTAATTGTTTGTGTTTGTTTATTTGCATACTGTTTGTTTGCATGATTGTTGTTTGATGATGTTATCTTGGTATCTGTAAAACTTTCTGCAGATATGTTCGTTATCTCGGTTTTTCTTTTATGCGTTATTGCAAGATGGCACATTTGGGTGGAACACGTGTAATGACACTTGTTTGTTTTCAGTAGTACTTTGTCAATGATAGTGTCCCTTGGAAATTTTGTTATTATTTCTGGTTTCTGATTTTTATCTCGCCTGACATCATTGTTGGTTGACTCAGGGAAAATAATTTCTATAAATCCGTTCAGTTGATCGTTATGGGTTTTCTCAGTGTCGCCTGTATCTGTCTGGTTGATGACTACTGTCGCTACTGTCTCGTCAACTGAGTCGTTTTGTGTTTTATCTGTTGTTGATCTCGTAACTGCGTTTTCTTTGAGACCTTGACACCTGCTCAATCTTCTGCTGAACTTGCTTCAATTCGTCTAAGATGCGCTGAACGGCTGTTATCTGTGCCTCTTACGTCATGTCTTTTCTTCCTCGTGCTTTTCAACTTTGATCTCAAGTCCTTCAGGTGGCCTTCCAGTTGTGCTTTTACGCTTTTTGTGGGTCAGTTTGTAGCCTCATACACAGTAAATGTTTAAATATATTACACATCCCGAAGCCTAGGATTGACTTATACAAAACAAGCTTAACGTACTCTGCAGCTCAGCTGTGGAACAATCTTCCACAAGAAATCAAAGACATCACCAATCCCTATTCATATAATCGCAAATTACTCGAACACTATCTCAGTACGGATTACCTTCCCCCTTAATAATAGTGATAATAATAATACCAACAAAACCCTAGGATAACAGCCAGTCCCCTTTTGGTAGGCCAGTATATTCCACATGGCTAATAACAAGTGTCAGGCCATTATCTAATATTATTGTGTCGTGTAGTTTTGATGTTCGCATTTTGCCCATGCCTTTATAATGCATAACTTTTATATTGTTGCTGTTCTCTGTTAGCCTTGAATGATGTGTGAATGAAATAATGTATGGAAGAGAGTGATAGAAGGGCAGAATGTTAGACGGGCCTGCGTGCCCAATTCGTAACCCTTTGAAAATAAAGTTTGTTCGTTCGTTCGTTCCTAGCCTCTTTATAGGGCAGGTTAGTTTTGATGGTGATCTTCATAACTTCGTTGCTGTCTTAATGGCAGGAGAAGCCGAGGTATCCAGCACTATGGTTGCCGAGGCAGTTGGGGCACTTTCTGTTAATGTTATGTCTCCTGAAGTCCGTGTCCTTCTTTGCATGCTGTCACTGACTGTATAAATGGGGTCCAGAGCAGTATCTACATACCACCACCTCATTCTTGGAGGTGACCCGGGTGTGCCAACATTTCTGTTACTTAGATCACTACAGCACTCTCGGTATGTAGTGCTCTGGAGCTTGGTCTTTCTTGTCCCATCTAATGTATTGGGGGATCACTCAGTCATCCGATGTTACGATGGTGACTGTAGAGGGGATGTTATTCTTGCCTATGATCCTCTCAGCACTGGTGATCTTGAGTTTCATGTTCTCTTTCGTCAGCATCTCCCTGATCTGGTCATTGGTGAGATGGGTCTTGATACGTTTGATGACCCATCATTTCATCATGTGGTGTCGGGTGGCTTCTACTGTGATGCCGTGGGGTGGCTTGATGTCGGCTTTCTCGTATTCTGACATCTTCTGCATTAGTGCAGTGGACTTGGCGTTCTTGTTGATGGAGACCACTATTCCATCAGGTGTCTTGCTCAGCTCGGTGACGCTATGTCTTCCCAGCTCGTTCTCCAACAGACCCTGTATCTTGTCTGTTGGTAGCGAAGACAGTTTAGCCTCCCCCACGCGTGTTTGTTTCAGCAGGATTTTGTCGGTGAAGTCATCTGTTGTGGTTTCCTCCGATGCGAAGGTCTTTGGGGAGCTGCTTGGCTGCTTCTCAATAGTGTTGTTGTGGACTTCTCCGCTGCTACTGACTTCAGTTGTAATCGATGTAATCTTTGGTGTCGGAACAGCGACAGGAGAAGCTTCATCTGATGTAGGAGTGATCCATCCATCATGTGCCATGCCGGTAAGCGTGGGCGGTCATGTTCTGCCATCTCACCCGATCACCAGAGTCGTGGATCAGCTCCGTGTTTCTGTCTCGACTATGCCACAAGGCCAAGCCATCCAGGTACTTGCTTCTAGGTCTTCCCCTTGGTCTGTTCCCCTCGATCTTACCAGTTGTCACCAAATTCTCCAATCCATTTCTTCTCATAACATGTCCAAAAAATTTTGACTGTCTACGTCTAATTTCTCTAATCAATTTACGATCTTCATTTGTTTCTTGAAGGACTTGTTCATTGGTCTTTCTGGCTGTCCATGGTATTCTTTGCATTTTCCTCAGAAACCACATCTCTACAGCCATCAGATGTTTTTCAGCCTGACTGCTCATTGTCCACGCTTCACATCCATACAAAAGTACAGGCTCAATGTAGCATCTCAACACTCTCTTTCTCGTTTCAATTGACATCTTTTTATTGGTCAATATGTTTTTCATCTTGCTAAAGGCTACTTTTGCCATGGCGATTCTTGTTCTAATCTCTTCAAGGCATCTCCCATCAGATGTTATTACTGTTCCGAGATAATTGTACCTGCTTCCTTTAATGTTGCTTGAGGTTCTGTCGCTTTCTGCAACTCGCAGGCAAATTCTCTTCTCGCATCTTCTTGGTGATCTTGGTGGCTTCCACGCTAGTCATCTTGAATGTCGGGTGTCTTCTGGAGTTATTCTTGTTACGTGCAATTTTCTCCCACGTGTCATGTTTCAGATTAGGTGACTTGTTCTCGGTAGCGTGTCGAGTCGAGTATGATCATCTTTAGGGAATAGGCATGTTGTATGATGGATAATCTTCAGGGGAGCAATAGCAGAGATGTTACCTTGTGCGGCTTACGCTCAGAAGTCCTGCATAGTGCTGGCAATTTCTGCAAGAACCATTGGTTTCAGATGCTATCAAGCGTCTCCGTAATCTCGTGGGCAGTTGGGTATTATACCTAGCCGTTTCAGATAATGGCAAACAGACAATAGCGGTCTCTTGTGCAAGTATGGCACGTTAGAGATCCCACGGCAGTTGGCAGTCGCAAAGAGTAAGTCGCAAAATAGTAAGACCGCTGCCCTGACAATATTGTTAGTAACACGTAAACCTACCCTAAGATCTACTGAGTCCTTCACTTGGATGGCATCTGCCTGGTAGAAGTACACCTTGCACAAGGACATGCTGAAGTCGGGCACACTGAGTTGTATAACTAGACGTCACGTAGTCCCCTTGTAAGAGGAACAAAGAAGCGGAGGAAGACGAATATAAATCTTCTTGTATGCTACCAGGCAGTCCTGGAAAAATCGTTCAGCCAATGAATGCGTTCCCTTTCTGAATATGTGTCAAACTGCTACGTTCAGGTGACATTTGCAGTGAATTATACCTCATCAAACATACATTTACGTGACATTTGCAGTGAATTATGTCCGCGATAAGGAACACGGGTAATTTTTCCCCACTTACTTGACTAGGAGGCCGCTGTTTTGCCAATCAAAACTTACAGCAATGTTTAACTTACGCAGACAATTTGTTCACGAAATGTAATTAGTTATAATTTCTGTTCATGGTGATTTCTTCAATTTAAAATATTACGTTCTCAAGGAGGTTAGTGATTGAAATGGGAATACAATAATGCACTTTATCTGTATCTATCCATCGAGAACCATAGCGCCATTCTAAAACTCAATCTCTACATTAAAAGGACGAAGACCGCACATTGGAAATCGTATTGACCCGTTTATCTAGACGATCTCTAATTTAGTAGAATTCATATTCCTGAAGTAAAATAATCGCTATTCCTTTTAAAGACAAAAGTGGATACAAAGAATATGGCCTTTTATTGAAAGCTGATTATTTCTGACAAGACAAACTCACATCATACATTACGAAATTGCAAATGGAATACCATGAATTGCCCAACTGTTTCAGCCAGCTACACATTCAGCATGAAATAACTCTCCTTTTTCTTTTTAATGTGACGCCTGTATATGCTCATTATTGTGTGTATTTCTTTGCACTTGTGTTTTAACTTGTTCATTGAGCGTCAGAGCAAGCGACAGGTAGTAGTTGGTTGTGGTTCTAAATTGGCGACCGTAGATAGTGTATCTCTGTATAGAGACAATGGCTTAAGTTCACCAACAAGTGTGGTCACTGCCAAGAAGACAGTTAATCGCACATTGCCTTCTTTTCATTTGCCTAGGAATAGGAAATCATGACGAAATACCTGGATAGCGTGGTAGCATAATGCGGATAAGAAAACAGACTGGAAACACGACTTTAGTAATCCTGTGAGATGGCTAGCCATTGCCTCCCAAGCTTATCGGCATGACGCATGATGATGATGGTGCATTAACTTGTCTTCTATAAATCATGACATATATTTCCTTATCAGTTGGTGTCTTACAGCGCATGAACATTCTGCTTTAACCAACTGGTCAAGAAACAGAGAGGAACGGGGATTCTTCTTCTCAGGCCTTGTATATCTCATTGGAGCAATTCCCCCACAGCCATCTCACAACAAGCAATCCTATCTTTTGCTACCCCCTGTAGGTCTTTCGATGTCCTCCCAATATTATTTATCACTGTCTCTAAGTCTCTTCTCCGTGTGCTTTATTTAGCCATTTATTCCTGTTTCCTGTAGTTTCCAGAAAAGGTATTTCGAATCATTCAAGTATTAAGTTTTCTCCAAATGTAGCCATTCTAGTACGTGATATATTGACGCATATTGACAGGTTGAATGGATGTTGCTAATATATTTGAAAACAAACCTACATAGTAAAAATTTTACAAATGTACACATCAGAATAATATACATCAAATAAACACGGTGATATTTACACTAAAAAGATAAAAATGTCCAACAACATTACTGTAATGATCTCAGTGACCACCGAACAAACACATCGCCTGCTACTCAGTGAAGAACTAGCTTACAAAATAGATCAAGTATTTCACTATATAATATTCCCCTGTATCAGCGTGTTGGGAATAACCGGCAATGTAACCAGCATTATCATACTGACCAGACAAGGGTTCAGAAAATGTTCCAGTGTTCTTCTCATGGCCATGGCTGTCTCTGATGTTTTATTTCTCACGGGCATCAATAACATTCCTATGTATATATATGTTGGAAATAACCCTCCAGGATTCACGTTTTCTGAAACTGTTAATTACATACTTTATGTACTCTGTATGATGTTCATGTCGGCTTATACCATAGGACTTCAATCGGCAATGCTGATTCCTGTTCTCATAACAGGAGAACGTATATTAGCCATTTTGTGTCCCCTCAAAGTTTATTTTATCTTAACGCCTCGACGTGCAATGGTTGCGGTTGCCTGCATTTTTATTTTAAATGGGGCGTATTTTCTGTATGACAATATATTCTGTTTACGATTTGAACAAGCCTTGCTTATACACAATGTAATAGGGCAGCTATTTTACTCACCTACCTATGTAAATGATGTTAAGAGCGGTCTGTATGCAATACTAAAAGGTATAATTAATTACATGACAGGAATAATACCAATTATTCTTGTAACCGTCGGATGTGTTGTTATTGGAATTGAGATCACGTTAATTACCAGCAGGCGGAGAAAAATGACCTCAAACCAAGTAAACGTAGTCACCAAAAAGTCTGCATCAAAGTCAACAAAAACTTTAGTAAGCATTTGCACTCTCTACATTTTATGTAGTGGCTTTGCGTTTGTGATTTCATACGTCACTAAGATTGAAACCATAAAACAGAATATTGCGCTAAACATGGTTTTAGACACATTTCAGGTGTTTTTATTCTGTATAAACGCTGTTGGAGACTGTATCATTTATGTCGGTGCTAACAAAGCTTTAAGAAAATCAAGCACAACTCGTATTGGAGTCTAACACAAGTGAAGAAACGCAAACTAAAGCATACATGCATTTCGAATGGTGTATTAATCATCATTATGTGCCATAACGATAAGCCTGGGCGGTCATGTTTCGCCATCTCACACGATCACCAGAGTCGAGAATCAGCTCTGCTTTCTTGTCTCGACCCTACCACGTCATTCAAGTCTCTGACTTCCCCTTGTTATTTTCCCATTGTTCTTTTCCCCTCAATCTTGCAAGTTGTCACCAAGTTTTCCAACTAATTTCTTCTCATAATGTGTCCAAAATAGTGTGACTGGCTACGCCTGATTTCTCTAATCATTTCACGTTTTTTTTTCTTTGTTACTTGTAGGATATGGTCATTGGTTTCAGATGTTTTTCAGCTTGCCTGCTCATTGTCCACGCTTCACATCCGTACAAAAATTGTATTGGGTGTTTTAAAGTTGCATGTCTTATACAGAACATTGCGATCTGCCTCAGGTGGATTTTCTAGGCCAGGGGTTCTCAACCGGTGGGGAATTTCCCCCCCCCCCACCCCCAGGGGTGAATTTTAGGGTTTCCAATGGCGTGGGGCAGTGCGGGGGGGGGGGGGGGGGAGGGTGTTAAGATTATTTCAAGATCGCGTTAATACAAGAACCGATTACTTTATACTATTTTTCCTTCCATACTTTACAGTTCCGTACTTCTCGCCCTTCTGAAATTCGTTTTATAACGTTAGCAGACCCGCAAATCGCGTTTTATGTAGACGTCTAGACTTTTTTCTAGTAAGTGTTATTAAATTTAGCTTCCAATTGTTCGTATACTGTGTAGGGACGGGGGTGGCGGAGGGATTTATAGGGAGGAAATATGAAAGGGGAAGAATGACATTCTGAACATATGATAAAGGGGTGCAAGGGCCAAAAAAGGTTGAGAACCACTGTTCTAGGCACTTTTAGGTTTAGCTGATGACTTTTGCTGTCTTTTAGGTTTAGCTGATGACTATTGCTTTCTTTTAGGTTTAGCTGATGATTATTGTTTTCTGAACGAGAAGTCAACGTTTAAGTACAACTGACCGGTATAGGGAATGAACCCAGTACTCCGTCATCAATTAGATTATATTTTTTAAACGTAATATTATTTCACACATATATATGTATATATCGGTGGTGTGTGATTTATGAACACGGTAAAGTGGCCGTGTAGGCATCTGTCGCTAAGGTGTTAACGCAGTTTCACAATTTCACGACATAGCGAGCGAAGGGTTCAAAATCAGCCTCAGGTGATTTGAAAGAAAATCGCTTGGCTGATAAGCAATTACAAACTACTGGACGTAACTTTGCCTAGTAAATCAATGAACACATGCTAGGCTTGACTGGGCAGTCCTGTAATGTACATGCCACTAACTTATAAAAGTAGCAGTGGGTCATTAGGAACACGGACAGGTAATTAAACATATCAATGACAGTATAAGAAGAGGCCGACCACATAAACGATGGGCAGACGGAATAGCAGGGTCCATGACAATCACGACACATGAAGCCCATAAACGGGAACTTTCTCGCTTTTTATACTTTACCACGACACCGCAAGGTACAAAAGGAAAAAGATGAGATGAGATGATGGATGAGATGAGAGATGAGATGAGAGATGAGATGAGAGATGAGATGAGAGATGAGATGAGAGATGAGATGAGAGATGAGATGAGAGATGAGATGAGAGATGAGATGAGAGATGAGATGAGAGATGAGATGAGAGATGAGATGAGAGATGAGATGAGAGATGAGATGAGAGATGAGATGAGAGATGAGATGAGAGATGAGATGAGAGATGAGATGAGATGAGAGATGATATGAGATGAGAGATGAGATGAGAGATGAGATGAGAGACGAGATGACATATGAGATAACAGATAAGATATGAGATAAGAGCTGAGATGAGAAATGAGATGAGAGATGAGATGAGAGATGAGAATGACATTTTACAATCATTGGGCCGTACGTTAGATAGTTAGTTAGTCGCTGTTCTAATTTCACGGCAACGGGTCGTCCCCATATTGCTCCGTTCCTGTGCCAGTGAATATTACACAAAACGCTCCTCACTGCCCTATGTGAACAATGGAATAGACAGGAGTGTCGGCAAGCCAACAGCTCGCACAGGGACACTGTGTATAATGCCGCCGCAAGAATGCCAACACAAAAGTCCTCCATGAAAAATACAGTTCATCGTTGATGGAAACGGCAGTCACCAGAAAGACTTCATTGACCCGGGTTTTATCCCATATGGCTCGGTCTCTTTCCGCAGGGCGACCCACCGAAAGCGCAGCGCAAAGCATGAATTCCGTAGCTACAGCGACGACTCCCAGGAGTCTCCTGAAAAAAGCACTCGTGAACCGAAAAGGCAAACACGTCAATCCAGCAACAGCCGTTCGTCATCGTTCCGAACATGCAGTTCACGCTAAAAACAACCGCGGACAGATGCAAAAGCATTCCACGCGAAATTCACAGATCACAGTGTCGCGCCACGCACTCACTCAATAGCAGGGCGACGGAACCATAGCCTCCTTAGTCGCCTCTTACGACGTGCATGGTAGGCAACAGTGTTACTATTCTTTACTCCCCCGTATGGGCCCCGGCAACACACGGGCGATTGGGCCGTATAAGATAAATGATGCTAACTCCATATGTGTATAGATCCACCGGGATTTGATGGGTTATGTGACTACCCTCACATCGACCGCTTTTAATTTCAGAGACATTTTCTGGTGCCCGCAATAGGCTGGGTACACATGTACGGTTATGCCAGATGTAAAAATTTAGCCTTAATGGTGATTCGAACACACCCCCTGGGACCGGAAATCAAGTGTTATTATCAAGTGTGTGCGGACGTATGTAAGTAAGTAAGGGACCCTTAAGGAGCACTGGGCATACGGTGCTTGACCCACATTTGCATAGACCCATCGGCACTCGGTGCGTCATGTGGTTAGCCTCAAGCCGGCTGCCTTTATTAGCCAGATCATTTCTTGGTACCCATTCTTGGCTGGGTCCAGCTGGGAGCCCAATTCAATATTAAAAATCCGAAACCGCCTCCATAAGTATTGAACCCAGCATCACGGGGACGGTAAGCGAGTGTTTTGTAACTACGCCACCGAGGATGCCAACACAGTACATGAGTTGTAATGAAATAATGATGTAACAGATATGGGAGTCGTACTAGGTTAGTCGCCAGAACTCTTGGCGGCCCACACAGTAAATGAGTTGTAATGAAATAAATGGTCCAGCAGATTTGGCATTCCTGCTAGTTTAGTTGCCAACACCCTTGGCTGCCAGTCCTGTGGCCACGGGTTTGAATTCGCATCGAGGCCGACTTTTGCAATTGCACGGATTGACCAGGTGTATCCGGCATAGTTCTGGCAACTCCTGCGACGGCACCGATGCTTTTCCCTTGGTCAACATCGGCGACGTGGAGAGGGGGAACTTGCTACTGGGCAACAGCTGGTTCTCCGATTTCCATTGTCCAGGCTTGTGCCCTGAAGAGGTCACTTCAGCACCGCGTAAAGCGATGACACAACACGGGAAGCAGCATTTGCCGGTTGTAAGTCTTAATGCTCGATTGGCGTAGAGCAAGGCGCCAGGGGCTACTTCCGACGGTGGGAGAGATCATCGTATCTCACTAGACAGCTACCGCCCGCCTAAGCTGGGCATCCACCAGTCAATAACGAAACCTCAACACAAGGTGTCATGGAGGCACCCCAGACCAAAGAACTGGTACCAACTCGACCTGGTGCTCACTAAACGCAGCAATCTCCGCAATGTACGGCTGACTCGCAGCTATCATAGTGCTGACTGCGACGCCGACCATTTACTCGTCTCCATCAAGGTGAAGATAAAGCCCAAGAGAATCTACAGAAGCAGAACAGAAGGAAGACCACACATTGACACCAGCGGCACCCAAAATAAAGAGAAGGTCAACAAATTCATGCAGGTCTAACGGATACTCTGCCTGGCCCCACAAACGGAAATTCCACCGAGAGATGGAGTCATTTTCGCGACACCATCTACAATACAGCACTATCAACATTTGGCAAGAAGCAAACTAAGTCAACCGACTGGTTTGAAGCACACTCTGAAGAGATGCTCCCAGTCCTGGAGATAAAGAGACATGCATTCTCAATGTATAAGACATCACCTTCAGAGAAAACACTGCAGGCATTGCGAACGGCCAGAAATAGAGTACAACAGATGGCAAGAAGATGTGCGAACAGGTACTGGCTACAGCTCTCTGCTCAAATTCAAACATGTGCAGACACTGGAAATATAAGAGGACTGTACGAGGGCATCAAGCAAGCTGTCGGTCCATCAAAAAATAAGATGGCCCCTTTACGATCAACTGGGGGAGTAATCATAAAAGATCGAGCGAAACAAATGGATCGCTGGGTAGAACACTACTCAGAGCTATTCTCAGCGGATAACACTGTCAGTGAAGAAGCTCTGGAAGCCATCAATCAACAGTCCGCCATGCATGCCCTGGATAACGAACCATGCCTCACAGAAATCAGCGAAGCACTAGACTCTCTCAAATCCGGCAAGGCACCTGGAAAATATAGTATTCCACCTGAAATTGTAAAATGTAGCAAAGAAACAATCATCCCAGAACTGTATGCAATATTTCAGCTCTGCTGGAAAGAAAAATCAGTACCACAAGATATGAAAAACGCAAACATCGTTACCCTTTATAAAAACAAAGGCGACAGAAGCGACTGCAACAACTATCGCGGCATTTCCCTACTCAGCATTACAGGCAAGATTTTTGCCAGAGTAATCCTTAAAAGATTACACATTCTTTGCTGAAAGAATCAACCCCGAATCACAGTGTGGATTTAGACCCAACAAGTCCACCATCGATATGATTTTCTCACTCCGGCAGCTCCAAGAGAAGTACAGAGAACAGAGGAAGCCATTATATATTGCCTTCATTGACCTCACAAAGGCATTTGACCTCGTGAGCAGAAGCGGCCTTTATAAGGTCCTTGAAAAAGTTGGATGTCCACCCACCCTTCTTAGTCTCGTGAAATCATTCCACGAAAACATGCAGGGGACCATTTTATTTGACGGCTCAACATCCCAGTCATTCAGCATCAGCAGCGGAGTAAAGCAGGGCTGCGTGCTTGCTCCTACACTCTTCGGTATCTTCTTCGCTGTTATCTTAAGGCAGGCATTTGGGACTGCCACTGAAGGCATATACCTCCACACAAGATCTGATGGCAAATTTTTTGACCCATCAAGACTCAAGGCAAAGATCAAAATAAGATCAAGATGCATAAGAGAACTACGTTTTGCAGACGATGCAGCACTGACTACTCATACAGCAGAAGATCTCCAACGGCTCATAGATCGTTTTGCTGCCGCCTGCAAAGACTTTGGGTTCACCATTAGCCTAAATAAACCACAGGTGATGGAACAAGATGCTGGTGCGCCTCCGTCAATCAAAATTTCTAATTACGAATTGAAGGTCGTCCACGAGTTTGTGTATTTTGGGTCGACAATATCAAATAATCTTTCATTAGAGACAGAAATCGACAGACGCATTGGAAAGGCAGCCACAACATTTTCCAGGCTAGCTAAAAGAGTTTGGGAGAATAATAGACGTATAGAAGTATATAAAGCCTGTGTTGTTAGAAACTACTCTATGGGTCTGAGTCCTGGACCCTGTACTCAAGAAAGGAAAGGAAGTTGAATTCCTTCCACGTGAGATGTCTGAGACGTATCCTGGGCATAACATGGAAAGACCACATAGCAAACAAACAGGTGATTCAAAGAGCAGATATTACCACAGTGATCACCCTCCTCAAGCAGAGACGCCTTCGGTGGCTGGGCCACGTATCTCGAATGAAGGATGAAGGTATTCCCAAATATCTCCTATACGGAGAACTAGCCAGGAAAGAGGCCAACCGGAAGACCCCAAATGCGATATAGGGATGTGTGTAAACAAGATATGAACACCCTTGGAATAGATCCAGAC
>OY992876.1:447713243-447828243 GCA_963921405.1 Cepaea hortensis | reverse complement strand
TGTGCCCGAAAGTCGAGTGCTTGTACGTCTTGTGAGATAGACTGTAAGCTGTGGGTTGTCTGTAGGTGTATTGATGTACCATATATGTAATGTAATGATTATCACATGCCAAACTAGATCGTATTGCATGTGATCGGTAAATAAATCCATTGAACTTCGTGTCGTTGTGTCTCAAGTCAAATCATGTTGTACTTGTACTTGTCTCACATGTGTTAGGGATAACGAGCCAAGTTTAAGACTCTGACATGTGTGAACGTGGTGGCATCGTCCGGCTTTAAATGAACGTGAGTAACTCGTCCTCATTGAACGATTGAAATTTATTTAAGATTGAACCTAGATTTGTGAACGTGACTTTCGTCCAGAATTAATGTACATTTAAATGTGAACGTGAAGTCTCATCCTCATATAGTATTATATTAGATTGTTTAAATATGGAGGCTAGATGTGAACGTCAAGTACATATATTTGTTTGATCTTGTAAACGTGTAAAACATCAGTGATTGTGTAACTTGTCGCCATTTTGACCTTGTCGACACTGTGAAACCGTCGCCATTGTAACCTTGTCGCCATCTTGTAAACTTGATGTCTATGTCCTTACTGAATGTCATCTTGATGTAAGTGATGTGTCATCAGTGTTATAGAGTGTTGAGATATATTTAGATTGTCTTTGTGAAGTTGTTTGTGGAAAGCAAAATGTTTCGGAAAGAAAGTGACTTGTGTTTTGAAAAAATTGTTGATTGACGACATTACGACATACAATTACACTCAACGCCATACAAACCTAATCAAAACTTAGTGACAAGCATACACACCACATCAGATAGACGCTAATTTATTTCCTCCAAAACAAAGCAGGTTTTCTGTGCCATCTGAAACCCTTGCCCGTAGAGGTCATTTGTGTTTTGAACTAGGGACCCTACAGTTCCTAGCCCTAGTGTGAACCGTTCTCCACCGCATCCAGTACACTTGAGTATATTTTTCTTTCTATATACTTTCGGATGCAAATTTGGGCACAAATTGTAAGTTGAACACAATTGTAAATTTTTCACTATACTAACAACTTATAAATAATTGTGTATCTGACAACTCATTTGCATTTATTATTACCATCATGTCTTCATTAAACGACTTCATCGAGATGGGTTTAAAGCTGAAGTTAACTGGTGATGAGTTAACAAATTGGAGTGAAAGGAAATACTCTGAATACCACGAACGCGAGGAAAGAGCAGCTGAAAGGGCTGCCAAACAGGCAGAGGCAGAAACAGCATTAAAGCAAGCAGAGCTAGAATTATCTGCAAA
Source organism: Cepaea hortensis (assembly GCA_963921405.1). Classification (NCBI taxonomy): domain Eukaryota; kingdom Metazoa; phylum Mollusca; class Gastropoda; order Stylommatophora; family Helicidae; genus Cepaea; species Cepaea hortensis. The sequence goes on along the minus strand of OY992876.1, from coordinate 447,826,944 downwards.
AACAAAGCAGGCAGAGGCAGAAACAGCATTAAAGCAGGCAGAGCTAGAATTATCTGCAAAAACAAAGCAGGCTGAGTTAAATAATGAATTGAGGAAGGCAAAAATATCAGCTCAGAGTAAAAGAGAAGAGCTTGAGTTACAACTAAAAATTAAACAACTTGAAACTGATACTGCCATAGACAAAGAGTCTAAGAAAGCTCAGAGACTGGAGAAAGAAAACCAGTATAAAAAGTATCAAGGTATTGTAAGAAATTATTCCTCAGGTGACTGCATTGCAGCCTACACCCAAAATTTTGAAACCTTAATGGACCATTACCAGGTTCCAATGTCTGAATGGAATATTATTTACATGAGGAGTTTGTCATGGGAACCTCTGAAGGTCATAGAGACTATCCCCAAAGACCTCAGGAAAGATTACCATTATCTAAAATCAAAGATTATGGCACATTTTATGCTAGATGAGGCAGGCTACAGAGAACAATTCAGCAAGTTGAGCCCAAAATCGACTCAAACGTTTTCTGACTACCTCTGCTTAGTCCGAGATATATTTGCAAAATGGACTTCAGCAGCAAAAATAAATAAAGATTACCAAAAATTAGAAGATCTAATTATCAGGGATAAAGTCATCTCATCCCTTCCATCAGCATTTTCGAAATTTTTGCAAGAGAATGAATGTACGAGTGTAGATCAGATTGAGAGACGTGGTTCGGCTTATTATACAGCCAATAAACATTGTTTTGCTAGTGAAGCTATTGATACAAACTTTGTAGCATCGGCCAACTATGAAAAACTTCGATCAGAACCCTATCATAGGCAAAAACCATATAAGCCTACTTCTGAGAAATACAATCATTGTAGATATTGTACATTTTCACACCATCAAGGCGAGATGTGTGACAAAAACCCTGCATATCTTACATATCTACAGAACATCATAAATAGACAAGATAAGGAGCGTAAAGCCTTCAGAAATGCACGTAAATGTTTTCTCTGTAAGGCGTACGGGCATTTTCGTCATGCTTGTAATGGAAGGCAAATGACCAATAAAGCAAATGCCGCCTTATTTGATAGTTCATCATCAGATGAAGAACAATCAGAGAAACACCCTGTGAACTCAGCACAGCCTTTTGACATGTTTAACGCAAATAAATGTACTGTTTGTAATACCTTTTATGAAGATGGCGTTTTGACATGCGGCCACTCCATTCCTATTGCCAATGAAGAAGCTAATTTGGTAATAGATTCCAAAGGCAGAATAAACATCCATCAGGGATATGTTAATGGCAAGCCCGCTACAGTCCTTCGGGACACCGACAGTTCACTTATTGGACTGAAGAGAAATTTCATAATGCCTACAGACTATACAGGCAGGCACGTAACATGCAGAACATTCTCTGGGAATATTGAAAAGTACCCATTAGCATGGGCATATATTCAGACACCTTTCCTCACTGGGAAAGTAAAATGCGCAGCATTAACTAACCCTGTGTGTGATATTATCATTGGAAATTTACCAGAAGTGAATGATATGCCTCATGATATAACATCTGTTTGCATTGATGAGAACTTAACATCATTACCATCAAGTATCATCATTGATACTGTTGTACCACCAAATGAATGTATGGTAGCTAATGTAGCACTAAGATCTCATGACATCATTGATCAAACTGTTTCACCACCATCTGATATCATTGAATGTGTGAACGCAGTAACTACATCTACTGCTAGAGTGCAAGATGAAATTAATCAAACTGAGGCTATAGAAATGATTAGCCCAGCAATACTACCTCCTAAAACTATGAAGGAGACTTTTGTAACAGCCCAAAAAGCTGATCCTTCATTGTCTAAATATTTTAATCTGATCGGCCAAAAGCCAAAGGTAACCAAAAATGCAAGATGGCATTTTGCTTTGAAAAATTGCATCCTCACCAGGTACTATACCAGAGGTGACAGCACAACAGAGCAAACTGTTTTGCCAGTTGAATACCGTAAGCAAGCCTTACATCTTGCCCATGATATACCTCTTGCAGGGCATATGGCATACTCTAAGACCAGATCAAGATTACTAACACAGTTTTATTGGCCCAAATTCTGCAATGACATTAAGCAATATTGCAGAAGTTGTGACATCTGCCAAAAACTAGTAAAGAAAGGTAAACACCCACAGGCAAAGTTACAAATCACTGACTTAGCCAGTCGACCTTTTGAGAAAATATCTGTCGACATAGTAGGCCCTCTTAATCAGATAACAACCAGAGGGAATAAATATATTATTACCCACATTGATCTATGTAGTCGCTGGCCTGAAGCGATTCCGCTAAAGAACATAACTGCCAATGATATAATGGAAGTTTTCTTCCATATATTTTCACGGATAGGATTTCCAGACACTATCCTATCAGATAGGGGAAGTCAGTTCATTGCCGCATCTACTCAAGCTTTCACCAAAATGTTAGGAGTGAAGCAATGTTTCAATTCTCCATATCACCCTCACTCAACGGGGATCATAGAAAAGTTTAACGGTGATTTAAAGCATATGCTTGCTAAAGTCACGCAAGAACACCCCAACAACTGGGACTTGTATTTGCCTGCTATACTTTTTGCTTATCGCGAAGTGCCACATTCTAGTACTGGGTTCTCTCCTTTTGAACTTATCTATGGTGCCAAACCACGTGGCCCATTGACTATCTATCATCAAATGTTAACTGAAGCCACTCCATTACTTAAACCCATATCATCATACGCATACGTTACATCATTGCGTGAAAGAATCATCAAATCTTGTATAATTGCAAAAGAAGCACTAAAAGTATCTGGTGCTACATATAGACAATATGCAGACAAAGGTAACAGGACAATAACGCTGACACCTGGACAGGACGTACTTCTTCTCTTACCTAGTGACCGACACTTATTGACTGAGTCTTGGCAAGGACCATTTAAAGTTATAAGACAGATTTCAGCTGTAGACTATGAGATTAAAATAAAAGACAAACACAAAATATTCCACATCAATATGCTAAGACCATATTACAACAGAGATAACGAACAAGACGATACAATAGCTTGTACAGTAATAATAGACCATGAAGATGACGAAGATAGTGACGAAATTCCAACACCAGCATTAGACACGACGAACTGCTTGAAAGAAATCAAAATAAACCCAAACTTAACTCAAGCAGAAACAGACAGCTGCAAACATCTCATACAACAGTACAACACCATCTTCTCTAACAATCCAGGACAAACAGAATTAGTACAGCATCACATCACACTTACTTCAAACACACCCATAAGATGCAGACCTTACACCATTCCAGTGCATTACAAAGAAAACTTACACCAGGAAATCATTAGTTTAGAGAAAAACAACATCATTAGACGATCCCAATCACATTTCTCATCTCCAATGGTCATGGTACGCAAAAAGGACAATACGATAAGACTCTGTATCGACTATAGGAAATTAAATAAAATAACGCTTCTAGATCTAGAACCGATGTCCAACTCTGAAGATCTACTGACAGAACTGACAGACTCTAGATTCTTTACGAAGGTAGACATGACAAAAGGTTACTGGCAGATAACGGTAGACGAACAGAGCAGACACCTGACAGCATTTGCCACACCTTGGGGACTGTACGAATGGTGCAAACTTCCATTTGGGCTGGTCAATGCCCCAGCGACATTCGTATGTATGACACGACTTTTACTAGTAGACATACCAAACATTATCTGTTACATGGACGACATTTGTGTTCACACAAAGACAATGACAGACCATATAAAGACATTACAGCAGACATTTGATCGGATCAGACAGCACGGACTGACGGTAAAGCCTACGAAAGTAGACATAGCCTATCAGGAAATATCCTTCTTGGGGTACAAAATATCTAATGGCTTTGTCACGACAGACGATAACATCGTTTCCAAAATACTGAAACTCTCACTTCCGACTACGAAAAAGCAAGTCAGAAGTGTGTTAGGATTACTAAATTATTATAGACAGTTCATACCTGATTTTGCTGAACTGACTGAAAAATTTACTAACCTACTAACAAAAGATCAACCTGAAAATATTGTAAACAATCAATGCCTAAAATGTGCATTCCAGAAAGTGTTATCGTATTTCTCTGAGAATAGTTTAAAGAATCCCATTCTCAAATTGCCAAATTTTCTTATTCCTTTCAGATTACGCACAGAGCTCCGTGGCCATTGGAGTAGTTCTGTTACAGGAACATGATAACATCCTACACCGTGTATACTACCTCTCTAGAAAATTGAAACCTAGAGAACGCTCTTGGTCGACACCGCAGTTGGAAGCACTTGCTCTAGTTGAGGGTATAACTAAATTTTCCAGATTCCTTCTGGGACGTCATTTCATTATTGAGTCCGACAATAGTCCGTTGAAATTTATTACTTCAGGAATGCCTACCCACCAAATAATAGCGCGCTGGTCTCTTAAACTCCAAGATTACAGCTTTGAAGTTCGACATATTGCAGGCAGAACCAACACAATTGCCGATCTGTTGTCCCGTTGTCCGACCGACCCAGTAAGCACTAATGTCTGAGTGCAGTGTGTTAAATATGCTCAGACCAACACAGCCATCAGTGAAGATTTTTTTTCCCACGAAAAGCTGTGTGTCTACTCTATGATGTGATAGGGTTTAATCCCATTATATATAGTTTTCTTATTTTATTATTACTGTAGTAAGTGTCTTGAATAATTGTGTAGTGTGTGGTAGAAAGCGAACAATATTAATTGTACATATACTACGAAACAAGAACAGTGCCACATTCGCTCTGAACTTACCGCAAGCGAAATATCCAATTTATCAGTGGTATCTGCGAGTGGAACACTTCCAGTGATATTTTTAATCCGTGTGTGAAAGAGTGAACTGAACTTTGACATTTACACCACTGCAGTCAACGAAATACAGACGTTTTTAGAGCGAAACATCCAACACATGAACGATCAGAACAGTTACATTCCGAGTTGCTACATCAGACCGGAACACGTGTGTTATAGAATTTTCAACATCAGCTGTTCGTGTGTACTTCCGGATAATTTAGAAATTTAGTCCAAAATTAGCAGACGACAAACAAAACCTTAAAAAGGTATGACGCTTCTAAAATGTTTAAGAATCATCAATTTCGAATACACGAATTGTGTATTAATAGTGTTTCAACTAATGTAATCTTAGAATCATATCTTGATTAACTTATTCATACTATCGACATTTTTTCGCTAGTATGGAAAAGCATCAAGCGATGACGCTGAGAAATAGAAAAGTAATTGTAAACTATTAAATTTAAGATTGTTTGAAATTATGTCCCTTGCATTTAATTGTTATTACATTATTACACCAAGGGCGATAAATTGAAATGTATTTGAATATGTGTTGTATATAAATAGACATGCTGTTGCCAGATTGTTAACACTCCAAGATGTCATCTGCTGGGCATGGTATAGGGTTACCGACGTTGTAGACCGACGGAAGAGCGCATGGCCAAATGAGGTCGGAACTCCAACGTTGAATACGGCTTATAAATAGGTCGTATTACGGTCTTACCAGATGTTGTTTTGTTTACAAAGAGCATATTATTACTTTTTTTTCGAGGTTGCGAGGTAGTTGCTTGGAAAGCTGTTGCTACCGATCAGACTGGGTCAATATTGCAACTTAGGTAATCATCCATCGAGAGGATGTAACTTGGCAAGTGGTAAAAATTGAACACCACATGTCTTAAAATACAACTTGCATTTCTTATGTATTTCTATGCCATTATATGTATTATTATGTATTTCTATACCAATGTATATAACAAAAGAGGGAACGATTCTGACATGGTTAAATATTAACCCGCTATGTATATAGAGTATACATGAAAGATGACATCTTTCATGAAAGGCCCCGGGGGAGCGTGTCAGAATCTGGAATGCCTCCAACTGAGATGCAGGAACATCGTTACGCCCGCCAGGCGAATAGTTCCCAACCGGGATGCAGTGACATCGTTGCGCCCGCCAGGCGAGTATTGGTTACCTGCCCACGGGTTGCTGGCTGACGCAATAGCCAGCGGTCAGGCAAGGACAACGCAAGACGCACGCAGGCCTCGTGAAGCCAATCCACAGAGGGCAAGCGCGTTGCGAGAAACAGACAGACAGCTTGGGGTACTCGGACCAGACAGGACGTATAGAGAGAGAAAGGTTTGTGTAGTTCTGTGCCCGAAAGTCGAGTGCTTGTACATCTTGTGAGATAGACTGTAAGCTGTGGGTTGTCTGTAAGTGTATTGATGTACCATATATGTAATGTAATGATTATCACATGCCAAACTAGATCGTATTGCATGTGATCGGTAAATAAATCCATTGAACTTCGTGTCGTTGTGTCTCAAGTCCAATCATGTTGTACTTGTACTTGTCTCACATGTGTTAGGGATAACGAGCCAAGTTTAAGACTCTGACAACTGGGACTGCTCACTGTCTCAAAGAGTCAGCTGATGAAGTTAGAGCGCATACAGAACGAAGCTATGCGGGTCATTCTGGGATGCACCAGAGACACTCCAGTAGTGTGTATGCGTTACATCCTTGGACTGCCTACTGTTGCTGGTAGGCACAAGGTGATGCAAGCGAAAGCATACCTCAGAGTAGCTGCAGACATAGATCACCCGTTGCATGAGGCGCTGGACGTAGTTAAGGGTCAGAGACTGATAAGAGGGAAATCATGGATGGCTCAGGCGGAGGATATGATCAGACAGGTGTGCCCCTCGAGAACATCAGGCGAGGAGATGAGTGGGTCAGAGTGTCAGCCGTGCAGTCAGACTTGTGCAGAGTTATAATCACATTGAGCCGGGAGTGCAGGGAGTGTCCAGCAGGGGCTACGGAAGTGGAAATTCAGCAACTAATTCAGGAAAATTCTCGCCCGGGTGATGTGATTATCTACACGGATGGGTCGGTGTTGAGAGGTAGGAGAAGTGCCTGGGGGTTCTTGGCAAAAACTAATGGTCGGCGTTTGGTGCAGGAGAGCCTGGCGTATGATGACACTACATCTAGCTTAAGAATGGAGGTGGAGGCGGTCAGTGCAGCTTTCCGCTGGATAGAAAACACGATACATACACACATTGTGATTGTAACTGACTCAGAAAGCATGAGAAGGGTGAGAACAGGCAAGCTTCGTGCAGAGTGGCTTGCTTCGCTTCGGAGGTCACGGGTAGCAAGCATCACTTGGATCTTTTCTCCTGGGCATGCCGGTGTGCTGGGGAATGAACAGGCGGACAGATTGGCTGGCTCGGCAAAACTTTGTGGAGTATTGATGCATGACAAGGCAGACGTGGTTGCAGCCTTGTGGGAGCACGTGTACACCTCGGAGGAGCAAATGGATCACCATAGTCTGGTAAGAATGAGACAGCGAGGTGTGACGAGGGGATCTGGCCGACGCTCGACGCTCAGAGGAAAGACAAGACGGACATATAATCAGATTGCTACTGGAACGATTAGTGTTGGAACTCTTCGCTGGCTGCTGAGGATGGGGACGGAGCGCTTATGGGAATGTCCCGAATGCTGTGATGTCGGTTCCTAAATCAATCAATCAATCAATCAAATCAAAGATTTATAAACTCTTTGTCTACAGTTATTTACAGGCATATGAGTTATAATAAATAATGATATAATCTTTAATGCATTTTCATAGTTTTCATAAAAATAATGCATCTATTTAAATAGTGAAAATTTTCTAACTCATCTTTTTATTTTTCTTCAACAGCACATTAATTTTTTTTTTTTTTTTTTTTTTTAAAATCTTTTTCATATGTATGGCGCGTTACACCCACATTGGGCATTTCTTGTTGTCAAAGAATTGCTTCATAAGAGATGTTGAATGAAAGAATGTATGAGAGGAAATAGAGAAGAAGGGCAGAATGTAGGACCGGCCTGCGATTTTCGTTTTGTGAGAGAAAGTTAGTTGCATATCGTTTGCAGTACTCTGCAGTCAACCCACCGCCCACCATTTATTGGCTGTTCGTGATATCTTGGTAAGTTTACATTAGATAGATCTCTTCCAATCATATTTTCTACTATCAATCTATCTATTCTTCTATTATATCTATACTTTTTAACGGGAACGGGCCGAACATAGATAGAACGAACGAACGAAAGAACAAACTTTATTTTCAAAGGGTAACAAATTGGGCACGCAGGCCCGTCTTACATTCGGCCCTTCCAATCACTCATCTTTCTTTCATCAGCAGTGCATAGGAAAAAAAACATTGTCACATAAATTTTGTAAACATAAACAATGCATATTACTATGTTATGAGACACATCAACCACCCACCCGTACATCTCTCATTCACTCCAACTCCACCACCCAACCACACACATACCCACACACACATACATGCCCCTACCCATCCACCACATCCCTACACCTACACATCACCCCACCCACTCACACCTCTCACCCACCACACACCCCATCCACCCACACCCCAAGCACACATACATTCCCCAACCCACACATCCCCCACCCACATACATCCACCCACCTACACACATATCCTCTACCCGTCCCATTACCCACCAACAATCACTCACTCAAATATCCTCCTCCACCCACACACCTCCAATCACCCAGCCAAACACACATTCCTCAGCCACACATTCCCCACACACTCACACATCTCCCCGTCAACTCACATATTCCGCACCTACCCACACACAAATTCCGCACCCAGCCACATAATCTCTCATCTCCCCCAGCCCACTCACAGATCCCTAGCCCACACCTACACACATCCCCTACCATCTCCAAACCTATACACACTCACCCACCCACATATCTTCTACCCACTCACACATCCTCTACCCACCCATCCCCCAACCAAACATACCTTAACCACACACTTAGATAGATAGATAGATAGATAGATAGATAGATAGATAGATAGATAGATAGATAGATAGATAGATAGATAGATAGATAGATAGATGGATGTATGGATGGATGGATGGATGGATGGATGGGTAGGTAGGTAGGTAGGTAGATAGATAGATAGATAGATAGATAGATAGATAGATAGATAGATAGATAGATAGATAGATAGATAGATAGATAGATAGATAGATAGATAGATAGATAGATAGATAGATAGATAGATAGATAGATTGATTGATAAATATATAGATGGATGGGTGGGTGGGTGGGTGGGTGGGTAGACAGACAGACAGACAGACAGACAGACAGACAGACAGACAGACAGACAGATAGATAGATAGATAGATAGATAGATAGATAGATAGATAGATAGATAGATAGATAGATAGATAGATAGATAGATAGATAGATAGATAGATAGATAGATAGATAGATAGATAGATAGATTGGGAACGGGAGCTTATATGACTACTTATATGAATTAAATGAGATGCTCCCCACCAGAGCCTGGGCGAAGTCGGGCCGGGTCGGACAGACAGATAGACAGATAGACAGATAGTCGGGAACGGGAGCTTATATGACTACTTATATGAATTAAATTAGATGAACCCCACCAGGGGCTGGGCGAAGCCGGGCCGCGTCAGACAGACAGACAGACAGACAGACAGACAGACAGACAGAGAGACAGACAGACAGACAGACAGACAGACAGACAGACAGACAGACAGACAGACAGACAGACAGATAGATAGATAGATAGATAGATAGATAGATAGATAGATAGATAGATAGATAGATAGATAGATAGATCCCCGCCAGGGCCTGCGCGAAGCCGGGCCGGGTCATCTAGTGTGTGTATGTATATATATATATATATATATATATATATATATATATATATATATATATATATATATATATATATCCCAGTATATATATATATATACGCACAGACATACACACTCACACTCCCTTACTCACTCACACTCACTAACTCTCTCACTCACTCTACAGTAGTGTGCATGCGATTATATTATACATGATAAAATCAAGTGGCATAGATAGTGATACCTCGTAATATGAAAGATGAGAATACATACTCTCTCTCTCTCTCTCTCTCTCTCTCTCTCTCTCTCTCTCTCTCTCTCTCTCTTTATTTTTTTAATTTTTTTTTTTATAGACATACACACATTCTTGCACTCATTCACTCTCTCTCACTCACACTCACTAACTCTCTCACTCACTCTACATTAATTTGCATGTGTTCATTTTATGCATGTTAATATCAAGAGGCATTCAAAATGAAACAATGAAAATGAGAATACATAAAAAATATGGAATAGCATGTTAGATTATATGCGTGCACGCAACTCTCTCTCTCTCTCTCTCTCTCTCTCTCTCTCTCTCTCTCTCTCTCTCTCTCTCTCTCTCTCTCTCTCTCTCTGTCTTCTCTTCTTTCTCTCAGACACACGAAATCACACACAACATACACACGCAAATACACACATATATCCACGCACATACAAACACCAACACACATCCACACCCGCATACACATACTTACGCACACGTACTCACATAACTGACGAATACACATTCCCTCGCATACACTGCATGCATGCACACTTACACACACAAACATATACACATACATACACGAGCACACACACACACATGCATACACACATATACACGCGCACATACATATAAACACATATAAACACACATGAACGGACACCTTAACACACATACAGACACACACACACACAAGCACGCACACATACATACATGTACACACACATATACACCCATACACATATACTGACATGCACACACACATACATCCACACATATAAGCACACACACGCATAGACACGCATAGACACACCCATCCATCCACACACATACATGCTGATTCACATAATCACTAAAACTAATATGAATAAACTCCCACCCTTTTCACGGGTACACACTGTCGACTATCGGGAGCATCCTCAAAAGAACATTTAAAATTGGGGGGAAATTTGGAAAAATTAAAAAATATGGAAAATGGTGATGAAAATATGGTATACATTGTGTAACGTAACTATAAAATAATGGTCCAATCCAGTAAGATAATTCCTGGAATTGACATAAACATGATGAAATAAGCAGTGCATGTTAAATTCAATTGGCAGTAAAAACGCTAATATGAAAGATGAGGATACAGAAATAAATATGGCATAATGATATGTTTGAGCTCATCTCTCTCTCTCTCTCTCTCTCTCTCTCTCTCTCTCTCTCTCTCTCTCCCCTCTCTCTCTCTCTCCCCTCTCTCTCTCCCTCTCTCTATTTATTTTTTTTTCACGCACACTGGCACACTAACTCTCTCATTGTCTCATTCTCTCCCTCTCTCCCACTCACTATCTCTCTCTGCTTATACGCACTCACTCTCACACTGGCCCTCACTTACACACACACATACTCACATATTCACTCTCACTCAATCTCTCACTCACTCTCCCACTTACACTCACTCTCTTTCTCTCTCTCTCTCTCTCTCACTTACACTCACTCGTTTACTCTCTGAACCACACTAAATCACTCTCTTATTCGCAAACACAGACAAGCAAACAGACACACACACTCACTCACTCTCACTCAATCACTTTCTCTTGTACTCTCTCAATCACCCTCTCTCTCTCTCTCTCTCTCTCTCTCTTACACACTCACTCTCACACTCACTCACTCACGCACACTCACTCACTTTCTCGCTCTATCACACAGACAGGCAGACACAAAACACACCCACTCTCTCAGATTCACTGATTCTCTCACTCAATCTCCCACACATACCTCTACACACACTCACTCACTTTTACACTCACTCAGGCATACGCGCATGCATACTCTCTCTCTCTCTCTCTCTCTCTCATACTAATTCTCCCACTCACACTCTTTCTCTCTCACTCTCTCACCCACTCTCTCACTCACACACACACAGTGAAGAATGATAGTGAAAAAAATGATATCAGTAGGTGACTTATGGAGGCATATATTCGGTATGAAGTAAGTATTGAAAGAGTTTTTGGTTGAATGTGTAGAGACTCATTGGAGTTTTCAGATCTGGTGGAAGGCTATTCCAGAAGTGAGCACCAGAGTATGCGAAACAGGTTTTGTATAAGTCCAATCTAGGCTTAGGAACCTGTAGTAAATTTAAGCGCTTACTGTTCATTGCATTAGATTGAATTAACGGTAGAAGATACTCTGGGGTATTTTCAGATATAATTTTATTCACTAATTTGGCTTTGTTAAAAGGGAAACGCTTTCGAAGTGGTAGACGTCTTAAATGGCTGTATAATTTATTACTTTCAACGTGCTTTATGCTAGAAACTAGACGTATAGCGCGGTTTTGAAGCGAACACAGTCGTTTCATATTAGATTTAGGGCAACCATCCCAGACTGTGGAACAATAATCGAGAGGTGATTGGATATAGGATGCGTAGAATATTTTTCGTGTTCTTTCATCCAAAAAGTGCTGAATTTTAGCAAGTTGGTAAACCTTTTGTGCTATTCTCTTGGTAAGGACGTGAACATGAGAGCTCCAGTTTAAATGTCTGTCAATTAAAAGACCTAATGTTTTATGTTCATTTACATTAATTATGGGTAACGTATCCACGTGGAGCGCGAGCGGTGTCCCAGTTATGGCTAGGGTCTGTAGTTTTTGTCTGGTCGTTATTAGCATGGATTTGGTTTTGTCGATGTTAATTAACATGCGGTTTTCATTGCTCCATCTACTAAGGTTGTCAAGTTCGTTTTGTAAAGAGCTCGCTCTAAGTCACTAAGGCTCTCTTGACTAGTGTATATAGTGCAGTCGTCCGCAAATAGGTCACACGAAATATTCAGGTATAAAGGAAGATCGTTAATATACACTGCAAAAACCAGCGGACCTAGTATTGAGCCCTGAGGCATACCGATATTAAGTTGTGTGGGTCTTGATAGACAGTTATTGAAGGACACTACTTGTTGTCTGTCAGATAAAAATTACGTAATTAGGTTCACCATATTGGTGCTAGTCTTCATTTGTTTTAATTTTCTAATTAAAATATCATGATCTACCATATCAAAGGCTTTTTTAAAGTCTACAAATACTGCTCCACAAATTTTGCCATTGTTGATACAAAGATGCCAGTTATCGGTCATTTTTTGTAAGGGCACTATGGCAAAAATATTTAGGTCGAAACCCAGATTGACTGTCAATTATTAGATTGTTGTTAATTAAATGATGTAGTGTTATTTTATGTATGTGTTTTTCTAATGACTTTGATAGCGACGATAGTAAGGAAATAGGTCTATAATTACCCAAGACGCTATTATCAGTTGAGCCATTTTTAAATAGAGGATAAACTTTAGCAACTTTAAAGGCAGATGGAAAGTAGTTTTTGGACAGGCACTGGTTATATATGAACGTTAATGACTCACTAATAATTGGTGCAGCACACCGAAGATGTCTATTACTGATACCATCTAGGCCTTCTGAATTTGTTGCTTTGAGATTCGAGAGATATTTATATACTTCTGCATCAGACATCAAGGGAATCTCATGGGGAATATGTCTAGAGCACTTTCCTTCACAGAATGATGACAGTGAACTTAAATTACATACTGAGTCTGGTATTGAGGACTTTAGATTCTCTATTTCTGATTGCAAGAAGTAACTGAAATCCTCGCATGTTATAGTGTTTGATATTGCTGACTCTGAATATTACAAGCACATTACACATTACATTACATTATAGTACGTTACATTACAAGTAAATTACAAGTACCTCTGAAGTCGGAGTTGGTTCGCCTGATGGCGAGGGACACTGTTAATAGGGAAAGAACATCTACACGCAAAATTCAGACCATCACTACTTTAAAAATAGTGTGTATGGACTATGCTTGAGTTCAAAGCGACGAGCGGGAAAAATATTATTAAAATATAGAGTATTAATGAAATGATAAGGACATCCATGCATCATAATAATACAGTGAAGTCAAAAAGCGAGGAATAACTGGATGACTCAAGACATCTTAAAGTTGATGGACACGATTTTCGTACAATTATGAGCAATGTCACTAAGCTTCTACACAGAATCATCATGAAAATAACAAGAAAGAAAATGTAAATGGATATTGGTGAAGAATGGTAAGGATTTGTGGAGGAATAATGCAATAAACACATTACGAACACAAAAATAACGATCTGTAGATACACAGAGAAACATATATTTGTGGTTAATAGACTTTATTGGGAACAATCTCAGAATAATAAAGAATATTTACTTTAATTAACCAAACAGTAGCAATTATAATGGGAAACAAAAAGGACAAATAAGAACAAATAAAGTAAAAAGTATGACATGGATGTGCTTTTTTACCGGATTCCTTAGCTCGCTCTCTCTCTCTCTATCTCTCTCTCTCTCTCTCTCTCTCTCTCTCTCTCTTTCTCTTTCTCTCTCTCTCTCTCTCTCTCTCTCTCTCTCTTTCTGTCTATCTATCTATCTCTCTCCTTCTCTAGACGTATTAGAGAGAGAGAACGAGAAAGAGAGAGAGAGAGAGAGAGAGAGAGAGAGAGAGAGAGATAGAGAGAGAGAGAGAGAGTGAAAGATAAAAGAGAAGCCACGAATATGAATTGCAGGGTATAATATCAACAATCTATATTATGCAAATGATACAATATTGATGGCGGAAAATGTAAACGATCCACAACATTTAGACATTGTAGAACCAAAGAGTACAAAAAAGGACTCTCCTTGAATATCAAGAAAACAGTTACAGTAAAATGTGACACTAACATGTGAAATAATAATAGAAGAGATAATGCATAACCAAGCTGATACGTGTGATTATTTAGGGACACATATAACATTATATGCCAGATACACTGCGTGGATCAAGAGCAGAATATTTCAAGCAAAATGCTTATTTCAGAAAATGAAAAGTTCCTTGTGCAATAAGTTACTAACATTGAATGTAAGAAAAAGAATGCTGAAATTGAAACTGTTTGACTATTTGGCAGTGCATCTGGGAACGTAAATGAACAAATTATGAAGAGCTTGGAAGCAACAAAGATGTGATCCCTGTGATGAGGAAAGAGGCATTGGAGAACATCGTGACCAATGGAAAGATCCATCGCAAATGAGGTAGACCAAGAGAAATGAGGCTGGATGGATTGAGATGGTGGCATGGAGGAATAGCATCGGCAGAGTTGATCCAGAACACCAAAGACCGAGCTATGTGGAGAAACATGGGTACCTACGTTTGTTGGTAAGGTACATTATATATATATATATATATATATATATATATATATATATATATATATATATATATATATATATATATATATATATATATATATATAATCTTCTTCTTCTTCTTCAGCGTTCCGAGCCATTGAGGTTCTTTGCTGCAGATACAATCCGTCTCCATTAGTCTCTCTGGTTGACCTTCTCTTGCCAGTCGTTGATTCCAAGTGCTTGTAGGTCTGTATATATATATTATCTCTCCACCGTCTTCTTGGTCTATCTCGGGGTCTACGGTCATTTATTTCCTGAGTGTAAGCGAGTTTTGTTTTCCTATTATCTTCCATTCTTTCTATTTGCCCCAGCCATTGTAGTCTATTAGCCTTCATGATACCAGTGATTAGCGGGGACTTAAACAGATCATAAATGTCTTTGTTACTTCTTCTTTTCCACTCTCCACTTTGTGTATCCCTATTGGGTCCAAAGATGCGTCTTAAATCTTTGTTCTCAAAGGTTTGTAACAAGGCTTCGTCTCCTTTCGTTGTACTCCAGGTTTCAGAGCTATACAGCACAACTGGTCTGATCAGTGTTTTGTATATTGTGATTTTGGTGTAACGAGATAGTGCATTTGATTTTAGTAGATGTTGTAGTGCATAGTTTATCTTATTTCCAGAATTGATTCTAGTTTGTATTTCTTCCCATATGATGTTGGAGCAGTTGAAGATTGTACCCAGGTATTTGTATGTTTCCGTTCTTTTAATGGTCATATTATCTATTTGTATGTGGCCAGAGTTTTTAGCCATTCCTTATCTTGAAATTACCATATATTCTGTTTTATCTTGGTTGATAACCAGCCCCATCTGTTGGGCTTTTTCGTTTAAGTGAGTCAATATTTCTAATGTCTTTTGTTCATTCCCTCCCCCCCCCCCCTAAATATCCATATCATCTGCATAACCAAGCAGCTCGGATGTTCCTCCAATATCACATTCCTCCTTTACCTTCCTTACAACTTTCTCTAGAGCCAGATTGAAGAGTAGCGGCGATAGTGCATCACCCTGTTTCAAGCCAGATGTTATTTGGAAAGGGTCTGATTTCCTGCCTTTATATGTTACTATATTATAAGTATCTTCCACGCATAGTCTGGTCATGTTGATTAACTTCCTTGGTATTCCAAATTCCTGCATAGCATTCCATAGACTATTCCTATGGACACTATCATAAGCCTTTCTAAAATCCACAAAAATGTTATGGAGATCTATTTTATATTCCCAATTTGTCTCGGCTATTTGTCGTAAGATAAATGTCTGATCTATTGTTGATCTTTTTTTTCTAAAACCCGCCTGGTAGTCACCTAATATGTCTTCTGAATATGGTTTTAGTCTATTTAGTAATACTGCGGATAGTATCTTATAGCTTGTGGACAGTAGTGATATTCCTCTATAATTTACACATTGGAAATTGTCTTCTTTCTTAAAGATACGTATCAATAATGACTCTTTCCAGTCATGGGGTAATTCTTCTGTCCTCCAGATTGTTATTATTAGTTCGTATACCTTTAGATGTAATGCATGGCCACCTGCCTTTATAAATTCAGCTGCAATTCCATCAGCCCCAGTTGCCTTATTGTTTTTAAGTTGTGTGATTAGATATAGGGTTTCTTCAAATGCAGGTTCTTCAATTTGTGGTTCACACGTTAGAGAATCTTCCTGTGTGAAAGTGTTACTTGGAGCTTCACAATTTAGTAATTCAAAAACATATTCTTTCCATGTGTTACACATTTCCTCATTGGTATTTATCATATTCCCATTTTTATCTTTTAAACCATATGTATTGTGTTGGTGTCCTAGTTTCATTGACTTCAGTTCTTTAAAAAACTTTCTGGATTCGTTTTTCTAGTGATTAGTTTCCATATCTTTGATTATATTAATCATATATTCTCGCTTATGCTGTCGAACTAATTTTGTAGCCTCTTTACATTCATTTCTATATTGCTCTTCCTTTTTGATGTTGATGATGTCATTTAACCATAAATGTCTGGCATTCATTTTCCTAATGACTGCTTCTTCACATTTTTGATTGAACCATCTGTTCTTTCTATGCGTGGTTATTGTCGCGGAGTCCTCTACTGTTGAGAGAAGTCTCACAGGTACAGTAGAATACAGTGAGCCTAACCACTAGGAAAGACTCCCCACTGAAGAAATAGCAGACGAGTGGCTCGTGAAAAACAAAGAGAGTATGACAAATTGTCCCAGAAAAAGAAGTCTACTATTCTTACAGTGGCACAGGACTGCAGATAAAGTTGTACAGCTATACACACAAAGATGACAGCAAACTTAGTTAGCAGCGACACTATGATCCTGTGGAAAAGAATTTATCCCCCAGACTTGACTTGAACTATACAGCACAAAGAAGTCGATAAAGATGGAAGATTCAACTTTCGTCCTACTCTCACACTTGTGTGATCTAATTAAATGTTGGATATGAGGATAACAACCAGGAATTCTTATTTAGCCATAAGCGACAACACCGCTTATCACGATTTTAATACTGAACAAATAGAAATGTAAGTTCCCACAAGGAACGTAAAAGGCATAAGTGATGAGAAGTATAAAAAAAAAAAAAAACAATATGAAACTCAACCAATGTTCTCGGAGCGAGGTCTTAATCATAAGACGGTATGGTGGTAAGTCAAGCAAAGTATGGCCGTGACTCCAGGAAGGTGTTCAGGCACTCAGCTGCAAATGGTGTTTCCACCGGTGAAGATAGTAGTCTCTCCGGCGTTCCTCTTCGGGTCACCCTCTTCGCCAGTGGCCCACAGATCAGTTCTTTCAGAGTCGCGGATGCGCAAACTGAAATCTTATGCTGCTGGTGAGTTGCTCGGGTATACCACAACACTTCTAGTTCCAGAATCAGATTCTCACTACGGATCGGGGCACTTGTTCAATATAAAATTTTGGTTAGGCTTATTACTTATTTCAGTAATTTAATATTGACTTATTACTTGTTTAAATAATTTACTATTTTAAAAAACGCTTTTTGAACACCAAATTTGGCCCCGACCGTTGCCTGCAATGTCTAGCAGAAGAGTGAGACCGGACATGGAACTAGCACCAGCAAGTGGCCGTTTCCGGGCCCCGTTGTCTGTTGGTTGTAGTTGGCCAGGATAATTAAGCCAAATTAAATTATCCCATTACTATAAATACAAAATAACTCACTTTAATGTAAACATATGGTAAAGAATCTTTATAATATACTGAGTACTAAGCAAGATAGGAGGGTGCAGCCAGGCTTTCGCCACAGATGTCCCCCATTGGAAAAAGTACGTGACACGGACTTTTGCAATCTGGCTAAGCCCTCTTATTTGCTAGCTTTCACGCTAGTGTATGGGAACACTGAGTAGCGCAGCCCCAACCTCTTCCTTCCAATGTTTAGGTGAGACCCGTTGGCATTCTGGACAGGACTTGACATACCGTTGAATATCGGCGGACATTCCTGGCCAAAAATAGTGGCATGTAATACGCTGAGTAGTGGCACCCACTCCCATATGTCCACTGAAAGATATGGTGTGACCCATATGTAATATCTGATTCCGGAATTTATATGGAACAACAAGTTTCCCGTGGTCGTGATCCTTGGTTCCCGCCCGCCGGTACAAAAGCTTATCTTTCATATAAAAATCGCCTCCGTGAGGTGGATTCCGTGCTTTAGGTAGTTTACCAAAGCAGGGTTTCAGTGTTGGGTCTTCCGCTTGGGCAGCCCGAATTTCTCGAAGCAGTGGATTATTAAGACGAAGATCAGGTTCACTCGACAACTCTGCCTGACTTCTGGTCTGCACTGCTGCAACAATTATAGGTGATTTTGGTTCGCCCAAGTAGGCATACCGACATCCTAACATGAATGGGTACACTGGATCCTCCATCACTGCTGCAGAAATCGTCCCAGTGACATATTTAGATTCCACATCTACCTTTGCAATCTGCACCTCTATTGTCTCAGAGCTCATGGTGGCCCCCTTTATTGTAACGGTCTGTTCTGTTAGCTGGCCGGGTTTGACTAGGTATTTTGCGATAACTGAATAATACTGGAGTCCCGTATCATATAGACATCGCACCTGACTCCCATTTACCATAATAGTTTCGACCACAGGGGGTCTAGCATTGCTCCCAGAGTTCTTGTTGGGGTGGTCTCCGGTTTCTGTAGCTAGGCACGCCGCATAGTGGGTTTGGGGTTTATTCTTGCAGAACCGTGTGTGGTTATCCTGGTGTTTGCATTTTTTGCAGTATGGTTTACCCCATCCACTATGGTTTGTGGGTGGGTTTTTTGCTTGTTGTTGAAACCCATGATGTTGATGAGGACCCACATTTTGCCCTAATTGTCCTCTACTGTCCTTACCGGAGTTATTTGAATTCTTAGAGAGTTGTGGTTTTTCAACGTGAGAACTACTCCCAGCTTTGGTGGTATTCGCTTCCCCATGGGCCGTTAGATATCTTTCAGCCAGAGAGGTTATCTCCGCTAACCGAGCACCCCCATTTTCTGCCACAAAAGTCTGCATCGGTTTTGGCATTGTCTCCCTCATCTGCTCTGCCAAAATCATCTCCTCTAGCCCTGCGTAGGTTGCCTCGTATTCACTCAGTCCAACCCACTTGGTGAAATAAGTATGTAGCCGTGAGGCAAACTGGGAATAGGATTCTCCCTGTAATCGCTTGGCGTTTCGGAACTTCATTCGGTAGGCAGATGAAGTCAACTCATACCTCTTGAGTAGAGCACTTTTCAGAGAGTCGAAGTTCCGTTCCTGTCCAGGAGGTAGTTTAGAAAATATGTCATACGCTGCGCCGCGGAGTCCTTGTGAAATTTTTAAATTCCATTTGTCCTTGGGCAGGCTGTATGCTTCGGCCATCAAAACAAATTTGTCAATCCAGTTGTCCATCTGCTCTGTCTTTTCATCAAATGGGAGCAGAGGAAAACTCATGGATCCCAGAGAACCATTCTGTGCTGGAGGAGTATCTATACTATAGACTGGAGAACTTGCACTACTGAATCTTGAAGCATCTGGGTGTTGTAATTCCAGTCTTCTTAATTCTATCTCATGCTGCCTCGTCTGTTCGGCTAGTTTTAACTCCTTGTCCTTCTCCAGTTCAGCCTGTTTCATCTGTTTTTCGGATTCTATTTCCGCCATCCGGATTCTTTCTTCCCTTTGTTCTTGCCTCCATTCTCTTTCAGCCTCTCTGATATATTTCCTCAACTCATCTCCCTCATATCCCATGAATGTCCCTTTCTCAGTCAATTCCTGGGTAGTGGGTTGCGTTTCGAAAGACATACTTGAGCACTTAGAGATACCTGAAACCTTATAATACTCACGCACTATCTAGCAATCAACTTTTTTTTTCTATCAATATCTATAAACTCAATAAATCTTTGATGTAATTAACTTAATTAAGACACAAACATTTACCTTTTCTTTCGTCAGCGCCACTTTGCTTAACAATCAATTTATCACTAGGGAATATTTTATGGGAATATACCTCGGTGTATATGCAAGAATTTCAACTATAACAGAGAAGTATCCGACCAATAATATATGATACTAGACCTAGTAAGAATACCTCTCCTAGCAGGTTATCCAACAGTGATAGACCTATTGAGTAAAAGAGACTAAGAAAGTTGATCTTATACAGCACACGAGACACTAATATATGGTATTAGCTCTCGGACTGCTACCAATGTGTAGGATTGGTTTAAAATTATATCCCGGAAACGAGACACCAATCTGTCGCGGAGTCCTCTACTGTTGAGAGAAGTCTCACAGGTACAGTAGAAGACAGTGAGCCTAACCACTAGGAAAGACTCCCCACTGAAGAAATAGCAGACGAGTGGCTCGTGAAAAACAAAGGGAGTATGACAAATTGTCCCAGAAAAAGAAGTCTACTATTCTTACAGTGGCACAGGACTGCAGATAAAGTTGTACAGCTATACACACAAAGATGACAGCAAACTTAGTTAGCAGCGACACTATGATCCTGTGGAAAAGAATTTAGCCCCAGACTTGACTTGAACTATACAGCACAAAGAAGTCGATAAAGATGGAAGATTCAACTTTCGTCCTACTCTCACACTTGTGTGATCTAATTAAATGTTGGATATGAGGATAACAACTAGGAATTCTTATTTAGCCATAAGCGACAACACCGCTTATCACGATTTTAATACTGAACAAATAGAAATGTAAGTTCCCACAAGGAACGTAAAAGGCATAAGTGATGAGAAGTATAAAAAAAAAACAATATGAAACTCAACCAATGTTCTCGGAGCGAGGTCTTAATCATAAGACAAGTAAGTGGTAAGTCAAGCAAAGTATGGCCGTGACTCCAGGAAGGTGTTCAGGCACTCAGCTGCAAATGGTGTTTCCACCGGTGAAGATAGTAGTCTCTCCGGCGTTCCTCTTCGGGTCATCCTCTTCGCCAGTGGCCCACAGATCAGTTCTTTCAGAGTCGCGGATGCGCAAACTGAAATCTTATGCTGCTGGTGAGTTAGTTAGTTAGTTAGTTAGTTAGTCGACAGATCATCCTCGTTGCACATCGGACCATTCAGTCCATAAGTGCTCGGATCCCCTCCTCAGCAAATCCCGCAGCGTGTAGCGGCTAACGACGCCAGTTCTGTGTTGGTTTATCAATCTTCTTTGGCTTCCTGCGTAGTGTTCTTGTTTGGCCACCCCTCTTTTAATTTGCTGCTCTCGCAGTCTGGCCATTGTTGTAGATTCACAGTCATCACTTGGTTCTTGCAAAAGTCTCACTTCTCGTAGAGCATTCAGAATGTCAGCCTGGTCCATGGCGCGTCCGCCCTCAACAGTAGCCTCACCTGCGAGCTTGTCAGCCCGCTCATTTCCTTGTACTCCCGCATGCCCTGGCACGAAGATGAAACTAATCTTTGCCAGCCGAGACCGCTTCAGAGGCAGCAACCATTCTCTTCGGATCGACCCCTCCTCTATCCTCTTGATCATGTTCATTGAGTCGCTAAGGAAACAAGCCCTAGTGAATGTCTGTGTCTCGAGCCATGTTATTGCTTTACTTACTGCCATGACTTCCATGGTCAGGCTACTTGTGGTTTCAGAGAAAGCACCAGAGTCCTCCTCCACAATTCTCCCTCCGGCCCGAGCTGTAAAGGCCCATGAGCTTCTCACATGTCGGATGACCGACCCATCTGTGTAGATGACCGCGTCACTGTCTAGCGAATTCTCGAAAATCAACGCTTGTACTTCAGCCTCAACAGCAGCCGGATTTTCTTGTCTGCATTTTCTATCTAGTTGGATGCAAACTGAAAAGGATGTGCAGAAGTCTGTTGGCACTTGCACCCACTCCTAGCCAGGTTCTAAGTCCTCAAGTGAACACACCTGTTGAAGAATGTCCTCGGCTTGACCCATCCACGACCGTCCTCTTTTTAACCTGCTGCCCTTCACCTTCCTAATTTCACTATGCAGTGGATGCTGTGTGTTTGCGTTAATTCTGAGGTAGGCGCGTGCCCTGCAAACTTGCATTCTCTCTTCAATGGTTCGAAAATCAAGAAGGTAGCGCATCGCCCTGCATGCTGTATCTCTTGTACATCCAAGAATAATGCGCATAGCTTCATTCTGTATCCTTTCCATCCTTTCTATCTGCTTATGGCTGACAGTCAGGATTGCCATTGCATACTCCAAAACAGACATGACCAGCCCCTCGTACAGAAGACATAGATGGCGCTGCTCACAGTTTGCTGCCGCCATCACCCGCATCGCTGCCAAACCCCGCTTGGCCTTTGTTATCACCTGGTCTATGTGCACATTATAAGCAAGGCTTCGATCAAACCGTATCCCCAGGTAATTCATTGCCTGCGTTCTTTCCACCGTCTCTGAACACAGCATTACAGTTGGTGTTGGATTGTTGACAATATGATTATTCAACGAGAACCAAGTCACTGTTGCCTTTGTTGGGTTGACCATTGCCCCAGCTTCATCACACCAAGTACTTATGCGATTGAGTTCGGTTTGTAGCTCCACAGCAACCTCCTCTCTATCCTTACCCTGACGATACACTAAAACATCATCGGCATATGACAATGTCCTGCCAGGTCCAGTGATCTGCTCACTGGTGATTCTCACTGTGTAGGCGTTGAACAGTAGTGTTGAACAGTGCTGGTGAGTTGCTCGGGTATACCACAACACTTCTAGTTCCAGAATCAGATTCTCACTACGGATCGGGGCACTTGTTCAATATAAAATTTTGGTTAGGCTTATTACTTATTTCAGTAATTTAATATTGACTTATTACTTGTTTAAGTAATTTACTATTTTAAAAAACGCTTTTTGAACACCAAATTTGGCCCCGACCGTTGCCTGCAATGTCTAGCAGAAGAGTGAGACCGGACATGGAACTAGCACCAACAAGTGGCCGTTTCCGGGCCCCGTTGTCTGTTGGTTGTAGTTGGCCAGGATAAGGAAGCCAAATTAAATTATCCCATTACTATAAATACAAAATAACTCACTTTAATGTAAACACATGGTAAAGAATATTTATAATATACTGAGTACTAAGCAAGATAGGAGGGTGCAGCCAGGCTTTCGCCACAGTTATATATATATATATATATATATATATATATATATATATATATATATATATATATATATATATATATATATATATATATATATATATATATATATATATCATCATTGGCACCTTTCCGTCTAGACAGACGATAGTTTCGTACATTGTGCTTCAAAAAGGCTTAATAACTACGACCCATGGCGGTGGCGAGTGTGGCTGGTAAGGCCAATTCTTGCTGCAAATGTTTGCCCACAGTAGATGCATGTGAAAACATGGTCATTTCCACCATTGTCCACCATCTTACGTCTCTCATCCTCTGTGTGTGCTTTATCTGCAATCATTTTCTTCTTTGTCTTTATTCCATTTCTGATAGTTGCCCTCCATGCAACACGTTCAGCGGCGACGTGCTCCCAATGTGCATTATCAATGCCTGTATCAATCATGTCCCGCTTACACACATCTTTGTATCGTATTAGAGGCCGACACTGAGATCTCCTACCCGTCTGTAATTCACCAAAAAAGATGTCCTATGGTATTCTACCATCATCCATCCTCCTAACGTGTCCTATCCATCTAAGTCTACGAAGACTGAGCATGGAATACACCGTCACACAATCTGATCTTTCCAATACTTCAGTATTTGTGATTTTGTCTTGCCACTTTATACCAAGTATTCTTCGCAGACACCGCATATGAAAGCTGTTTAAACGTTTCTCTTGGCGTGAGTAAGTTGTCCAGGTTTCACTGCCATAAAGAAGAGTACTAAGGACACAGGCTTGGTAGACGAGGACTCTTGGTTTGGCAGTAAGCTTCCTGTTCTCCCAGACTCTTTTTGCTAACATGTTCATTGTTGTTGCTGCCTTGCCAATCCTGATGTTGATTTCCTGATCGAGGGATAATTTGCTATTTACCTCTGACCCTAGGTATGTAAAATGGTCTACTATCTCCAGTTCGGCGTCGTCAATAAAGATTGATGGTACACCATGTGCACCTTGTGACATAATCTGTGTCTTCTTTTTGTTAATTGTTAAACCAAATTCAGAACAAGCATTGGAGAATGCAGATAGTAGATGTTATAATTCTTCCTCAGACTGGGTCGTAATCGCAGCATCATCCGCAAAAAGCAACTCTCTGATTAGTACCCTGCTAATTTTGGTCTTGGCCTTCAATCTCTGAGCATTATAGAGGCCATCATCTGAGCGTAAGTGAATGTATATACCGTCATCCTGATCATGAAAGACATATTTCAGTAGAAGTGAAAAGTATATCCCAAAGGGGGTGGGGGCTAGTACACAACCTTGCTTAACTCCACTCTTGATTTCAAACTCTTCTGAAGTTGAGCCATCAAACTTGATTATACCCTTCATGCCTGTGTGGAACGATTCCACAATGGACAGAAGAGTTGGTGGGCAGCCAATCTTCTTTAGTGCTTTGAACAGACCCTCACGACTGACCAAATCGAATGCCTTTGTGAGGTCAATGAAAGCAATAAACAGTGGCTGATTTTGTTCCCGGCATTTTTCTTGCATCTGTCGCAATGAGAATATCATATCAATGGTAGACCGGTTCTGACGGAAGCCGCACTGTGATTCGGGGTAGACTTGATCTCCCAGGACTTGAAGTCTGTGCAGGACAATTCTGGCAAATACTTTCCCAACAGTACACAGAAGTGAGATACCCCTATAGTTGTTACAGTCGTTCCGATCTCCCTTGTTCTTGTACAGCGTTATGATGTTTGAATCTTTGAAATCCTGTGGGACTTGTCCTTCTCGCCAGTATAGCTCTATTAGCTGGTGGATCTGTAGAGCGAGTGTGTCTTGCCCACTCCTGATTACCTCTATTGGAATCCCATTGTTACCTGGAGCCTTGCCAGATACAAGCTCATTTATAGCACACTTAACTTCTGTTATAGTGGGAAGTGTGTCCAGGTGGTCAAGAGTTGGCAGGGCCTCTATGGCGTTGAGGGCATCATCCGCTAGCTTGGTCTCACTTGAGTAAAGCTCTAAATAGTGCTCAACCCATCTATCCATCTGCTGTTTCTTATCAGTGATGATTTCTCCAGTCAAGGTTTTCAGCGGTGCACTTCTTTTGATCATTGGACCACAGGCTTTCTTTATCCCTTCATACATGCTTCTGATGTTTCCCTTATCACTTGCGATTTGAATGGACTCACAAAACTTGATCCAATAGTCATTCGCACACTGCCTGGCAGCCTTTTGTACATCCTTCCTCGCTTGCTTCAGCTCACTCAGAGTGTTACGCGTTGGTCTTTCCTTGTTTCTTAAGAGAGCTATCTTCTTTTTATCAATCAAGGGCTGCAGTATCTGGCTGTTTGCCGCAAACCAGTCCTGCCTCTTATGATCCACAGTGCCGTAAACCCCTACCGCTGTTTCATAAATAGTTTCCTTAAGTTTACTCCATTTATCATTTACTATACAATTTTCTGATGTATCATTGAAAGCGTCTTCAAGTTGCTGTTGAAATTCAAAGCACTTTCCAGGATCGTGATTGTTAATAATATTAATCCTGGGGCTAAATTTGTGTTTATCTGTGTAGATTCTCTTAGGTCTCAGTCTAACCCTTGCAACAACCAAAGAATGATCTGTATCACAGTCAGCACTGTGGTAACTTCGAGTTAATGATGTATGGTTCAGATGTTGTCTCCGTGTGATAATGATGTCCAGCTGATGCCAATGGCCGGATCTTGGATGTTTCCATGTGACCTTATGCAGCTCTTTTGTTTTAAAAAAGGAGTTTGTAATACATAGGTCATTTTTAGTGCAATGCTCCAGCAGCCTTTGCCCATTATCATTCATGCGACCGATGTTGTATTTTCCAAGGCACACGGGCCATGAACTCAAGTCCTTGCCCACACGAGCATTGAAATCACCGAGCATATAAATGTAGTCGGATTTTGGAACTGCCTTTATCACAGATTCTAGCTGCTCATAGAACGTATCCTTCACATCATCAGAGAAAGCGAGTGTCGGTGCATATGCAGTGATAATGGTGGTAAATCCACAAGAGGTTGCCAAGCGCAGTGATAATAATCTTTAATTACCTCCAGCTGGGATATCAATCATTGCCAGTAGCGAATTATTCTCTGCAAAGCCCACACCATGTTGCCTTTTTTCTGCCTGTCCTCTTCCCTTCCAAAAATAAGGTGTAATTGTTTTTCCCTGAGTGACCCTTCCTCAGCGAGGCGAGTCTCCTGCAAGCCAGCAATATCAATGTTAAGACGATTGAGTTCAGCATCAATCACAGCCGTCTTTCTCACATCGTCAATATTTGTCAAGTCAGTGGAAACTCCTGGACACATGGTTCTTACGTTCCAGGTTGCAAGCCGTAGCTTGAGGTTTCTGTTATTCTTTTTATTAGTACCTGGTGCATTGGTTTTACAGCCTGCGAATCAGATTTTGTCCTAGCCCCAAGCACCCATTGAAGCAGGCAGGCTGTGGCGGATCAGCACCCAATTGGCCGGGGGCTGCCCAGCTTGAGGCGGGCGGTAGCTGATCAGTGACACCTGAAGGTGTCTCCCACCGTCAGAGGCAACACGTGGCGTCCCATGTCTACGCCAACTGACATATATACATATATATATATTACATTGGCATCTTTCCGTTTTGACAGACGATAGTTTGGTACATTGTGCTTCAAAAAGGCTTAATAACTACGATCCATGGCGGTGGCGAGTGTGGCTGGTAAGGCCAATTCTTGCTGCAAATGTTTGCCCACAGTAGGTGCATGTGAAAACATGGTCACTTCCACCATTTTGCACCATCTTACGTCTCTCACGCTCTGTGTGTGCTTTATCTGCAATCATTTTCTCCTTTGTCTTTATTCCATTTCTGATAGTTGCCCTCCATGCAACACGTTCAGCGGCGACGTGCTCCCAATGTGCATTATCAATGCCTGTATCAATCATGTCCCGCTTACACACATCTTTGTATCGTATTAGAGGCCGACCCTGAGATCTCCTACCCATCTGTAATTCACCAAAAAAGATGTCCTATGGTATTCTACCATCATCCATCCTCCTAACGTGTCCTATCCATCTAAGTCTACGAAGACTGAGCATGGAATACACCGTCACACAATCTGATCTTTCCAATACTTCAGTATTTGTGATTTTGTCTTGCCACTTTATACCAAGTATTCTTCGCAGACACCGCATATGAAAGCTGTTTAAACGTTTCTCTTGGCGTGAGTAAGTTGTCCAGGTTTCACTGCCATAAAGAAGAGTACTAAGGACACAGGCTTGGTAGACGAGGACTCTTGGTTTGGCAGTAAGCTTCCTGTTCTCCCAGACTCTTTTTGCTAACATGTTCATTGTTGTTGCTGCCTTGCCAATCCTGATGTTGATTTCCTGATCGAGGGATAATTTGCTATTTACCTCTGAAACTAGGTATGTAAAATGGTCTACTATCTCCAGTTCGGCGTCGTCAATAAAGATTGATGGTACACCATGTGCACCTTGTGACATAATCTGTGTCTTCTTTTTGTTAATTGTTAAACCAAATTCAGAACAAGATTTGGAGAATGCAGATAGTAGATGTTATAATTCTTCCTCAGACTGGGTCGTAATCGCAGCATCATCCGCAAAAAGCAACTCTCTGATTAGTACCCTGCTAATTTTGGTCTTGGCCTTCAATCTCTGAGCATTATAGAGGCCATCATCTGAGCGTAAGTGAATGTATATACCGTCATCCTGATCATGAAAGGCATATTTCAGTAGAAGTGAAAAGTATATCCCAAAGGGGGTGGGGGCTAGTACACAACCTTGCTTAACTCCACTCTTGATTTCAAACTCTTCTGAAGTTGAGCCATCAAACTTGATTATACCCTTCATGCCTGTGTGGAACGATTCCACAATGGACAGAAGAGTTGGTGGGCAGCCAATCTTCTTTAGTGCTTTGAACAGACCCTCACGACTGACCAAATCGAATGCCTTTGTGAGGTCAATGAAAGCAATAAACAGTGGCTGATTTTGTTCCCGGCATTTTTCTTGCATCTGTCGCAATGAGAATATCATATCAATGGTAGACCGGTTCTGACGGAAGCCGCACTGTGATTCGGGGTAGACTTGATCTCCCAGGACTTGAAGTCTGTGCAGGACAATTCTGGCAAATACTTTCCCAACAGTACACAGAAGTGAGATACCCCTATAGTTGTTACAGTCGCTCCGATCTCCCTTGTTCTTGTACAGCGTTATGATGTTTGAATCTTTGAAATCCCGTGGGACTTGTCCTTCTCGCCAGTATAGCTCTATTAGCTGGTGGATCTGTAGAGCGAGTGTGTCTTGCCCACTCCTGATTACCTCTATTGGAATCCCATTGTTACCTGGAGCCTTGCCAGATGCAAGCTCATTTATAGCACACTTAACTTCTGTTATAGTGGGAAGTGTGTCCAGATGGTCAAGAGTTGGCAGGGCCTCTATGGCGTTGAGGGCATCATCCGCTAGCTTGGTCTCACTTGAGTAAAGCTCTAAATAGTGCTCAACCCATCTATCCATCTGCTGTTTCTTATCAGTGATGATTTCTCCAGTCAAGGTTTTCAGCGGTGCACTTCTTTTGATCATTGGACCACAGGCTTTCTTTATCCCTTCATACATGCTTCTGATGTTTCCCTTATCACTTGCGATTTGAATGGACTCACAAAACTTGATCCAATAGTCATTCGCACACTGCCTGGCAGCCTTTTGTACATCCTTCCTCGCTTGCTTCAGCTCACTCAGAGTGTTACGCGTTGGTCTTTCCTTGTTTCTTAAGAGAGCTATCTTCTTTTTATCAATCAAGGGCTGCAGTATCTGGCTGTTTGCCGCAAACCAGTCCTGCCTCTTATGATCCACAGTGCCGTAAACCCCTACCGCTGTTTTATAAATAGTTTCCTTAAGTTTACTCCATTTATCATTTACTATACAATTTTCTGATGTATCATTGAAAGCGTCTTCAAGTTGCTGTTGAAATTCAAAGCACTTTCCAGGATCGTGAGTGTTAATAATATTAATCCTGGGGCTAAATTTGTGTTTATCTGTGTAGATTCTCTTAGGTCTCAGTCTAACCCTTGCAACAACCAAAGAATGATCTGTATCAGAGTCAGCACTGTGGAAACTTCGAGTTAATGATGTATGGTTCAGATGTTGTCTCCGTGTGATAATGATGTCCAGCTGATGCCAATGGTCGGATCTTGGATGTTTCCATGTGACCTTATGCATCTCTTTTGTTTTAAAAAAGGAGTTTGTAATACATAGGTCATTTCTAGTGCAATGCTCCAGCAGCCTTTGCCCATTATCATTCATGCGACCGATGTTGTATTTTCCAAGGCACACTGGCCATGAACTCGAGTCCTTGCCCACACGAGCAATGAAATAACCAAGCATATAAATGTAGTCGGATTTTGGAACTGCCTTGATCGCAGAGTCTAGCTGCTCATAGAACGTATCCTTCACATCATCAGAGGAAGCGAGTGTCGGTGCATATGCAGTGAGAATGGTGGCAAATCCACAAGAGGTTGCCAAGCGCAGTGATAATAATCTTTCATTACCTCCAGCTGTGATATCAATCATTCCCAGTAGCGAATTCTTCACTGCAAAGCCCACACCATGATGCCTTTTTTCTGCCTGCCCTCTTCCCTTCCAAAAAAAGGTGTAATTGTTTTCCCTGAGTGACCCTTCCTCAGCGAGGTGAGTCTCCTGCAGGCCAGCAATATCAATGTTAAGACGATTGAGTTCAGCATCAATCACAGCCGTCTTTCTCACATCGTCAATATTTGTCAAGTCAGTGGAAAATCCTGGACACATGATTCTCACGTTCCAGGCTGCAAGCCGTAGCTTGAGGTTTCTATTCTTTTTATTAGTACCTTGTGCATTGGTTTTACATCCTGCGATTCAGATTTTGTCCTAGCCCCAAGCACCCATTGAAGCAGGCAGGCTGTGGCGGATCAGCACCCAATTGGCTGGGGGCTGCCCAGTTTGAGGCGGGCGGTAGCTGATCAGTGACACCTGTAGGTGTCTCCCACCGTCAGAGGCAACGCGTGGCGCCCCATGTCTACGCCAACTGACAAGGACTTATAACCCGTAACAGTTGCCTCTCGCTTTGATTCCGAGACCGGTTAAGACCAGGGATGGAGTTACTGCCTCTCCATAGCACAAAGCCTGGGCTAAAATAAAGAAACCATGTGTTGCCCATGCAGCATGATCCCTTTCTCGGCCTGCCTAGTTCACTCCAGAGGAAAGTTGACACCTATAATCTGGAACAAGACAAGCTGCAGAAGCTGCCGGATCAGCAAAGCAAAGCTCTAACTGTCCGCCTGTCGGAGCTTCGATCCTAGACCAGCTGCCAACCAAGGCTTAGGGCCTGGTCTGCCCTGCCATGACTTATTTTGTCTTTGGGTTGCATTTCCTCGCACCAGGATAAGGCTAGTACCCTCCCAATTGCGCTCTTCCGCCCGAAGCCGTTGGCACAATGTGGGGTGTCGGGTTTGATAAGCGCCACCTAACATTCGGCGCTGACAGAAAGCAGGTAGTACCGTCTACTGTCATACGGTAGCTCAGTCATATCTGACTAAGACCTGACCCCCTTATATATATGATATATATATATATATATATATATATATATATATATATATATATATATATATATATATATATATATATATAATACATATACTGTCATGGAACGGCTGAGAATTCACCTAGCAAAACTCCCAAAAGTCCCATTCCCCTTTTCAGTAAGAGTAGAACAGCCGATCTAGTCGAAGGGATACAACCGAGGTATTAATGTACCCCACGCAAGGGCGATTGGTGGCCCTTGACTTCTAGACTATTCTGATGAGTGATGCTCAACCCAACCGGGTCCGCTAACGTATGCGCAATAACCTTCTCAGAACAAAGACCGGCTCAGTTGAGTTCCGGCATTGCGAGCAAGACGGTGTGTTTGGACGACTGTGTGAATTCGTAAATGGGAAAGAGGAAGCCAGTGTCTTGCTGTTTGTCAAAGAAAACTGACAGAACGTCCAGTGTTGGGACGGGAGCTCCTCAATTCTGAATGCACAGTTTGTCGTAAGGTTCTACTTTCTGAGAGACTTACGTGACGGGACCAGAGGAAGATGACTTGGTGAAGGCTGCTAAATGGCTGGCTTACCTATGTGCCGGAAAGTGCTGCTTCTAAACTACACCACGTGCCGGGAAGTCATTACACCACAGTCCAGTCCAGTCTCAACCGCTAAATGATCTTCAGTCAGTCCAACAAGTATTATGATGGCTACTCACGGGCGAGTATCGTGTCCTCTTGTCTGTGATCATTGTTGACATTGTGACCCACTAGCCAAACGGGTAGAGAGGAACTACCTTACCCTTTATTTCAGAATGGCCTGCTGTTCCGGGAAGAGTTTACCCGTTCGTACTAGGAACATTGGTGACCTTCATTACAGGGTCACGAGCTACCAGTACTGACTTTGAGTGACAGAGTCAACTTGAACTGTGCCAACTTTCTGTGCTTATAGGCCCAGTTATACCCATCCTGATCCCCTTAGAGACCACCATCTGTTTCCAGAACTTTGACATTGTTAAATGTGTGTGAAATGTTATGGTGGCTTCTTAGGACCGTTGTCTAGCACAGGCCTTACCAGTGAAGCTTGAAGGACAGGCCTGCAGAACTTCTACAGGGATGTTAGTCCAGAGTCATCACGTACCACCGCAACTTGGAGTCACCACATTGACGTGCTAGTCATTTCAGCTGAGTCCACCTCTCGGCAGAGATATTCCACGCTACGTGTGCAGATGAGTGACCTCTTTAACCTTGTGGTATCGTAACCAGTGTACAGTGATGAGTGAGACGGCCTGAGGCTAATCCTGACAGCCTTTTCTTCTATCACCTGGCGGCGGCCAGGAGTCTCTCATGAACATTCCCCTTGTTGATAATCCTCTTGTACATTATATCATCTAGTCATTATGTGTAGACACCAGAGTCGTGTCATCTGTTCTGGATGAGAGGTGAAAAAGGTATTGTCCAGCGGTTGATAGTGAGAGAGACAGGAGTCCAAGGGCTGGTGGGGTCTGTAGACTGAGATTTATTGTATTCCCAGAGTGCATCTATTCCGTTATTAAGATGTAATAGTATGCTTCCCTCACCCCAGGAAATACTACGACAATTATTAATAATTATTAATAATTATTATACATATAATACACATATAATACACATATATACATACATATAATACATATAATTATAATACATATAATATATAACACATATATAGGTCAGGTCTTAGTCAGATATGACTGAGCTACCGTATAACAGTAGACGGTACTACCTGGTCTCTGTTAGCGCCGAACGTTGGGCGACGCTTACCAAACCCGACACCCCACATTGTGCCAACGGCTTCGGGCGGAAGAGCGCAATTGGGAGGGTACAAGCCTTACCCTGGTGCGAGGAAATGCAAGCTAAAGACAAAATTGTCATGGCAGGGCAGACCAGGCCCTAAGCCTTGGTTGGCGACTGGTCTAGGATCGAAGCTCCGACAGGCGGACAGTTAGAGCATTGCTTTGCTGATCCGGCAGCTTCTGCAGCTTGTCTTGTTCCAGATGTAGGGGTGTTACCTTTCCTCTGGAGTGAACTAGGCGGGCCGAGAGAGGGATCATGCTGCATGGGCAACACATGATCTCTATATTTTAGCCCAGGCTTTGTGCTATGGAGAGGCAATAACTCCATCCCTGGTCTTAACTGGTCTCGGAATCAAAGCGAGAGGCAACTGTTACGGGTTATAAGTCCTTGTCAGTTGGCGTAGACATGGGGCGCCACGCGTTGCCTCTGACGGTGGGAGACACCTATAGGTGTCACTGATCAGCTACCGCCCGCCTCAAGCTGGGCAGCCCCCAGCCAATTGGGTGCTGATCCGCCACAGCCTGCCTGCTTCAATGGGTGCTTGGGGCTAGGACAAATTCTGAATTGCAGGCTGTACAACCAATCCACCAGGTACAAACAAAAATAAAAATAGAAACCTCAAGCTACGGCTTGCAACCTGGAACGTGAGAACCATGTGTCCAGGATTTTCCACTGACTTGACCAATATTGACGATGTGAGAAAAACGGCTGTGATTGATGCCGAACTTAATCGTCTTAACATTGATATTGCTGGCCTGCAGGAGACTCGCCTCGCTGAAGAAGGGTCACTCAGGGAAAACAACTACAACTTTTTCTGGAAGGGTAGAGGGCAGGCAGAAAAAAGGCAACACGGTGTGGGCTTTGCAGTGAAGAATTCGCTACTGGGAATGATTGAAATTCCAGCAGGAGGAAATGAAAGACTATTATCCCTGCGCTTGGCAACCTCTTTTGGGTTTGCCACCATTATTACTGCATATGCACCGACACTCGATTCCTCTGATGATGTGAAGGATTTGTTCTATGAGGAGTTAGACTCCGTGATCAAGGCAGTTCCAAAATCTGACTACATTTATATGCTCGGTGATTTCAATGCTCGTGTGGGCAAGGACTCAAGTTCATGGCCAGTGTGCCTTGGAAAATACAACATCGGTCGCATGAATGAAAATGGGCAAAGGCTGCTGGAGCATTGCACCAGTAATGACCTATGTATTACAAACTCTTTTTTTAAAACAAAAGAGATGCATAAGGTCACATGGAAACATCCAAGATCCGGCCATTGGCACCAGCTGGACTTCATCATCACACGGAGACAACATCTGAACCATATATCATTGACTCGTAGTTACCACAGTGCTGACTGTGATACGGATCATTCTTTGGTTGTTGCAAGGGTTAGACTGAGACCAAAGAGAATCTACACAGCTAAACACAAATCTAGCCCCAGGATTAATATTATTAACACTCATGATCCTGAAAAGTGCTTTCAGTTTCAACAGCAACTTGAAGATGCTTTCACTGATACACCAGAAAATTGTACAGTAAATGAAAAGTGGAGTCAAATTAAGGAAACTCTTTATAAAACTGCCGTAGGGGTTTACGGCACTGTGGATCATAAGAGGCAGGACTGGTTTGCGGCCAACAGCGAGACTCTGCAGCCCCTGATTGATAAAAAGAAGAAAGCTCTCTTAAGAAACAAGGAAAGACCAACGCGTAACACTCTGAGTGAGCTAAGGCAAGCTAGGAAGGATGTGCAAAAGGCTGCCAGGCAGTGTGCAAATGATTATTGGATCAAGTTATGTGAGTCCATTCAAATCGCAAGTGATAAGGGAGACATAAGAAGCATGTATGAAGGAATAAAGAAAGCCTGTGGTCCAGTGATCAAAAGAAGTGCACCATTGAAAACCTTGACTGGAGAAGTCATCACTGATAAGAAACAGCAGATGGACAGATGGGTAGAGCACTATTTGGAGCTTTACTCAAGTGAGACCAAACTAGCGGATGATGCCCTCAACGCCATAGAGGCTCTACCAACTCTTGACCACCTGGACACACTTCCCACCATAACAGAAGTTAAGTGTGCTATAAATGAACTTGCATCTGGCAAGGCTCCAGGTAAGGATGGGATTCCAATAGAGGTTATCAGGAGTGGGCAAGACACACTCACTATACAGATCCACCAGCTAATAGAGCTATGCTGGCGTGAAGGACAAGTCCCACAGGATTTCAAAGATTCAAGCATCATAACACTGTACAAGAACAAGGGCGATCGGAGCGACTGCAACAACTATAGGGGTATCTCACTTCTGTGTATTGTTGGAAAAGTATTTGCCAGAATTGTTCTGCGCAGACTTCAAGTCCTAGGAGATCAAGTCTACCCCGAATCACAGTGTGGCTTTCGACAGAACCGGTCTACCACTGATATGATATTCTCATTGCGACAAATGCAAGAAAAATGCCGTGAACAGAATCAACCACTGTTTATTGCCTTCATCGACCTCACAAAGGCATTTGATTTGGTCAGTCGTTAGGGTCTGTTCAAGGCACTAAAGAAGATTGGCTGCCCACCAACTCTTCTGTCCATTGTGGAATCGTTCCACACAGGCATGAAGGGTATAATCAAGTTTGATGGTGCAACTTCTGAAGAATTTGAAATCAAGAGTGGAGTTAAGCAAGGTTGTGTACTAGCTCCCACCCTCTTTGGAATATACTTTTCACTTCTACTGAAATATGCATTTCGTGATCAGGATGGTGGTATATACATTCACTCACGCTAAGATGGCGGCCTCTACAATGCTCAGAGATTGAAGGCTAAGACCAAAATTATGAGGGTACTGATCAGAGAGTTGCTTTTTGCAGATGATGCTGCAGTTACGACCCACTCTGAGGAAGAATTGCAATGTCTACTATCTGCATTCTCCAATGCTTGTTCTGAATTTGGTTTAACAATTAGCAAAAAGAAGACACAGATTATGTCACAAGGTGCACATGAGGTACCATCAATCTTTATTGACGACGCCGAACTAGAGATAGTAGACCATTTTACATATCTAGGATCAGTGGTAAATAGCAAATTATCCCTAGATCAGGAAATCAACATCCGGATTGGTAAGGCAGCAACAACAATGAACAGGTTAAGAAAAAGAGTCTGGGAGAACAGGAAGCTTACTGCCAAAACAAAAGTCCTTGTCTATCAAGCCTGTGTCCTTAGTACTCTTCTCTATGGCAGTGAAACCTGGACAGCTTACTCACACCAAGAGAACAATTTAAACAGCTTTCATATGCGGTGTCTGCGAAGAATTCTTGGTATTAAGTGGCAAGACAAAATCACAAATACTGAAGTATTGGAAAGATCAGGTTGTGTGACAGTTTATTCCATGCTCAGTGTTCGTAGACTTAGATGGATAGGACATCTTAGGAGGATGGATGATGGTAGAATACCAAAGGATATCTTTTTTGGTGAATTACAGATGGGTAAGAGATCTCAGGGTCGGCCTCTACTACGATACAAAGATGTGTGTAAGCGGGACATGATTGATACAGGCATTGATAATGCACATTGGGAGCAAGTCGCCGCTGAACGTGTTGCATGGAGGGCAAATATCAGAAATGGAATAAAGTCAAAGGAGAAAATTATTGCAGAAAAGACACACACCAAGCGTTTGAGACGTCATTGTACTGAGCAATGTTTTGCCTCGTTGTTGGTGCCAAAAGTGCTGGATGAATCTTGTTTAATTCGACAATGTAGCAACAAATACATACTCTTGGTTAGTTAGTTAGTTGGTTAGTTAGTTAGTTAGTTAGTTAGTTAGTTAGTTAGTTAGTTAGTTAGTTAGTTAGTTAGTTAGGTAGTTAGTCAGTTAGTTAGTTAGTTAGTTTTTAGTTAGTTTTTTAGTGACCATATAATCCTCCTGGCACACATAACTATTAGTCCGTAAGTTCTCACATCCTTTCCTCAATAGCATCCTCGGCGTGTAGAAACTGACGACATCAGTGCTGTGTTGAGTGACCATTCTTCATTGGCTTCCCATATAGCGCTCTTGTCTAGTGATCGAGAGATTTTTGATTGGGGTTGGGTGGGTGGGGGTGTGTGGGTTCGTAGTGGAGGATGTCTGAGTCAGTGTGTGTTGGTGGATGGGTGGGGAATGTGTGTGTCGGTGGGGAGAGGTGTGTGGTGTGTTGTGTGGGGATATGTGTGTGGTGTGTGGGTGGGGGATGTGTGTGTGGGTTGGGTTATATGCGGGATTGGTGGGTGAGGGTATCTGTGTGGGTGTGGGTAAGGATATTGTGTCGTATGTGGGTGGGGGATATATGTGTGGTGTATAGGTGGGGGATGTGTGGTGGTATGTTGGTGTGGGATGTGTGGGTGAGGGATACGTGTGTGTGATGCGTGGGTTGGGAATGTTGTGTGGTAGGGGATGTGTGTGATGTGCGGGTGGGGGATGTGTGTGGTGGGGGATGTGGTTTAGGGCATGTATGGGTTGGTGGAGGATGTATGTGTGGGTGGTGGGGTGTGTGTGTGAGTGGACTGGGGATGTATAGGTGGTTAGGGAGGGTGTGTGTGTGTGGGCAGGGAGATGTCAGTTGGTGGGGATGTGTGTGTGTGGTTTGGGGATATTTGAGTGGATTTGCGATGTGTGGGTTAATGGGGGATCTGTGTGCGTGGGTGGGGAATATGTGGTCGATGGATGTGTGGTTGGAGGATGGGTGGTTGGAGGTGTGGGTGGGGAGAGGATGTGTGGGTGGAGGATGGGTGTGTGGGTTCGAATGTGTATGTGGGTGGGCGCGGGATGTGTGGGTTGGTGGGGGGTGATTGTGTGGGTGGCGAGTGTGTTTGGGTTGGGGAACAGGTGAGGGCAGTGTGTGTGGGTGAAGGATGTGCGGGAGGGGGATGGGTCGATTGGTGGGGTATGTATGTGTCTCTCGGTGTGTGTGTGTGTGTGGCTAGGTGGGTGTGTGTGTGTGGGTGGGGTGATGTGTGAGTAGGTGGGAGATGGGCCTCATAACATGGTAATTTGTCTTATTTATGTATTCTTCTTATATTTTTCCTTCTTATGTGAATGTATAATGCTCTTGATGAACGAAAGATGAGTGATTGAAAGGGCCGAATGTAAGACAAGATAATGTGTGTGGTGGGGGATGTGGTTTAGGGCATGTATGGGTTGGTGGAGGATGTATGTGTGGGTGGTGGGGTGTGTGTGTGAGTGGACTGGGGATGTATAGGTGGTTAGGGAGGGTGTGTGTGTGTGGGCAGGGAGATGTCAGTTGGTGGGGATGTGTGTGTGTGGTTTGGGGATATTTGAGTGGATTTGCGATGTGTGGGTTAATGGGGGATCTGTGTGCGTGGGTGGGGAATATGTGGTCGATGGATGTGTGGTTGGAGGATGGGTGGTTGGAGGTGTGGGTGGGGAGAGGATGTGTGGGTGGGGGATGGGTGTGTGGGTTCGAATGTGTATGTGGATGGGCGCGGGATGTGTGGGTTGGTGGGGGGTGATTGTGTGGGTGGCGAGTGTGTTTGGGTTGGGGGAACAGGTGAGGGCAGTGTGTGTGGGTGAAGGATGTGCGGGAGGGGGATGGGTCGATTGGTGGGGTATGTATGTGTCTCTCGGTGTGTGTGTGTGTGGCTAGGTGGGTGTGTGTGTGTGGGTGGGGTGATGTGTGAGTAGGTGGGAGATGGGCCTCATAACATGGTAATTTGTCTTATTTATGTATTCTTCTTATATTTTTCCTTCTTATGTGAATGTATAATGCTCTTGATGAACGAAAGATGAGTGATTGAAAGGGCCGAATGTAAGACGGGCCTGCATGCCCAATTTGTGACCCTTTTAAAATAAAGTTGATTTGATTTGATTTGACCATGTTTGACTTGGTGTTCTTTCATTCTAGCCAAAGTTGCAGAATTACATCCATTCCTTGAGTCATTTACTCATCCTACCTTCCTGAGCGCGCTGTCAGCTTCGTCGATTGCCCGTCCACTCTTCACGGCAGCTATGCCCGCAATCATATCTTCTCGTTGGTTTCCACCTACGCCGGTGAGTTTTTGTTTCAGATCAATAGTGTCGTTTAGTTTGACCAATTCAAATGAATCTGACGAGAACAAAAGCTTCACTTTCGAACAAGACCAATGACAATCCGTACGTCCGTTGTGTACGTCCGCTGGAAGAACTATTCCAGTCATATGTTAATATAGATTGTTTTCATTAAAGGCACATCTCGTACAGCTGTCAATCTGTGATCTCACGAATTATTGTCTCGCTATGGCGAGAGAAGAGATCGAGGATAAAACAGATCGTTGTTTTACGTTTTGCTTTATCTATTCATGATTACCAACATCTTTTTACCATAGTAATTGCCGAAACTTGTTTCCAGTTAATTATCATCACCAAATACCTTGCCGGCTGGCGTGGGCAATCATGCCTATCCACAAATTACGATCTCCGACTCTTCGTATCAATTCGTGTATTGACCCCCTTCCGTGCCATGACATAAGACTGTCAAGAATCTTCACACGCTGTCTTCCTCTATCTCTCTTACCGAAAATATTTCCGTTTGTCACAGCATGTTTCAGCTTTAGTCTTTCCATAATGTTGCCAAAAAACGATGACTGCCTCTTTCTGATGTTTGTGATAAGTTGTCTTTGCCACTCAACTTCCCTTAAAACGTCTTGATTGCTCATTTTAGCTGTTCATTTAAATTTCAGTATTCTTCTATAAAACCACATCGCCAAGTCTTCCAGGGATTTTTTTCGCCCGTTCATTAATTGTCCAGGACTCGCAGCCGTATGTTAAAGCTGGTTCTATTTGACATGCAAGAACTCTTTTTCTACCTTCCAGTTAATATGTATGTATTACTCTATACTACATCATCTTCTGGTCTATAAAATGGGTCTGGTATTGAATGCCCAATGCTACATGAGGCCTGTAAAAGAGCCCTTTACATACTTAGCTTTACTACCAAGCTTCAACCCATCAAATGCTCTGGTGTAAAATATAGACAATCCAATGACCAAGTCCTTCAAGACACAAATGAAAATCGTAAACTAATTAGAGAAATTAGACTCAGTCAACATTTTTGGTCACGTTATGATAAGAAATAAATTGGAGAACTTGGTGACAACTGGAAAGATCGAGGGGAAATGAACAAGCGGAAGGCAGAGAAGTAAATACAGAGAAGGCTTTACCACGTGGTATGGTGGAGACAAGAACATTGGGCTGATCCACAACTCTGGTGATCGAGTGAGAAGGCGAGACATGACCGCCTACGCTTACCGGCATGTCACATGATGATGATTAATATATAGAGCAACAGAATATAGCTTTCTCTGTCTCACCTGATCACCCCTTTAGTGTTCGGAAATTGTATCTAGGATTATTTGTTTCTTCCCCTTCCACATTTCCATACTGCTCTTTAATATTGGTCATCGTTATTGTCCTATTAGTATTAGTTCCTGTCATGATAGTACCGAATACAATTTGGTGAAATGAATTATTAATGACGCCGTCATAGAAAACAAGATGGCATAAATACGCTTATCAAAGGATATCTTTGTCACATCACTGTCACTTAGAGAGACAAGAGACAATGATGTATTCTGGCTTGACGACAGATGTACTTCTCTCAAAGGACGAGGCACCAAATAAATAGGACCATGCATTAGATGTGTAGTACATTCATCGCTGATCGTCTGAATCTCAATAATGAAGACCGCTGCCATTTTCTGTGTCCTCAGTGTCCTTATGGTGAGTCTTGTTGTTTCTAGCTGTGATTCTGTGTCCTCAGTGTCCTTATGGTGAGTCTTGTTGTCTCTAGCCGTGGTTCTGTGTCCTCAGTGTCCTTATTGTGAGTCTTGTTGTCTCTAGCTGTGGTTCTGTGTCCTCAGTGTCCTTATGGTGAGTCTTGTCTCTAGCTGTGGTTCTGTGTCTTCAGTGTCCTTATGGTGAGTCTTGTTGTCTCTAGCTGTGGTTCTGTGTCCTCAGTGACCTTATGGTGAGTCTTGTTGTCTCTAGCTGTGGTTCTGTGTCCTCAGTGTCCTTATGGTGAGTCTTGTTGTCTCTAGCTGTGGTTCTGTGTCCTCAGTGACCTTATGGTGAGTCTTGTTGTCTCTAGCTATAGTTCTGTGTCCTCAGTGTCCTTATGGTGAGTCTTGTTATCTCTAGCTGTGGTTCTGTGTCCTCAGTGTCCTTATGGTGAGTCTTGTTGTCTCTAGCTATG
Organism: Cepaea hortensis; assembly: GCA_963921405.1. Lineage (NCBI taxonomy): Eukaryota > Metazoa > Mollusca > Gastropoda > Stylommatophora > Helicidae > Cepaea > Cepaea hortensis. The sequence continues at coordinate 447,785,560 of OY992876.1, read as the reverse complement.
GTTCTGTGTCCTCAGTGTCCTTATGGTGAGTCTTGTTGTCTCTAGCTGTAGTTCTGTGTCCTCAGTGTTCTTATTGTGAGTCTTGTTGTCCCTAGCCGTGGGTCTGTGTCCTCAGTGTCCTTATAGTGAGTCTTGTTGTCTCTAGCTGTGGTTCTGTGTCCTCAGTGTTCTTATGGTGAGTCTTGTTGTCTCTAGCTGTAGTTCTGTGTACTCAGTGTCCTTATGGTGAGTCTTGTTGTTCCTAGCTGCAGTTTTCGGTGTCCTTTGCGTCCGTATGGTGAATCTTGTTGTCTCTAGCTGTGGTTTTCTGTTTTCTCAGCGTCCTTATGTTGAGTCTTGTTGTCCTTAGCTGTGATTCTGTGTCCTCAGTGTCCTTATGGTGAGTCTTGTCTCTAGCTGTTGTTCTGTGTCCTCAGCGTCATTATGGTGATCCGTGTTGTCTCTAGCTGTGATTATGTGTCCTTATGATGATTCGCGTTTCTCTAACTGCGGTTGTGTGTCCTAAGCGTCCTTACGATGAGTCTCATTTTCTCTAGCTGTGGTTGTGTGTCCTAAGCGTCCTTATGGTGGGTCTTGCTGTCTCTAGCTATGGTTCTGTGTCACACTTACGATATCGACCGCTTAATTTTGTATCGCAGTTAGAAGAAATTGTAGCTATAATTACAATAGATATTTTAAACAGAGGACTGAATAACAGCAAAATAGAAATCTTGGTTATAATAAAGAAAGACGGTTTACTCAAATACAAAATGAATTAAAGTGATCCGAAACATATCAATGAATTTCTGCATTAGAGTACATTAATCACGGCTGATGTGAGATGTATTATGAAGTTTTAAATGTAGAATATAAACAGAGACGTGATAAATAGAATATTGCACGATTTCATGCCTGGCATATTTCACTGCACCTATCAGGTCCATACAGCAGTATTATATATCATGTTATCTTAAAAATGAATAATACTTTAGCTGAAATTTGATGTGCATCATATTTCAGCCAAAGTAGCATTCATTGTTTAATATAACAGTATAGAACTCTGCAGTATGCATGTGAAGAGATGCAACGAAATATACCAGGCCAGAAATCGTGCAGTATTCTATTTATGGCGTCTGTGTTTAAATTTAATGTGTCAAGAAGAGAAAATCAGAAATGAAGAAATCAAGACTAAAGTGGGGGTTATGGCAGGGCTAGATTTTATCAGCAGGCAGCATGTTAAGTGGTTTGGCCATGTAATTAGATTACCAACTAATAGTATAACACAACATTATGTACAGACCAAATCGAAGCAGAAAAAAAGGCACGCCACGTATTTGATAGACAGAAGGAATAGCAGAGTCCATGTGAATCTCGATATATGAAACCCATAAACGGGCACTCTCTCGCTGTTTATACTTCACCTCGACACCGCAAGGTACAAGAGGAGATGAGAAGAGATGAGTGTTTAAATTCACTAAGGAAAGCATAGCCCAAGCAACAACGACATATTACAAGATGAAGATTATTAGTCTGTTCCACTTTTCACATGGGGCGGTGAGGAGCATTGTGTGTGCTAATCACTGGTACTGGAACGGAGCATAATGGGGACGACCCATTGCCATGAAGTTGGAACCGCGACTAACGACTAACTAATTGAAGAATATTATCTGCAAATTATCTATGTTAACCAAGGTCAAGAAAGGAGATTTGAACAGCTATATTGAGTCAATCTTTGTGTTCGAAAGAGAACTTTGGACACTTAGCAAACAAAACAAACAAAAAATTAAACACTTTTGTGGAAGCTGTGTAGATGTGCTTTTATATAATAATGATGTGAACAGATAGAAAGATCAATAAAATTGTCTTAACAAAAGTTAACTAATAAAGAGCTTATAAATACATTTTTATAAAAAGTCAAGTCGACCTTTGTGGTATTCACCACGTAAACCATCGTATGTCCATTCTCCGCCTTCTTGTGTTTTGTTTTTCTTCTAGTGCCTTTTAACCCTCATTAAAGAATATGTGCTCAGCCAAATCACAGCACGCAATGCAACTTCTTTGCTGTCTCTCTATGGCCTCTCCATATTATTCATATTTGTCTCTAATGCTCTTCTTCGTGTAGTTTAGGCCTCCAGTTGGAGGGCTGCGGTTGCTTGATGGCCAGACACTCTCCTAACGGCCCGGTAGTCACGGCCATCGATGCGCATCGTGTAGGATATGAATTTGTATAACAGATCTTGGCTTCCAGGTCCACCAAGCATTAAATGGGTACCAGGAGATATGTTAGGAAATAAAGGCGACCGACGTGATACTGTCAGAATCACCAACCGTGTGCCGGTTGATCTACAAAATGGTGGGTCTGTCATCATATACCCAAAGCTCGTTCTCACTGTCCCTGAACATTTCATCTTTTGAAGCTGCGCTATGTGAAAGAAGTCGTGAATTATATTCATATTGTATAATTATTTTCATCATAACAATTCGCCTTCGATTATAATTCATATTCATTAGGCGCCCCGTCAACTGGAGTAGGTGTTCATTTATGTCTCGATTCATGTTGTTCTAGATCAACTCTGCTGAGTTCATCCATTATCATTTCTCTTAGTCTGTCTCTGCCTCTTTCTCCACTGATCTGTCCAGTTGTCACGATTGTCTCCAGTGCCTCTCTTCTCATTACACGACCAAAGAACTTTGCTTGTCTCTTTCTTGTATCTGTTTATAATGTAACTCTGGCAGTCCAAGGTAAAGTAGAGTAAAGTAAAGTAAAGTAAAGTAAAGTAAAGTAAAGTAAAGCAAAGTAAAGTAAAGTAAAGTAAAGCAACGTAAAGTAAGGTAAAGTAAAGTAAAGTAAAGCAAAGTAAAGTAAAGTAAAGTAAAGTAAAGAAAAGTAAAGTAAAGTAAAGTAAAGTAAAGTATTACACGCCCTGATTCTCATTCGACGTAGCACGCTACGACCCCATTTGTTTATACCAATCGACATGCCAGATGTTTATTTTAATATCACAGTTGTTAACTTTACTTACTATGACATGTCCTAGTACATAACCGAAACATTGTTCGTTCGTTCTTTCCACCCATGTTTATGTGGCTGGGTTTAACCAAGGCTGCGATGGGCGGAAAGAAAATAATTCTACCCCTACTGGTGATTACACTCCGACCGCTATCTTGGCATGCGAACGCACCGCCCATTTTGCCACCGTTGATCTCCGTTAAGTGATATGTTTAATTAATATGCTTAATTAATATGCTTCTAATCGCACTGAAAACAATATTCGCCAAGTTACTTAATAACACGCAGGCTTCAAATATTGCTATTCACCATACCACTAGATGGCGAATGTTTTCGATGTGGATTTAAAAAAAAAATATGTATATATATTTGGTTTTCCACCTCATCAGAGCTGGGTACTAGGACATGTAATGAGAAGTAAAAGCGGCAAATATGGTATTAAAATATCACACATCGCATGTCGATTGGTATATAAAAATAGGGAAAGTAGCATAGTATGCAGAATGAGCATCAAGGCGTATAATAGGGGTATTTACTTTACTTTACTTTACTTTACTTTACTTTACTTTACTTTACTTCACTTCACTTTACTCACAATAAGGATGGAGCTCATGTTCGTTCAGAGCATCAAGCAATCATCACTGTATATTAATAGTTATCAGATGTGATGGAGATGATATGAAATAATTAAGTCGTTTTTAGACCTCCTCCTCCTCCCCCTTCCTCTTCCTCCTCCGCCTCCTCCTTCTTCTTCTTCTTCTTCTTCTTCTTCTTCTTCTTCTTCTTCTTCTTCTTCTTCTTCTTCTTCTTTTTCTTTGTCTTCTTTTTCTTGATCTTCTGCTCCTCCTCTTGTTTTTCTTTTTCTCTTCGTCTTCTTGTTCTCTTCCTTTTTCTTCCTCTTCTTCTTCCTTTCTTCCTTTACTTCTGTCGTCTTTATTGCGCCATTGTAGCACAGAGCCTCAACCAACTGATTCCAAGCTGTCCTAACCATACGTATTCCAGGCAGCTCCGCCAACGTCCGCTCTATATTATTCATTTCTATTTCTCCTGTATTTCTCTTCTCTATGTAGTTATAGGTCTCCATGTAGTTTGCTTGCCTCGTGATTTCCAAGCAAAAGCAATTATGTTTATGCGAGGCGCGTTTTTAAGTAAGTCCCGGCATAGAATTTAACACACACAAAAAACGAACATTACATATACAAATGATCTATTGTGAACCACACATTTACATTATTTCTCAACATAGTCACCATTGACTTCAACACATTTTTGGTATCGTGGCACGAGGTTCTTAATTCCAATTTCGAAGAAATTTGCCTCCAGTGTCTTGAACCATTCATTAACACCTGTCTGCAGTTCATCATCAGTTTCAAACCGCTGGGATGCCAGCTACTTCTTTAGGTGCATGAAAAGGTGGTAATCACTTGGCGCCAGATCGGGGCTGTAGGGCGGGTGGTCAACAATTTCCCATTGAAACGATTGCAACAATTGAACAGTTCCATATGCGACATGATGTCGAGCATTATCGTGCAAAATCACAATTTCAGAGGACAGCAACCCACGTCTTTTGTTTTGGATGGCACGTGTAAGTTTTATCAGAGTGTCACAATAAGATTTGGCATTAACTGTCTTTCCACGTGCAAGAAAATTAATAAACAAGACCCCTTTTTTTGTCCCAGAAAACAATGACCATGAATCTCTGCAGCACTGGTGTTGTTTGCTAGTAAAAAACGGATCACAGCACGAACCTCGCAGCTGGGGAGTATTTATGTTTGCACTCATTATAAATCACTCACACGCGGCATCAAACAAGATTTCGACAGTGAAATAATAGCAACATCTAGCTAATGAACCACATAAACATACTGAAATGCACATTTCCGTTTTTCATCGGTGTTTGTCGGTATGGTCAAAACGGGACTTAAAAAACGCGCCTCGTACTATTTGCGGAGTGTTTTCTTTCATTTGTATGACCCATCAAGATCCAGCGTCTTGTCTTCACGTCTTGACTCACTTGTATTTGTTTAATTCTCACCACGAGCTCCACATTTATTATTATGTCACTCCATTCCATTCTTTCTTTTCATATCTTAAGCAGAGTAAATATTTTGAATTCCCTACTTAAAATCATAAAACAAATTAACTCATACAGAGAACTGGTGACTCCCTTTAGATGAAAACAGCCTACATTCTGTATGTCATGAGAACGGGAAAAATGTAGTATTCCGTTACAACATGAAAGTTCGAGGGGAAGGGAGGCAGGGGTAGACCAAGAGATGAGATGTGAATAAATGTTATAGTGTATCTCATTTCAGCTTGTCACTGGGGGTGTCCTGTCACAGACTGCAAATGTCGGCAGAAGCCAAAACGCGTCCGATGATGTCGATGAGGTTGTAGCTGAACAATTTTTGGAAATTAACAACTTTCAATTACAACTAGAAATTTTTGGAATACTTGTATTATAGCTTAAAGTGTGGCATAATGAATACCACAATGTATTCATATATACAATAAAGATCATGAAAACACAATTTTATTATGTTTGAAGTTGTTTACTTGTTTGTTTAGTTAGATGATTAGTTAGTTAACAGATCATCCTCATTGCACATCGAACAATTCAGTCCATTAGTGCTTGGATCCCCTCATCACTAAATCCCTCAGCGTATTGCGGCAAATGACACCAGTTCTTTATTGGTTTATTAATTTTCTTTGGCTTCAAATACAAATGCAAACACAGTGTGTATCCTTACAAAGGAATCAGTCCAGGTGACAAGAAGTTATAATGTCAAAATGAATAGCAAGAATAAATAATAATGACGATGATAATAATAATAATAAAAATAATATTAACAATAATAAAATCGTAATAATCAAAATCACAATCATAATAAGCATAACCATCTTCTTCTTGGGTTAAGAACGCTGGTCTTAATCACGTATACTCACAAAACACAGCTGCGCGAGATTCGGCAGTAGATCACGTCGCGTTGGTTTCTTACGGGAAAGTATATGAGCCGGTCGTTCAGAAAGCCATTGCGAACTATTGAACGTAAAACTTGCCAAGACATCAAGAGCATCTGAAAAATGCTAGTGTTGACTGCGATGCCCTGTAAATGGGATATGTGAAAAACAAATTTTCTTACGTGTGGCGGTGGTGATCATGTCTTTCAATAACCTTCACTCTCTTGTGCTTAAATTTATTTCTGATACCGATGTCCCTCCATGCCATGACGTCAAACTGCCGTCTTCTGTCTTGGTTACCCCCTGCCTCCCTTCCCTTCAAGCTTTCCCGGTGTGCCGACACATAATGTGGACTGTCTCCTTGTGATGCTAGTGACCAGTTCTCTGTGTGGGTTAACTTCTTTCAAGACATCTTGATTATATAAATCCTAATAATAATGCTAATATTGAAGCATTTAAAATAACAATTAATAATATAATTTTTTCAGGACATGGCTGTCAACACCATCGTTTTACTGCTGTTGTGATTTCTTGGCAAGTTTATGTTCAGTAGTTTGCCATTGCTTTCTGAACCACCGGCACCCATACCAATTCGTTACAACCCAGCGCAAATCGCGCACCACTGTGTTTCGAACGCGGGTAAGCAGGATTACTAATCGCGACAGTGACCCTTCGCCATGAAGACGGCAATACTAGCATTAAGATAGCAAAATAATTATGTTATTACTTTTTCTTCATTTTCCTAACATAATATCGTCCTTTTACCTCGACTAATTTCGTAGTACAGAATGTACATAGTGTCTCTGTTTGCTGTCTCAGTCTCTGTCTCTGTCTCTGTCTCTCTCTCTCTCTCTCTCTCTCTTTCTCTCTTTCTCTCTCTCTCTCTCTCTCTCTCTCTCTCTCTCTCTCTCTCTTCGCTCTCTCTCCCCTCTGTCATGTTTGCTTATTTCTCATTTCTCTCTCTCTTGCTCCCTTTCTCTATATTCCTCTATCTCTCTCCCGCTCTCGCTCTCTCAGAATCTTCTTTTTCTTCCTCTTCACTCCCGATTCTCTTTCGAGGAGAGTGCGACACACCAAACTATGCACATGAAAGGTTAGTGGACCCGACTTTGGCATGCATTTGTGCACGGTTTTCTTCTCCAGACAGATTCAATGAAAGTTACCGGCTCTATCAACCCATGACTATTCCTTCTATCTTAACAAGTTTCCCAAGGCAACGGCTGTAGGGGCTGCTCTATGGCGATTTCCAACTGCCGTGGGAATTTTAACGTGCACAATTTGCACACGGTTCCTCCAGCTATTCACGCGATCCTTCGTGGCGAAGTGGTCATGCCGCCTGCATCGCACTCCGAAGGTTGTGGGTTCGATTCCGGGCTATCTCTTTCGGTTCACGATGGCATTTTTCTTGGAGAATTCTGGGGGTCGTCGCTGAAGCTACAGAGTTCGTGCCTTGTGCGACGCTTTTGGCGGGTTGCCCTGCGCAAAGAAACCAAGCCATCTGGGATAAAACCCGGTGCAATAAAGTCTTTACTTTTAAGACTTTTGAGGCTTTTTTCCATTTGACACTACTCCAGATAACAGGGAAAGGGAAGGGTGGGGTGGGGGTATGCTATAATTACATACCAATGGTTGTTGGGAAAATTCCCACCCCCATGATGGGGTGGAACACAACACATTCTGATTCTGAGCGGGACGCATTTGTTTCATGTTACACTGCCATAACCTAAGCTGCAATTGTAATTTCTCTTATTTGCTACCAAAGTTTTGCCTGTCCAACATCTTAAAGAGCGTTCCTACATAGCCCATTGACAGACGTTGGAGAGCCTGGTTATAGGATGGGTCATCTTGAGGGGAGTCGTGCAGAGATATTACCTTTCCGGCTTACGCTCAGGAGTTAATCGGTTCGAGGCTTGCATAGTGCTGGTACCTTCTGCAAGAACTATTGGTATCAGAAGATATCAAGCTACACCTTGATCTCATAGGTAGTGGGGTATTACATCAAGGCGTCTCAGATAATGGCAAACAGACAATGGTAGTCTCGTGAGCAAGTTGGATGAGTTAAAGTCCCCACTACAGTAGGCAATCGCAAAGAGTAGATCGTAAGACCACGGCCCTGGCAATATTGTTAGCAAAACGTAAACCTACCCCAGGATAGACAGAGCCAGTGACCTTGGGTGGAATCTGTCTGGAGGAAATAAACATTGCACAGATGCATGATGAAGTCGGACACACTGAGTTGTATAACTGGGTGTGACATTGTCCTCTCGACAGAGGAACAAAGAAGCGGAAGAATTCGAATTTATAAATCTACTTGTCTGCTAACAGGGAGTCCTGGAGAAATCGTTTAACTAATAAATGCGTTCCCTTTCTGAATATGTGTCAAACTGCTGCATTCAGGTGACATTTGAAGTGAATTATGTCTAACCAAACACACATTTACGTGACATTTGCAGTGAATTTTGTCCGCCATAAGGAACACAGGTAATTTGTCCGCACTTACTTGACTTGAAGGCCGTAGTTTAGCCAATCAAAACTTACGGCAATGTTTAACTTGTTAAGACAATTTGGTTATTAAATGTAATTATTCATAATTTATGATCATAGTGATTTATTCAATTTAAAGTATTACGTTCTCAAGGAGGTTAGTGAATAAAATGGGAATACAATAACGCACTTATCTTTACATATCTATCGAGAACCATAATTGACTTCTAACTAACCGAAACAGCACCATCTAAAATACACTCACTACATTAAAAGGCCGAAGACCGCACATTGGAAATCGTATTGACCCGTTTTATCTTGACGATCTCTAATTTAGTTAAACTCGTTGTCGGGAAGCAAATTAATCGCCATTCCTTTTAAAGACAAAAATTGATACAAAGAATATGACCTTTCATTGAAAGCTGACAATTGCTGACAATAAATACTCACATACAAAATTACGAAATTGCAAATGGAACATCACCAATTGCCCTACTTTTGCACACAGCTGCAAATTCAGCATGATATAACTATCGTTTTTCTTTTTAATTTAACGCCCATATATGCGCATTATTCTGTGTATTTCTGTGTACCTGTATTTTAACTTGTTCAATGAGCGTCAGAGCAACCGACGGTAGTAGTTGGTTGTGGTTCTAAACTGGCGACCGTAGGTAGAGGATCTCTGTATAGAGACAATGGCTAAGGTCGCCAACAAGTGTGGTCACTGCCAAGAAGAAAAGTAATCGCACATTGCCTTCTTTACATTTGCCTAGAAATAGGTAACCATGATGGTATACACATATTGACACAGTGATTGACTGTTGCTAATATATCTAAACACAAACCTACATAGTAAAAATTTTACAAATGTGAACATCACAATAATAATATACATCATATAAACACGGTGATTGTTGTAACTATAAATATATAAAGATGTCGACAAACATAACTGTAATGATCTCAGTGACCACCGAACAAACACATCGCCTGCTACTCAGTGAAGAACTCGCTCACAAAATAAATCAAGTATTTCACTATATAATATTCCCCTGTACCAGCGTGTTGGGAATAGCCGGCAATGTAACCAGCATTATCATACTGACCCGACAGGGGTTCAGAAAATGCTCCAGTGTTCTTCTCATGGCCTTGGCTGTCTCTGATGTTTTGTTTCTCACGGGCCTCAACAACATTCCTATTTATATGTATGTTGGAAATAACCCTCCAGGATTCATGTTTTCTGAAACGGTTAATTACATACTGTATGTATTGTATATGGTGTTCATGTCGGCTTATACCATAGGACTTCAATCGGCAATGCTGATTCCTGTTCTAATAACAGGAGAACGTATATTAGCCATTATGTGCCCACTCAAAGTCTATTTTATCTTAACGCCCCGACGTGCAATGATTGCTGTTGCCTGTATTTTTATTGTAAATGGCGCGTATTTTCTGTATAACAATATATTCTGTTTGCAATTTCATCAAGTCTTGCGTTTAGACAATGTAATAGGGCAGCTTTTTTACTCACGTACGTATGTAAATGATGTTAACAGCGGTTTGTATGCAATACTAAAAGGCATAATTAATTACATGACAGGAATAATACCAATTAGTCTTGTAACCGTCGGCTGTGTTGCTATTGGAATTCAGATCATGTTAATTACCAACAAGCGGAAACAGATGACCTCAAACCAAGTAAAAGTAGTCACCAAAAAGCCTGCATCAAAGACAACAAAAACTTTAGTAAGCATTTGCACCCTCTACATTTTATGTAGTGGATTTGCGTTTGTGATTTCGTACGTCTATAAGATTGAAACCATAAACCAGAATAATCCGCTAAAGATGGTTTTGGAAACAGTTCAGGTGTTTTTGTTTTGTATTAACGCTGTTGGAGACTTTATTATTTACGTCGGTGCTAACAAAAGTTTAAGAAAATCAAGCACAACTCGTATAGGGGTCTCACACAATTGAAGAAAAGCAAACTGAAGCATACCAGCATTTCGCAGGTCGTATTCATCATCGTTATATGCCATGCCGATAAGCCTCGGCGGTCATGTTTCACCATCTCACTCGATCACCAGAGCCGTGAATCAGCTCTGTCTTCTTGTCTCGACAATACCACGCTATCCAGGTATTTACTTCTCTGTCTACCCATTGTTCTTTTCCCCCTCAGTCTTGCCAGTTGTCACCAAGTTCTCCAATATATTTCTTCTCATAACGTGTCCTAAAAAGTTTAACTGTCTACGTCTAATTTCTCTAAACAGTTTACGATTTTCTTTTGTTTCTTGTAGGACATGGTCATTGGGATTTCTGTTTGTCCATGGTATTCATATCATTTTCCTCAGAAAATACATTTCCACAACCATTAGTTGTTTTTTCAACTGGTCTGCTCATTATCCACGCTTCACATCCTTACAAAGGTACAGGTTGTATTGGGTGATTTAAAGTTGCATGTCTTATGCAGAACTTTACGATTAGCCCTACCTATATTGATATTCTATACATTTTCACGTTCAGCTGACGGCTATTGCTTTTTGAGCGAGAAGACAAGGTTTAAGTACGACTGACCGGTTTCACAGTATTCCGTAATCAACCATCTATTAGGTAATATATATATATATATCATCATCATCATTGGCACCATTCCGTCTTGACAGACGATAGTTTGGTACATTGTGCTTCAAAAAAGCTTAATAACTACGATCCATGGCGGTGGCGAGTGTGGCTGGTAAGGCCAATTCTTGCTGCAAATGTTTGCCCACAGTAGGTACATGTGAAAACATGGTCATTTCCACCATTTTGCACCATCTTACGTCTCTCACGCTCTGTGTGTGCTTTATCTGCAATCATTTTCTCTTTTGTCTTTATTCCATTTCTGATAGTTGCCCTTCATGCAACACGTTCAGCGGCGACGTGCTCCCAATGTGCATTATCAACGCCTGTATCAATCACGTCCCGCTTACACACATGTTTGTATCGTAGGAGAGAGATCTCCTACCCGTCTGTAATTCACCAAAAAATATGTCCTTTGGTATTCTACCATCATCCATCCTCCTAACGTGTCCTATCCATCTAAGTCTACGAAGACTGAGCATGGAATACACCGTCACACAACCTGATCTTTCCAATACTTCAGTATTTGTGATTTTGTCTTGCCACTTAATACCAAGTATTCTTCGCAGACACCGCATATGAAAGCTGTTTAAACGTTTCTCTTGGCGTGAGTAAGTTGTCCAGGTTTCACTACCATAAAGAAGAGTACTAAGGACACAGGCTTGGTAGACGAGGACTTTAGTTTTGGCAGTAAGCTTCCTGTTCTCCCAGACTCTTTTTGCTAACATATTCATTGTTGTTGCTGCCTTGCCAATCCTGATGTTGATTTCCTGATCGAGGGATAATTTGCTATTTACCTCTGATCCCAGTTATGTAAAATGGTCTACTATCTCCAGTTCGGAGTCGTCAATAAAGATTGATGGTACACCATGTGCACCTTGTGACATAATCTGTGTCTTCTTTTTGTTAAACTAGCCGTGGGTAATTAGGAACATGGTCAGATAAATAAACATATAAATAACACATACATGGAAGCAGAAGAAGAGGCGGACCATGTAAATGATGGACAGAGGGAATAGAGGAGTTCATGGGTGTCTCGATACATGAAGCCCATAAATGGGCACTCTCAGATTTTTATACTTCACCTCGACACCGCAAGGTACAAGAGGAACAAGATGAGATGAGATGAGAGATGAGAATGACATTTTACAAGTATTGGGGCGTGCAGAGTAAATTATGCTAACTCCATATGTGTGTAGATCCACCGGGATTTGATGAGTGATGTTACTACCTTCACACCGACCGTTTTTACTTTCAGAGACATTTTCTGGTGCCCGCAATAGGCTGGGTACAGTAAGTAGTTTATGCCAACTGTAAAAATTCAGCCTTAATGGTGATTCGAACACACACCCCTCGGACCGGAAAGTCAGTGTATTATCCACTGGGTGTCTGCCGGGTCCCCATGATATATTATGTAAGCATTGGGCATATAGTGCTAGATCCACATTTGTACAGACACATCAGAACTCGGTGGGTCATATGGTCAGTCTCAGGCAGGCCGCCTTTATTACCCAAGTCATGTCTTGGTACCCATTCTAGGCTGGGTCCAGCTGGGAGCCCAGGTCGATTTTGACAATCCAAAACCGCCTCAATAAGTATTGAACCCAGGAGCACGGGGTCGGTGGGCGGGTGTCTTGCCTCTACACCGCAGTGGCTGCCAACACAGTAAATGAATTGTAATGAAATAAATGTTCCAGCAGATATGGCAGTCGTGCTAGATTAGTCTCCAACACACATGGCGACTCACACAGTAAATGAATTGTAATGAACTAAATGTTCCAGCAGATATGGGAGTCGTGCTAGATTAGTCTCCAACACACATGGCGACTCACACAGTAAATGAATTGTAATGAACTAAATGTTCCAGCAGATATGGCAGTCGTGCTAGATTAGTCTTCAACACACATGGCGACTCACACAGTAAATGAATTGTAATGAACTAAATGTTCCAGCAGATATGGGAGTCGTGCTAGATTAGTCTTCAACACACATGGCGACTCACACAGTAAATGAATTGTAATGAACTAAATGTTCCAGCAGATATGGCAGTCGTGCTAGATTAGTCTCCAACACACATGGCGACTCACATAGTAAATGAATTGTAATGAACTAAATGTTCCAGCAGATATGGCAGTCGTGCTAGATTAGTCTCCAACACACATGGCGACTCACACAGTAAATGAATTGTAATGAACTAAATGTTCCAGCAGATATGGCAGTCGTGCTAGATTAGTCTCCAACACACATGGCGACTCACATAGTAAATGAATTGTAATGAACTAAATGTTCCAGCAGATATGGCAGTCGTGCTAGATTAGTCTCCAACACACATGGCGACTCACACAGTAAATGAATTGTAATGAACTAAATGTTCCAGCAGATATGGCAGTCGTGCTAGATTAGTCTCCAACACACATGGCGACTCACACAGTAAATGAATTGTAATGAACTAAATGTTCCAGCAGATATGGCAGTCGTGCTAGATTAGTCTCCAACACACATGGCGACTCACACAGTAAATGAATTGTAATGAACTAAATGTTCCAGCAGATATGGCAGTCGTGCTAGATTAGTCTCCAACACACATGGCGACTCACACAGTAAATCAATTGTAATGAACTAAATGTTCCAGCAGATATGGCAGTCGTGCTAGATTAGTCTCCAACACACATGGCGACTCACACAGTAAATGAATTGTAATGAACTAAATGTTCCAGCAGATATGGCAGTCGTGCTAGATTAGTCTCCAACACACATGGTGACCCACACAGTAAATGAATTGTAATGAACTAAATGTTCCAGCAGATATGGCAGTCGTGCTAGATTAGTCTCCAGCACACATGGCGACTCACACAGTAAATGAATTGTAATGAACTAAATGTTCCAGCAGATATGGCAGTCGTGCTAGATTAGTCTCCAACACACATGGCGACTCACACAGTAAATGGATTGTAATGAACTAAATGTTCCAGCAGATATGGCAGTCGTGCTAGATTAGTCTCCAACACACATGGCGACTCACACAGCAAATGAATTGTAATGAACTAAATGTTCCAGCAGATATGGCAGTCGTGCTAGATTAGTCTCCAACACACATGGCGACTCACACAGTAAATGAATTGTAATGAACTAAATGTTCCAGCAGATATGGGAGTCGTGCTAGATTAGCCTCCAACACACATGGCGACTCACACAGTAAATGAATTGTAATGAACTAAATGTTCCAGCAGATATGGCAGTCGTGCTAGATTAGCGGCCAACACACATGGCGACTCACACAGTAAATGAATTGTAATGAACTAAATGTTCCAGCAGATATGGCAGTCGTGCTAGATTAGCCTCCAACACACATGGCGACTCACACAGTAAATGAATTGTAATGAACTAAATGTTCCAGCAGATATGGGAGTCGTGCTAGATTAGCCTCCACCACACATGGCGACTCACACAGTAAATGAATTGTAATGAACTAAATGTTCCAGCAGATATGGCAGTCGTGCTAGATTAGCCTCCAACACACATGGCGACTCACACAGTAAATGAATTGTAATGAACTAAATGTTCCAGCAGATATGGGAGTCGTGCTAGATTAGTCTTCAACACACATGGCGACTCACACAGTAAATGAATTGTAATGAACTAAATGTTCCAGCAGATATGGGAGTCGTGCTAGATTAGTCTTCAACACACATGGCGACTCACACAGTAAATGAATTATAACGAACTAAATGGACCAGCAGATATGGGAGTCGTGCTAGATTAGTCTCCAACACACATGGTGACCCACACAGTAAATGAATTGTAATGAACTAAATGTTCCAGCAGATATGGGAGTCGTGCTAGATTAGTCTTCAACACACATGGCGACTCACACAGTAAATGAATTATAACGAACTAAATGGACCAGCAGATATGGGAGTCGTGCTAGATTAGTCTTCAACACACATGGTGACCCACACAGTAAATGAATTGTAATGAACTAAATGTTCCAGCAGATATGGGAGTCGTGCTAGATTAGTCTCCAACACACATGGTGACCCACACAGTAAATGAATTGTAATGAACTAAATGTTCCAGCAGATATGGGAGTCGTGCTAGATTAGTCTCCAACACACATGGTGACCCACACAGTAAATGAATTGTAATGAACTAAATGTTCCAGCAGATATGGGAGTCGTGCTAGATTAGTCTCCAACACACATGGCGACTCACACAGTAAATGAATTGTACTGAAATAAATGGACCAGCAGATATGGGAGTCGTGCTAGATTAGTCTCCAACACACATGGCGACTCACACAGTAAATGAATTGTAATAAACTAAATGTTCCAGCAGATATGGGAGTCGTGCTAGATTAGCCTCCAACACACATGGCGACCCACACAGTAAATGAATTGTAATGAACTAAATGTTCCAGCAGATATGGGAGTCGTGCTAGATTAGTCTCCAACACACATGGCGACTCACACAGTAAATGAATTGTAATAAACTAAATGTTCCAGCAGATATGGGAGTCGTGCTAGATTAGCCTCCAACACACATGGCGACTCACACAGTAAATGAATTGTAATGAACTAAATGTTCCAGCAGATATGGGAGTCGTGCTAGATTAGCCTCCAACACACATGGCGACCCACACAGTAAATGAATTGTAATGAACTAAATGTTCCAGCAGATATGGGAGTCGTGCTAGATTAGCCTCCAACACACATGGGGACTCACACAGTAAATGAATTGTAATGAACTAAATGTTCCAGCAGATATGGGAGTCGTGCTAGATTAGCCTCCAACACACATGGCGACTCACACAGTAAATGAATTGTAATGAACTAAATGGACCAGCAGATATGGCAGTCGTGCTAGATTAGCCTCCAACACACATGGCGACTCACACAGTAAATGAATTGTAATGAACTAAATGTTCCAGCAGATATGGGAGTCGTGCTAGATTAGCCTAAAACACACATGGCGACTCACACAGTAAATGAATTGTAATGAACTAAATGGACCAGCAGATATGGCAGTCGTGCTAGATTAGCCTCCAACACACATGGCGACTCACACAGTAAATGAATTGTAATGAACTAAATGGACCAGCAGATATGGCAGTCGTGCTAGATTAGTCTCCAACACACATGGCGACTCACACAGTAAATGAATTGTAATGAACTAAATGTTCCAGCAGATATGGGAGTCGTGCTAGATTAGTCTCCAACACACATGGCGACTCACACAGTAAATGAATTGTAATGAACTAAATGTTCCAGCAGATATGGGAGTCGTGCTAGATTAGTCTCCAACACACATGGCGACTCACACAGTAAATGAATTGTAATGAACTAAATGTTCCAGCATATATGGGAGTCGTGCTAGATTAGCCTCCAACACACATGGCGACTCACACATTAAATGAATTGTAATGAACTAAATGTTCCAGCAGATATGGGAGTCGTGCTAGATTAGCCTCCAACACACATGGCGACTCACACAGTTAATGAATTGTAATGAACTAAATGTTCCAGCAGATATGGCAGTCGTGCTAGATTAGTCTCCAACACACATGGCGACTCACACAGTAAATGAATTGTAATGAACTAAATGTTCCAGCAGATATGGCAGTCGTGCTAGATTAGTCTCCAACACACATGGCGACTCACACAGTAAATGAATTGTAATGAACTAAATGTTCCAGCAGATATGGCAGTCGTGCTAGATTAGTCTCCAACACACATGGCGACTCACACAGTAAATCAATTGTAATGAACTAAATGTTCCAGCAGATATGGCAGTCGTGCTAGATTAGTCTCCAACACACATGGCGACTCACACAGTAAATGAATTGTAATGAACTAAATGTTCCAGCAGATATGGCAGTCGTGCTAGATTAGTCTCCAACACACATGGCGACTCACACAGTAAATGAATTGTAATGAACTAAATGTTCCAGCAGATATGGCAGTCGTGCTAGATTAGTCTCCAACACACATGGCGACTCACACAGTAAATGAATTGTAATGAACTAAATGTTCTAGCAGATATGGCAGTCGTGCTAGATTAGCCTCCAACACACATGGCGACTCACACAGTAATTGAATTGTAATGAACTAAATGTTCCAGCAGATATGGCAGTCGTGCTAGATTAGTCTCCAACACACATGGCGACTCACACAGTAAATGAATTGTAATGAACTAAATGTTCCAGCAGATATGGCAGTCGTGCTAGATTAGCCTCCAACACACATGGCGACTCACACAGTAATTGAATTGTAATGAACTAAATGTTCCAGCAGATATGGCAGTCGTGCTAGATTAGTCTCCAACACACATGGCGACTCACACAGTAAATGAATTGTAATGAACTAAATGTTCCAGCAGATATGGCAGTCGTGCTAGATTAGTCGCCAACACCCTTGGCTGTCATGGGTCCGAATTCGCATCGAGTCCGACTTTTACAATTGTCATCCGTTTCCCTGGTCGATCCAATATAAAATGAGTATCACGAAATATCGTGGTAAGTCAAGGCGATCGGCGTCACTTCACAACATCACATTTTGCTCAAAGAGCTCCTTTATACAAGCTAGTTTCCGGAGTAATTTCGGGTCATTATTTATTCATATGGTCACAAAGTTTGCACATCCAGGCGGTATGTTCGGAATCGATCAGGCGGTCAGACTGACTGGGTCGGCACCTCAGGGTGGGGTACTAGTGAACGATAAGGCAGACATGGTTCCATCTATCATGTGCCAAGCAGATAAGCGTGAGTGGTCATGTTTTGCCATCTCACTCGATCGCCAGAGTCGTGGATCAGCTTCGTGTTTCTGTCTGGAGTATGCCACGTGGCCAAGCCATCCAGGTATTTACTTCTTGGTCTTCCCTTTGGTCTCCTCCCTTCGATCTTGCCAGTTGTTACCAAGTTCTCCAATCCATTTCTTCTCATAACATGCCCAAAAAATTTTTGACTGTCTACGTTTAATGTATCTAAACAGTTTACGATCCTTATTTGTTTCTTCTAGGACTTATTCGTTGGTTTTTTCTATTTTTCCATGGTATTCTTTGCATTTTCCTCAGAAACCACATTTCCACAGTCATCAGATGTTTTTCAGCTTGTCTGCTCATTGTCCACGCTTCACATCCATATAAAAGTCCAGATTCTGTGTAGCACCTTAACACTCTTTTTCTTGTTTCAATTGATATCTTTTTATTGGTCAATATGTTTTCGTCTTGCAAAAGGCTACCTTCGCAATAGTAATTCTTGATCTAATCTCTTCATGGCATCTGTCATCAGATGTTACAACTGTTCCGAGATAGCTGTACCGATTCACTTGTTTAAGAATTTGCCCATTTACTTGTATATTACATTGTGGTATTTCGTCCTTCCTAGTGACGACCATAATCTGTGTCTTCTTACAATCCAATACTAATCCTAGTTGTTCACTGTGTGCAACAACCGCATATACTAAATTTTGCAGGTTATGTTCATTGTCTGCAATCAAGACTGTATCGTCTGCATATCTAATGTTATTGATGCATCGCCCCCCCCCCCCAATGTTGATTCCTTCCATATCTTCAATATTTCTTTAAATATTTTCACTGTACAGGGAAAACAGATCTGGAGACATTACACATCCCTGTCTCACACCTCTCTTAATAGGCTGATATTGGCCTACTTCATTATCAACTCTTATGGCAGCTTGTTGTTTCCAATATATGTTTTTTAAAAGTCTAAGGTCTTTTCCATCAATTTGTAGATCTTCAAGCATCCTTATAATGTCGACATGTCTCACTTTATCGAAAGCTTTTGTGGAGTCAATAAAGCAAAGGTGTAGATTTTTGTTTACTTCTATTGAACGTTCAATTACTGTTCTCAGTATATACGCAGCATTTACTGTACCCCTTCCTTCTACAAACCCACATTGTTTCTCTTCTATTTCAGGTTGTATTCTCTTCCTAACTCTTTGCATGATAATTCTTAACAAAATCTTCGTGATGTGACTCATTATGCTAATTGTTCGATGCTGATCACATTCCAAGGCTCCTGATTTCTTTGGGATTGCAATACATACATAATTACATAATTCATGAGGTATATTTCCAGTATCATATATGGTATTCAGGAGTCTGGTAACTTTATCTATTCCATATTCTTGTAAAGCATTAATTAGGATAGGGCCCTTGAAATCATGTGGGATAGTGTGCAAAAACAAATCAATCGTCAGGCCAGGAAAGAATGGCGAGGCAGGGATTGACTAGAGGACAAGGCCACACTTAGCATTCCGAGGAAAGGCCAGGCGGACAAATAATCAGGAAGCAAATGCTAACATTAGAACTGGGACTCTTCGCTAATTGTTGAAAATTGGATCGGATGACAAACGGGGATGTCACAAGTCCTATGATGACGGTTTTTGGATCAATTCAAAGACTTGTGTTGACATCGTTCAGGTATGTCCCTTTACTGACTTTGCAGTACTTAAGTTTGGCACACACCTGTGTCAAATGCCCTCGCAATCTTGTTGGATGTGATGTCTTCCCGGTTGTCCCCATTTTCTCTTACCCGGATCTTGCCATTAAGTACCATCAAAGACCTCCGTGTCCCATATTGCGACCAAACCAAGTAATTTTGTGTGAATTTCAGTAGTTGTTTATTCTCCCAAATTTTTCTACTAATATGTCTTATGTGATCTCAGGAACAGTTAGTTTATTCTTTGTCTGCAACCGTTAATACTACAACGATGATTGGTAATAGCAATGTGTAACGCATTCCTTAAAATCCACGCTTGTCAACAGAGCTTATTAATAGAAGAGACTTGTAGATACACTTGGATAGCATACGAGCTATTATGCTGTCATCACCATCATCAAGTGCCTGCCTGGTTGGCTTGGACGATGGTGCTTCTCCACCACTTGCAAATCTCCAGCAGTATGTATCACTTCGTGTATTGACACCATTTCCTTACATGAATCAGGCTGTCAACTATTATCTCTTTCTGTCTTCCTTTATGTCTCTGTTCCTAAATTTTATTTAGGTGTCTCAAAATGTGCACTTTTTTGTCGTCTCATGTGGCTTAAAATCATGGTTGATGATTATGATCAGTTGTCTTCGTGTTTTAGACTCTGTCAAAACGCGCGTATCTTCTTTGCGTTCATCTGGAGTGTTTTTTTTTTCAGATGTGATTGCGGTGTGTCTGATTAGGCACCCTTAGGCCGAAACCCTTGAGTCAACACATTCGACTTTTAGCGTGCATTTTTGACAGGTTAGCATTCCTGTGAGACTCTCACTTTTGTAGTGCCGTACACATCCCAGCTTGTCATGTTGGAACGGTCGAATGCTTCACGATCAACCCTCAAGGAAAGGCAGGGACAGTCCATGGCATTTTCCACCATCCAGTGTGGCTTCCATAGTTGCAGAGCCGACACATAAAGCCCTGGTGCTGGGCTCACCGAGGGAATCGTCACGTCCTGATCATGGCTGCTTTAATTCCTCACTTCAATATATTGGGCATTTTGTTCACCACGGGCCTTTCCCGCACTAACCAGACCGGTCTGCAGACGGTATCCACTCGGCGAGTGTTCGATTCGGACAAATGCTTGTCGCTGTGCTCGTCAGAGCTGTTCCGGGAACAACGGACATTCGGAAACTAGCTAGTCAGAGCTTTTCCGGACACGATAGGCGTTCGGAAAACTAGGTAGTCAGAGCTATTCCTAGCACGAAAGCCATTTCATTCGGACGTAATTGCGTAGTGCCAATTTTTTTTTGCCACCCGTAGGCCGGCACTTCCGACTTTGGCGGGCATTTTTAATGAGGTTAGCTTTCCTCGAGTTTCGAGGCACGTTAGACTCTTACTGTTGTGGTGTTGCCCACATCTCAGCTGGTCAAGATAGAACGGTCAAAGACATCACGGTCAACCCTCAAGGGAAGGCAGGGGCAGATTGTCGGCATTTCCCACTATCCAAGAAGGCTTCCATAATTGCGGAACCGGCACATATTGCTCTGAGACTGGGCTTACCCGAGGAATCACCATATCCTATTCATGGCTGCTTTAATTCCTCACTTCCATATATTGGGCATTTCTTTAGCCACTCGCCGCTCCCCGCACAAACTAGGAACGGCCAGTCTGCCGACGACATCCACTAGGTAAGTTTTTGCTTCGGACTTCCACGCAATGGATTTTCGCTAGCCAAGCGTTCCATTCCGTGTTAATGAGACGTTTTCCACCGTTGACTGCACTCTCTATGAGTATAGATATAGACATTTTCCGTAATCATTTCGTGTGGCTCGGGCACTTTTCTACCTTTGGTACTCGCTCACGAGGTAGGCTACATGTGCTGCCGGTTCAGCATCTTACCTCTGGGCATCAGTGAGCGAAAGACGGCCAGGCCTTCTCATCCGGGGATCCCTCATATCCCCCCCCCCCAACTGAGAGCCTTCGAACAAGTATCTGAACTAAGTATGTAACGTGCTCAGCATCTCACCTCCGTCTTGCAGTAGGTGAGTATCGGCCCGGCTCTCACATCTAGGGGTTAGTGGCTTAGAGGCATTCAACCATATCCCTCAGATGGTGTCTGGACCAAGTATTTGTGGCTTCGTGTACCTGATTTGAGCTTTTGACTGCTATCCTCAGTCTACCTGCAGAGCAGCAGGTTGTGTCTCTCTTAGTCTGGTCCCTATCTCAAGAGTTGTCCGACATGTAGTTGTATATCCATCGGCATAGCTCATGGGGTCACTGGGACACTCAAGCCCCCCCCCCACCACGGCAATGTGGAGACACATCGGGGGGGGGGGGGGGTGAGCGTATCACTCATTTTAGTTGCGCAAGAAATCCAGCAATCCTCTGTAAAATAGCCGGCGTTATGGCATGGGGATTACGAACACTATTCGCAATCTTACATACCGCATTCGAAACACAGCTGCGGGCGATATGGAAGCAGACTGCCTTGCGTTGGTTTTCATACAATTATATGAGTGCCAGTCGTTCTTATAGTCCATGCCGTGTTGCGTTGTTGACCGTGTCTTTCCATGACAAAGAATGTGGATTGTTTTCATCTGATGGAGCAACCATTTCTCTTGTTTGGTTAACTACTTTCAAGATATCTTTATTGTCCTTTCTATCCGCCCACAGTGTTCTCATATTTCTTTAAAAAAAAAAAAAAAAACCGTTGCTTCCACATAACTTCTCATTTGTCTGCTAATTGTCCATGATTCACTTTCGTACACCACGATTGGTTCAATATAGCGTTTAATATCTTTCTTCCTCACATTGATTGACACAGTTCAATTACATATAATATTCTTCATCTTGTGAATTGCTGCTTGTGCTTGGGCTATTCTACATTTACCTTACTTTGTACAGCTTCCTTCTGCTGTTATTAAAGTTCCTACATACTTATATACATTGACTTGTTTTAGCTACATAGTCGCAGTCGACTCCATGACGAAGGTGCAACTGACGCAGTTCGTAAACCCGCATACCGCGTTCAGAACACAGTTGCGGGTGATTTGTGGGTGCCAATATGGCATGGGTGCCTGTCGTTCCGAAAGCAAACTACTGAACGTAAACTTGCCAATGGATCACAAACAACGAAAAAGGCCGTGACAAGGGCCTGCATGCATATATGTGCCGTGGGTGTACACATTTTTCTCCCTCTCTTTCTGACAGTTAATGACAATGACTTATTGTATAACATACGTTTCATTTTCTTAAACGCAGCTTGAAGAAAAACAGACTGTAAACTGCCCATATTTAAGAATACCCGTTCACTGTTGACAGAACAAAAGCAGGACAATACGGAACAACGAACACAGTTAAACACGAGACACTCTCGGCAAGTCTGCCTGTTTGATTAGAATAACATCTGGCCACAACTGTTACATTATCGATCAATTTTATCTATGACTGTATGCATATCATATTGTTGAGCATATTATTCGATTGTTTAAAGGCAGTTGTATATCCTTTACTGGTCACTGTAGTCAAACCTTGCATGTATTGGCTTTGTGTAATTTTCTAGATAATGTTCAACATTATGCGCGATGCCTATAAGCGCGGGCGGTCATGTTTCGCCATCTCACACGATCAGCAGAGTCGTGGATGAGCTTCGTGTTCTTGTCTCGACAATGCTGCGTAGAGAGGCCATCCGGATATGTATTACGTTCAGTAGTTTGCCATTAGAGGCTTACGTGGCTGCGAGGTTTAATACGATTGCTTTTAAACTTCCGGTGTGCTGACGACGGTGTAGCGGGTTCGACACCTACACCCTTCAGCTGGGCGTCAACATTCACTTCTCGTCAAGACAGCGATGGATAACTAACTATATGGTGTATTTTTAATCTCTGTGCAGTGTTTGAAAATATTGTTGGTCTAGGTTTTATATTCACCCTCTGTAAAGTTCATTTAACATAAAAGGTAAATACAAAATTTGAACAGGCAATATTTTTTCAAACACTACACAGTCATTAAAAATACACCCCGTACTTAAGTGCCTTATAAATTGGGGTTGATCGCTATGTCCTGCAAAAAAAGCATGCGACATTTATTTGCCACTGCGTTGTAAAAGTAACGCTAATACCAATGTGAACAGCGGCGAGAAGCGATCAGCGGCCAACATGCCTGAATGTCCGCATTGTGAGACTAATTGAAGCCACAACCGTTGAGTTGAGTTTAGTTTAGTTTAGTCGACGAATCAACATCACTGCACACGGGTGTAACCCTAAGTGCTCAGTGCTACTTCTAACTAAAGCCTGAGTCTGTGGAATCTCAGCTCAGTACACAAACTTCGTAGCATCGGCGAGGATTGTGAAATAATTTAGGTAGATTTTTAACTCGAAATTTTACCCGGAAGCGCCGTTACGCTACTCTTTTTCGATTTCCAACTGCTAAGGGATTTCTTTTACGTGCGCAACAATACACACGGGCGTCCGATCTCTCAACCCAGAGACCAGGGGAAATTTTGTTACTAGACGTCCACGTGAAAAAAAAAAAAAAAAAAACCCCGGCCCTCACCGGGACTTAAATCCGGGACCTTGAGAACTCGACGCGGACATCATACCTCTAGACCACTCAGCACCCCCCCCCCCCCAACAACCGTTGAGATTACTATCAGTCAGTCATTCAATAAATCAGTAAGTCAATCAATATATATGTCTATGTGTTTGTGATTCTGTCATACATAACAATGTTTTGCATATCCCTTACAGGACCACGCTGTCAACATCAGCATCTTTCAGCTGATTGTTGATTTCTTGGCAAGATTAGTCTCGGTAGTTTGCCATTGCTTTCTGAGCGACCGGCTCAAATACCCCGTAAGTTACCGACGCGGAGAGAACCGCTACCAATTCTCGCGCAACGTCGCGTTACTTACGAGAGTATACGAGATTACGGAGAAAGTCGTGTAACCTCTAGACCAGAGAAACCGGCATACATAACAATAGTTTCAAAAATATGAAATATCTAGATGCCACAATATTGATTGAACAAGCAAGTGTAATGTAACTGTAATAAAACAGACATTATCGCCATTTCAAAACAGAGTGGTTTAGTGGCTAGACGTTTGCATGACAGTCATAAGGTCATGGGTTTGAATTCGGATTGAGACAGATTTTGTTAATGTACTACCGCTGTAAGGTCAGCCCCATCTAACATGTGTACCAAAACGTGTGTTAGAAAGTAGGTGCCACCCCTCATATTGACCATCTCACGCCTTTATGGTGGAGAGAAACACGCACAAGATCTTAGCACGAAGATGAAACTAATCTTTGCCAGCCGAGACCGCTCCAGAGGCAGCAACCATTCTCTTCGGATCGACCCCTCCTCTATCCTCTTGATCATGTTCATTGAGTCGCTAAGGAAACATGCCCTAGTGAATGTCTGTGTCTCGAGCCATGTTATTGCTTTACTTACTGCCATGACTTCCATGGTCAGGCTACTTGTGGTTTCAGTGAAAGCACCAGAGTCCTCCTTCATAATTCTCCCTCCGGCCCGAGCTGTAAAGGCCCATGAGCTTCTCACATGTCGGACGACCGACCCATCTGTATAGATGACCGCGTCACCGTCTAGCGAATTCTCGAAAATCAACGCTTGTACTTCACCCTCCACAGCAGCCGGATTTTCTTGTCTGCATTTTCTATCTAGTTGGATGCAAACTGAAAAGGATGTGCAGAAGTCTGTTTGGCACTTGCACCCACTCCTCGCCAGGTTCTAAGTCCTCAAGTGAACACACCTGTTGAAGAATGTCTTCGGCTTGACCCATCCACGACCGTCCTCTTTTTAACCTTCTGCCCTTCACCTTCCTAATTTCACTATGCAGTGGATGTTGTGTGTTTGCGTTAACTCTGAGGTAGGCGCGTGCCCTGCAAACTTGTATTCTCTCTTCAATGGTTGGAAAATCAAGAAGGTAGCGCATCGCCCTGCATGCTGTATCTCTTGTACATCCAAGAATAATGCGCATAGCTTCATTCTGTATCCTTTCCATCCTTTCTATCTGCTTATGGCTGAGAGTCAGGATTGCCATTGCATACTCCAAAACAGACATGACCAGCCCCTCGTACAGAAGACATAGATGGCGCTGCTCACAGTTTGCTGCCGCCATCACCCGCATCGCAGCCAAACCCCGCTTGGCCTTTGTTATCACCTGGTCTATGTGCACATTATAAGCAAGGCTTCGATCAAACCCTATCCCCAGGTAATTCATTGCCTGCGTTCTTTCCACCGTCTCTGAACCCAGCATTACAGTTGGTGTTGGAGTGTTGACAATATGATTATTCAACAAGAACCAAGTCACTGTTGCCTTTGTTGGGTTGACCATTGCCCCAGCTTCATCACACCAAGTACTTATGCGATTGAGTTCGGCTTGTAGTTCCACAGCAACCTCCTCTCTATCCTTACCATGACGATACACTAAAACATCATCGGCATATGACAATGTCCTGCCAGGTCCAGTGATCTGCTCACTGGTGATTCTCACTGTGTAGGCGTTGAACAGTACCGGAGATAATGGTGATCCCTGTGGTAGGCCAGGATATATTGTTGTTGGTTCCGAAGTCCAACTGCCACATCTAAAAACTACTTTCCGTTGGAAGAGGGCTGCAGCGATCCAACTAAGGAGGAAAGGACTTAACTTGAATTCAAGAAGCTGAAGCAGTATAAAATCCAATGGTACTCTGTTGTACGCGACCTCAAGATCAATCGCCGCAGCAATGGTTTCAATGCCTGAGTGGAAACCATCATGGACATCATGGGCGAGTATTGCTGCATTGGTCCAGGTTTCTCTTTTTGGACGTTATCCTTCTAGGGTAGGTGGGAAAACACTTTACCTCTCTAGCTGGCTTGACGTTTTTCTGACAATTAACTTCTCCAGTAGATTCCCTATTGTATTCTGCATGGTTATTACTCGATATCCCTGAATTTTTGTGTGGTCCTTGTCAGGATTTGGCAAGGAAATCAGATAGCTGTGTAACCACTCCTCCTTGATGCTAGCACTACCTATACTGTTGTTGTATAACGCATCGCGCAAGTTATTCTTCATCCAACTTCATCTATCACAATAACGTCCATGTCAAGTATCCACACATTACTAATGAAGAAATAAATTCGCTGGGCTGGTCATCTGACTCACATGGCAGATCACAGGCTCCCTAAATGAATTGTTTACGGTGAGCTGCGCTGTGGTAAACGCTTTAAAGACACTCGCAAGATCTCACTAAACGAGACAGAATACGAGTATAATGACTTTAAATGGGATAAACTATACATGAGATTTACTAAAGATACATATATGGTCAGATTATGTGCACAACCTTTATGATGATAACAGAGATGAACAGTATGATATTCGGTTTAATAATAAAGGACCGCCAATTTTGAAGATGGAGGTTCGGAATGTTCTTAAACATATGAAAGCTGGCAAGACCCTAGGTTTAGATACCATCACAATAGAAAAGATTAATGCTTCAGAAGAATACGAAATAGATCAAATCACCTGATGAGTGCCTGTCGCTGAGAAAGCGATGATAGACCATTGAATGCAAACTTGCCAAGGAATCACAAACAGCAACAATAATACAGGGGTTTACTGCGACTTCCTGTGAAGGACATGCAGCTAACTGGTATATTGGGCCATACAACTGCGGGGAAGATAGAGGTGGGGGTATGGACGTTAAATAAAACTGTGTTGGACATTGAGACGTGAGGGAAGAGTGAACCCAACTGGAAAATTAAACGGTATTCCAATGTCTTACGATCGCATTTGTGAAATGCGCATGATTTGATCGCCGTGACCTGTATGTCGGCCACGCCACAGTGGTCAGAACTGTTGAAGAGCATGGATACCAGTTTCTGGGCATCACTGTTGATATCAGAGAGGCGTTGCCTAAATCTGTCAGCAAGACGTAGATCTGTTTCTCCAATATGCCTCATATCACAACGTGTGCAGATGATCGCATTGATAACTTTGCTACTCGTGCATGAGAAACCCCCACAGATATGGAAGTGGTCTTTGGGAATGCAAGACCCTGGGTCTGAAGGACATGTGGGCAGGTCTTACAACGAGATCGACGACAATCCTCCGTGCCAGGTAGAAACTTGTGAGGTTGGTGTAGAGTGCTATGGACCAGCACATCTCTGACGTTACGATCCCGCCTGTACGCCACCAGGGGCATCCAGAGAGTGTAGAAGAAACCCTCTACGTCACGGCCAGAAGAGATTTACAATAAGTTCCAGACATACTACTATTGGATAATTGTAAGATTTAATATTACTGGATAATTTCCAGACAGAGTATTGCTGGATAATTGTCAGATATAATATTATTGGTGTAGTCGAGGTTCAGACATGTGGTCTTAACATCATTACAATTTTTGCATTAACAACAAAAATAAGTGATGACAGTGTCGGCGAATTTTACGGTGATTTGGAGAATGCCTTCAAGAAGTGCTAGTACTCAGAAGTAAACATCGTGATGGATGACTATACTACTAAAACGTTGCATATCAACAAGATGGATGCACAATTGGCAAGTTTGGACCAGGGGTCGGAATGAAAGATGTTACAGACTTGTACAGTGGGTAGAAGAACATAATATTATTATTGGAAACATTTGTTATCAACTACATCCAAGAAGATTATGGACATGGAGAAGTCCTGACACTATTCGTTATGATTTTGCCATCAGTAGTGGATGGCGATCTGGTGTCACCTGTAGCTTATGATTATCCTTATCGGACTAAAGAGACAAAAGATACATTCAACGTAGAAGCAAAGAACAGATTTGATGCATTGTAACATCTACAAATTGTATTTCATGATGTCTGTGACCAATGGGAAATATCAAAGAAATGGTAAATATTAAAGAACTCAGTCAATCTGCAGAAACAACTATGCCAATATGAACGTGATGTGACGTAATACATGGATGACGGAAGACCATAAAACTAATGGAAAGCAGAAGATACAACAAACATAGCCATGAACAATATGAAGCGATTGTCAAGAAAATTAGGAAATTGTGCAAAGATGCAAATTAAGTGTGGCTTGAGGATAATTGCAGGCAAATTGAAAACCACCATAATAACCGGAATACCAAATTATGCACAAGACAGGGAAGTTTATTAATTTATATATTTATAATCATTGCGTTCTTGTCCGCTGACAAAGTCGTCGAATGAAACGTTGGACTGTTTAAAAAAAAATAGCTGCATATTCTTTACATGACGTAGCAGTCAACCCCAGCATTTTAGGTTTTTCGTGATTCCGTGGCAAGTTAAAGTTCAGAAGTTTGCCATTGCTTTCTGAGCGACTGAGTTCGTATGTATATGTGTTCTAAGTGAGTGGTTTAATTTCCAAGCATGCCGCTGTTAAACAGTCCATGATTCACAAGCATAAAGTTGTGTGGATAATACAACTGCTTTATAGACTTTCAGCTTTGTTTACAGGCTTATTCCATTTCTGTCCCATACTTTCTTATACAGTCTGCCGAAGGCCGCGCTGGCCTTGGAGATTCTTGCATTCACTTCGTCATAAATTGTGGAACCTTGTACTACAGATGCAGTGGATAACCAGTCTACGTGCCTTGCCGTGCTCATTATGTAACTTTATAAGACACTGTAGGATCAGAATGCCAAATTAGATCACTTATTTCGAAGAAAAGTTTAGTTTTGTTAAACTATTATCAACCACGAAATTTGCTTAATGACTGTCCCTTCCATGCGTTCATGCCTGGGAAGTGAATGTAATGGTTTTTATGTTACTTCCGTTTACATGATTTAAAATATCTACAGGAAAAAACTTTCTCTTTTTCTGATTTTCCTGAACGACTGATTTTTAACCTACGCCAATCCCTTTGTAGACTTGTTCAGAGTTAATTGCGGCTTGCAACAAAATATTCCAGTGGATGAGATTGCCAATCTCAAACCAACCCTTCTTGGTCGCCACTTACAACATGCATAGTAGTTTACAGTTTTTATAATGTTTTTATTTTTATTTTCCTTAAGGGTTCATGGGTCAGCATGACAGAGATGTGGTATATCGCTCTGGGGCTTAATTTAAACTGGGTTAATTACAGGCAAATGTTAGTTGGCTTTGAAATGTATCGTCTCGTTCAGAAAGCAATGACAAACTAGTGAACGTGAAATTGCCTGGAATGACAACATAGGGTTGATAGCAACGTCCTGCAAATGATCGCAACGTCTTGCAAAGAAAATGTAATATTCATTTCATTATCATCATCATCATCATCATAATCATCATCATCATCATCATCATCATCATCATCATCATCACCATCATCATCATCATCATCATCATCATCATCAACATCATCATATTTTTATCATCATCATCATGATCCTCATCATCATCATCATCATCATCATCATCATCATCATCATCATCATCATCATCATCATCATCATCATCATTATCATCATCATCATCATTTTCATCATAATCATCATCATCATCATCATCAATCATCATCATCAACATCATCATCATCATCATCATCATCATATTTTTATTATCATCATCATCATCATCATCATTATCATCATTATCATCATCATTATCATTATCATTATCATCATCATCATCATCATCATCATTATTACCGGCTAGCGTGGGCCATCATGCCCTCCACAATTTACGATCTCCGACGGCATGGGTCATTTCGTGTATTAACTCCCTTACGTGCCATGGCAAAAGACTGCCAACATCTTTCTCACGCTGTCTTCCTCTATCTCTCTTTCCAGATATTTTTTCGGTTGCCAGTGTTTGTCTTCTCATAATGTGACCAAAGCAGCAACATTCATATTTCATATATTTTCATTATTCTCATATTTTCATTTACATTCATTATTTTCATATATTCAACATTCATGCCAATAACACACGGGTTTCAGCAGTGTCCTGTCATGCAAGTTGTCAAAATAAGATACGGGCGTGGCCAACACCTAATGAGGCGTTATGTCTTTGGACACAGTCCATCTTTACTCTCTGTTAGCCTGCTAGTGGTGGTGCCTAGCTTCCGGAATCTGTTATTAGCCCTGAAGTAAATCAGGAAGTCCCCAACACAGTTAACACAGACCAACAAGTCACCAACATACAATATCACGTCGCGAACTGACTTTTCACCCTCTAGAGATGTGCTCTGACTGATACATATAGAAGCAAACCCGAAGCCATTACAAACGATATACAGAACACAGGTGCTAAGTAAGGTTTTAGTTGATCTCAATGTCGCCCGTTTAGTAGCTAAATTTACTTGACTGGAAGTCAGCGGCCGACGTTTGTTGGTTATGTGCATGATCTTCAGTCCGATAATAACACAACCAACGGTGACCAGTCTCAGTGGTATTATTCCTGTTAGTTAGTTTACGGTACTTTCTATCACCGCATATAATCCACTTTTTACATCATTGACATACATGTCGCTGTCCACAAGTGCGCCAACAGTTGCCCCATTTACAACAAGATGCGTAAACTGAGTAGACAATATGTCACCGTACAGGTGATATATTCCAGTTGTAATATAAATACAAGAAACAACAACAACGGACCTGCGCGGGGTTAAGATTAAATGCGCTTTAAATGTGAAAAATATGAACAATATACGTTCGCCTGTAATTAGAACAGGAATTAGCACAGATGCGTACACGCCAATAGTATAAGCACAGCAAAACATCATAAACGTTGAATAACACGTGTAATTAATTGCGTCAGACACATGAGTAAGCCAGGGTGATTTGTAAAGCAGACATATTTGGGAACATTATTCACGCCAATAGACAGTAAAATGTTTGAGATAGTCAAAGACAAGAGAAGTATGTTGGAACATTTCCTGAATCCCTGTCGAGCCAGTATGACAGTGCTGGACACATTACCGACTATTCCCAAGGCGCTAGCACAAGGAATTATTACATAGTAACATGCTTGATATATTTTCCCTGCGAGGTATTCACTGAGAAGGCGGGGATGGGTGGATTCTGTATGGGCAGTCAGGTTGTTGAACATGTTGCGTGTTTGTTCCCTTCAGTTTCACAACGTACACTACTTCTGGTCGGGTGTGTTGGTGTAACGGTTAGAATGTTACGACGGCAATGACCAGAGCACAGTCAGTCAAGGAATCAAAGTCATCTGTCGTGGATCTGAGGGGTAAGACTTGTACTGGTCAAATATTTTACCGTGCACGCAGGCCCACATTAAATACTATTGTCCTAACACTTTACATTCCCACAGGAGGTCCTTGCTTCGGTACGTACTTTCTGAGCAGTTATTCTTTAAAGAAATTTCTGTAAACGTGTGTATGTTTCTGATGTAATACCATTGCACGATTTTCAGCTAAAACCAATACATGTCAACCATATCCCGTAACGTTAGAATTGGGTCTCTTCGCTTGCTGTTTCAGATGAGGAAGGAGTCTATATCGGAATGTCCCAAGTGCTGTAATGTCGGCTCTGACTCAACTCAGCTCAGTCATATTTACATTTGGGTCTTCGTTGTTCATATATGAACCATACTAAATCGGTTTATTTTTTATGAGTCGTGCAATGTTAGAAAGAATCAGGCATTCCAATATCAACTTGAAACAAAACGTTGTTCTGTATCAACATGGATATTAAATCAACAAACACTGTATGTCCACACACAAATGATCTGATGGGGCCTCTAATTACCAAGGAAGAGCTGACATTCATTAAGGCTCAATTTCTGACAATGTCCTTAATGAAGGTAATACAGAAAAGCTGTCTTTGTGGAACTCTCCAGATGTATAGATGGTACACGTATGAATAATGTTAGATGAATATTTGTAAAACGTAAACTGAGTTTGTAACAATCTGATCATGCCATGTCTCATGAATTGTGTCTTTACATACTTCATACTTCTGTGACGGTAATGTAATTGTTAATTGATTCAGATACATGAGAGCCAGGAAATCACACCTATTGACCTTTATTTAACCGCATCACAAAGTGCGTGTGTTCTGTGGTACAATTTCATTACCTCACACAAGTCAAAACTCTGTTTTATAACGTGGTTCAATTGGTTTCCATTTCTCGAATGTGGTAATTTTAATACCGGCAAACCATAGCTTATTACATCTACAAGATTCCCTCGAAAAATCTTCTGAATCGTGTAGATAGTTTCAGTCCCGTATTGTCTTCCCTAATATTTAAAATGCCCTTAATATGTACCTTCGCTCTTACGTTGAACTGTGGACGTTTTATCAAGACGTTAATTGTATTTTTTGAAAGAGCGGTGAATTGTAATCAGCCGTTTGGTAACATTATCAACAAGAATGCTCTTGTTCGGTATCGTAATCTCTAAAGAGATGTGATACAAATGGTATATGCTAGAAATAACTGGATTAGTTACGGCTTGGGCTCTCTCAGTGCATCATCACACAGACTGTACTGGATACCACATTGTACTCCGTCTCTCTTCCTGGCGTTATTGAGGGACATAAATGTTATTGCTATGTCTCATATCTTCCCTCGCATGTAGTTGAAGTTAACAGTTATCTGTCAGACAATTACTTCAGCTTCAATACATTGTATACACTATTTTTGTTAGTTGCGTATCCTTTACAGGACGTTGCAGTCAACATCATCATTTTTGCTATATGGTGATCTCTTGGCAAGTTTACGTTCAGTTGTTTGCATTTCTTTCTGAACGACCAGCACCCATACCATTTCGTAAAAAAAAAAAAAAACCTAACGCAAGGCTGTCTGCTGCCAAATCGCTCTCAGCTGTGTTTCGAACGCGAGTATGCTATATTACGAACTGCGCCCGTAACCTATTCGTAGTGTATTACTACCACATGTAAACATTCTCAACTCTGCCTCAAACAGACAGCGGTATGTGTCTCAGATCGCTGATTTCTCATGACTGTAAACTTAGAGAAACAATATCGACATTGTCTTCTTCGGTTTGGTTGAGTTGAGCTGAGTTAAGTTGAGTTGAGCCAAGAACCGACATCACTGCACGCAGGAATTTCCACATGCGCTCCCTCCCCTCGTTCAACAGCCAGGGAAGAGTCATTCTACTAATCGTTCCCGCCGCTATCTGATTGAAAGTTTGCCTGGTCTTCTTTCTTAATTTTGATAATCTTGGAGAACCTCTGCCGATCCCCCGAAATACCATTCTTTCCACATACGGGTTCTCAATCTGTTCTCCCGCCTTCTCCACCTGGTCACAGAGGCGCTCGACCATCTCTTCCTTGTCCATGGGTGTAATTATTATTACAACCAATTTTAGATTATTATTATTATTAGCAACAATTGAACAGGGAACTTAGGTAGCCTAGTAGCCAGCACCCGTGCTTAGGGAATCAATATCGAGGCCGGCGTTTGTTTGTAAATGGACTTGAGCACTCTGGTCGATCCCGCCTGAGGTCAATCAATCAGGTGCCGTCTCCACATTGAAGGTTGGCTGTAATGGATCTCCAGCACTTTCTGTCTCTCGCCTTGATTGTATATTCTATCAGACTGCTGTTTGTCCATCTCTTGCTGTTATCTTTCTACTTGTAACGTTGTCTACCTCTTGCTCGCTTGTACAGTCAAGTATGGTTTTTATAAGAGTGGTATGTCTGTATGTATGGTAAATGGCGAGACATCAGATTGGTTTGGCATCAAGCAAGGGATCCGCCCGGAATATGTGCTGTCCCCATGTTTGCTTTACATGTACTCCAAAAATATAATGAGAAATGTCAGAGATGATATATCCAGTGAGTAATATGATCCCCTACATATCGATGGTCATGAAATACCAGAGATTCGATATGCCGATGATGTATCATTACTATCCACATCACAGAATGGTATGGAAAACCTAATAACCTCAACCTAAGAGAATAGTGAAAATTACAACTTCTATCTTAACATAGCAAAATACAAAGATGCTGCATCCAGCTACATCTAATATGGAGAAAGGAATATATTTGATTTATTTGGTTGTTTCGGGATTTGAGGTTTAAAGATTGAGTACAACCACTTCTGGGAACGCTGATCTTATTCCGATACGAACCTTGGGCCTTGTCCACCTCAGAATGGAAGCACTAGACTCGAGTTTTGATTTCGTTTGAACTCGTCAGTCGTGCATATCCCTGACTGGACCCGGAATGCAACTCTGGATCACTGGCGTGTGAGGCTGGTGTGCAACCACTGACTACGCGACTCACGCTAGACGCGACCAAATTATCATACCAGAATATCACAACGTCACCCATAGCTGCTAGTTGCCAGTAGTGGGTTGTGGGAAATCTTGAGAGAAGTATAAGTTAACAAGGAAAAACATGAGGCGGTGGAAAATTTCGAATATCTTGGGTCATTAATTATCAACTATTGTGACACAATGAGGACAATTAAAAGACAAATTTTCATTACTCATCAAAATCTAAAACAACTGAATAAATTGTGGAGTGGGACAGATAGAACTAAGAAAATGCGATTTTTAAGAACGTGCATCTTTCCCATTGCAACATACGCCCGTGAGACCTGGAAACCTACTAAACAAGCTGAACAGCGCATAAATGCCTTTGAATATAAATGTTATAGACGGGTTCTAAGAATATCGTGGACACAGAAAAGAAAAAAAATACATGCACCCTTAAGAGAAGATTTGAATATTTAAGAAGGTTGGCTACCAAAGACGATAAAACAAAGAAAACTGAAATATTTGGTCACATATTTGGACGTTTCAACGTCTTAGAAGTTTGGAGAGAACAATAATGGAGGGGTATATGCCCGGAAATAGAGGAAGAGGAAGGCCAAAGAGAAGATGGGTACAGGATGTAATAGATAATCTCCAGATGGTTGTATCGGACGCGGTACATCTTGCTTATGAGAATGCTTCCGGAAGGTTGTTATTGGAGCGAGGTTCTGCAAAGGAAGTGCTACTGAATAAATAGATAAAGAAGAAGTAGAGAAAACGTAATGCCGCTGAAAAGGACATTAGTTGACAAAAGATTAGAATAGTATAATTAGAAAGTCTGGAATCCTCAGGATTGTTTGTCATAGTTTACTATTTGTTTCTGAACGGCTGCCGCTTGGAGCCACAGGAATCACAGCCAAACCGCCTGCTTCCAAATGGGCAGATTTCAAACCCTCAATTCCGTATGTCGAGGAGTTGTAAATAGCATTGTCACTATCTCCTAAGGCAGGGCAACTATTAATCAATGATGACGTAATATACAACAAGATAAATTGAATATGCCTGTCAAAGGTAAACTACCATACATCACATACACTTAGAGGCATGCGATCCAGTGATATATTCTAGTCTGGTAACAGACGTAGTTGTTGTAAAAGGAACAGACAATGTATATATATATATATATATATATATATATATATATATATATATATATATATATATATATATATATATATATATATGATATTGCGTGAGATATGCAGTATAATCTCTGAACGCGGTTATCTCCAGTCTTGAAGAACGTTGCAGTTGTCTGAATCCTCAACGTCTTTATGATGAGTGACATATGCCTGGGTTATTGACATTGAGGTGAGTGACCTGTAGCCGGGCTACGAGAAAAACAACCAGTCATGAGAAATAATGGTGAGGGTGGATGCGGACCCTAGAGTGGATGGGGTGAGAGACAGTTTAGTTTTGTGTGAAGTCAGGAGACTGGAAAGGGAGTTGAGGCTGAGACCGACTGCGGGTCGGATCGCTTTTGGACAGTTGATGTTTGGACTCCGAGCTGGTCGGTAGTCCATGGAGAGGAGCAGAGTTAGATAGAGATCTCCGTCCTGTGTTGTTTTCCCAGTTTTGAATGTAGGCCTAAACCCCAGAGTGGGTTGGATAGTTAGTGGAGGCCTAGACCCAGTGTGTGGGTTGTATTGTGTGAGGTCCAGCCGTGGATAGCTGTCTTGTGAATTTGAGATTAAGAAGGCCTTGAGAAAGCAGTGACGTGTACTGATAAAGTTGTGAGGAGGATATATATATTCGGTGGATTATATTGTTTTCTGGATATGGAAATATGCTACGTGTGTTTGTGTTTCTTCTGCATTAAAAGATTATGTGCGTCACCTCAATCTTGTTCACTGACTGGCGGATGTGTACTGTGGGGATGAGTTGTATGGTGAGACAGATGGCTAGCTCAACTTACACTCCGTATTGACATACAAGGAGTATTGTAACCTAGACAACGACCATCTCACTCAGTTCTCAATAAGAACATCGTGAGAGTGAGTATTGTTATCTTTCCTTTAATTTAACTGCCAACCTTAACAGCCCCATAAATTAACATTAACAATTAATGTTACTCGCATATCCTTTACAGAACGCGGCAATCAATCAGAGTCGTGCCGTGCTATGATACAGAGAGGTGACCGCATCAGACGGCACTGTAGGGGGGCTTTATAAGGGGGCAGCAATTTTAAAGAAAAAAACATGTATGGGCGGCATTTAGAAGACTTGCATAATACTAAAAAATCTACCGCACGGTCCTGAAATCAACTCA
Source organism: Cepaea hortensis (assembly GCA_963921405.1). NCBI lineage: Eukaryota > Metazoa > Mollusca > Gastropoda > Stylommatophora > Helicidae > Cepaea > Cepaea hortensis. The sequence continues at coordinate 447,748,544 of OY992876.1, read as the reverse complement.
TCATTTTTTAGCTGTTTGTTATTTTCTATGCAATTGGATGTTCAGTAATTTACCATTCCTTTCTGAACGACCAACACTCATATTACTTAAATTAACGCAATACTGGCTGCTTTCAAATCGTCTTCAGTCGATTTATGGCCCTCGACTCGATATACTGGAGAATTATGAAACCGTTTTTCTACCCCTAAGCCACACCGCTGGCTTATTGGGGAAAGGATAACGTATCCTTTGTCAGACCTACAGCAATATATAAATCACGCCTCTGCCTAAACAAATGCTACTGAACATTAATTATTGTTTACGCCTAACAAATGCAAAAAAAAGCGTAAGCAATATTTATACATACTACAGAGTTTTATCTTATTTTACCCTGTCACTGCGTATGTTGCGCCATCAGCTTGAAACATATAGAGACGTCAGGATGATTCCACTGGTAACTCTGACAGCACAGTTGCACAGTCAGTACTACAACGCCTATTTAAAACGAAAAGATTACCTGCGGTCGAATAAATCATACACTCATACGGTTTCCCACATTAAGCATTCAGCTCAGTGTACTAATTCAAGCCGTAAAAGAATGAAAACATGATGTTCAAACGACTTGAGGTGTTTGTTTATTTGTTTGTTTAACTTATGTGCTCTTAAACGAAACATTTTCACACATTAAAATCTATTATATTGGGTTTTTAACACGACATTGTGTGATTAGTGTCTCTGACGCAGTTGTAATTAATATATTCATTATATTGGTCATTACATCTTGTTCTTGTTGTTCTTGTTATTCTTGTTCTTGTTAATCTTTTTCTTCTTGTTCTTCTTATATTTCCTCTTCTGTTTCTTCTTCTTGTTCTTCAGTTGCTGATGATAATTAAGAAATTCGCCCCAGCTGTGCTTCGAAAGCTGTATGTGGGATTACGAATTACGCCCGTATCCTCTTCAGAGCCGACACGCCACAGGGGCCGAGGGTAAGACTAACATGGATATATTTAAAATCAGAACGCGGAAACATCTGAGGGCAACAGCTGTGTTAGGAAATATGGATACTGTAATAAGATAAATTAAAATACATGTGAACATGAATATCAGAGGCATACGAGAGATGAGCTTGAACGGATCTGGTAAGCTAATAGGTGACAACCACCGAATAGTTTCTTACAGAGAGGATCATCATCATTATTAGGTGCCATGTCCGCTAGCGTATGCATTCACGTCTCTCCGCATATCTCGGTCTTTAATGTTTTGCATCAACTTTACTGTTGATATTCGTTCATGCCGCCCTCTCAATCCATCCAGCATCATTTCTCTTGGTCGGCTTTTGCCTCTTTTCCCCTCGATCTCTCCAGACGTCACGATCTTCTGCAATGCCTCTCTTCTCATCACATCTCCACAGAAAGCTATTGTCTCTTTTTTATTGCTGTGTATAATGTTCTTTTTTCATTAGCTTCTTTCAGGCAATCTTCAATAGTTACTCTTTGATATCACCATTGTTAATCTTTTATTAATATTCAAGGAGAGTCCTTTCTTTACATTCTCGGTTACAACAATGACCAACAACTTTTGTGGTGTTTTGCATTATCCGCCACCAATATTGTGTCATCTGCATAGCGTATATCATTTATACTATAACCCCCGATTAGTATTCCTGGCTTCTCTTTTATCTCTCTCATTATTATTTCGCTACAGAGGAAGAAGAGATCCGGTGACAAAACGCATCCCTGATTGTACTCCTAGCTTACTTTGATCATAATTGCCCTATTTATTTCCCGTTTTAATTGCTGCTACTTGGTTCCAGTAAATATTGTTGTTATTTTGAGATCTTTCCCACTAATTTTAATGTCTTTCAACATTTTAATTAGTTCATTGTGTTTCACATAATCAGGTGCCTTGGTATAATATATATATATATATATATATATATATATATATATATATATATATATATATATATATATATATATATATATATATATATATCTGTATGTGTCTCTTACAGTAGCGAAAGTAGCCTTAAGCAAGATATAAAAAACATGCTGACCAATAAATAGATGTCAACTGAAACGAGAAAAAAGAGTGTTGAGGTGCTACTGTTGCATGCCTGTTCTTTTGTATGGATGTGAAACTTGGACAATCATCAGTCAAGCTGAAAAACATCTGATGGCTGCAGAAATGTGGTTTCTGGGGAGAATGCAAAGAATGCCATGGACAGACAGAAAAACCAATGACCAAGTACTACAGGAGACAAATGAAAATCGTAAATTGATTAGAGTAATTAGACGTAGACATTCAGAATATTTTGGACATGTTATGAGCAGAAATGAATTGGAGAACATGGTGAAAACTGGCAAGATGAAGGGAACAGACCAAAGGGAAGACCGAGAAGTAAATTCCTGGATGGATTGGCCACATGGCATGGTCGAGACAGGAACACTGAGCTGATCAAAGACTCTGGTGATTGAGTGAAATGGCGAATCATGACCGTCCACGATTTCCGGAGTGGCACATGATTGATGTGTCTCTCTGATACTTTGGTATCACCTTTGACAGACGTTTGTCTTTTAAGGATCATGAGGAGGCATTGGTGGTGAATGTTGGTAGGGGACTTAATGCATTGAGGGCTATGGCAGCGACTAGGGTAGATCAGAGGATGCTGTACAGGCTCTTTCAGTGGTTAATAATTTCTGTCATTGAGTAGTGTTTGGGGCTGCTGACAGTATCAAAGAGCCAGCTTGAAAGGTTGGAGCGCATACATAATGCTGCCGTGCGGTTAATCCTGTGGTGCACAAAGGACACGCCTATTATATGCATGAGGCATATCATGGCGCTACCAACAATGACGGATAGGCATAGGGTCCTTCAGGCCAAATGGTACCTGAGAGTTGCCGCAGATAGGGATCACTCGCTGCATGCAGCAATGGATATGGTCAAGGGTCATAGACTAAGACGAGGCAAGTCCTGGATGGCACAGGCAGAACTTTCTATACGTCAGGTGTGTGATCTAGAGACCATCAATTGTGAAAGAGAGTGGGTTGAAGTTAAGGAAGACATCACGGACTGGCACAATGTCATAATAACACTGGGTCGTGAGTGCAGAGAATATGCAGCGGGCCGCACTGAGTTTGAAGTGCAACAGCTGATCAAGAGCAACAAACATCAAGGTGACATAGTCATCTACACCGATGGGTCAGTGGTGAGAAACAGACGTAGTGGATGGGGCTTTATTACAAAGGCTAATGGACGAGTCTTGAAAAAGGAGAGTTACGACCTCCAGCATGAAAATGGAGGTGGAGGCAGTAACAGCGGCATTCCGATGGCTAGAGGAGACCACTGCAACACACGTTGTATTCATTATGGATTCAAAGAGTATGCTTCGTAAGGTGGAGAAAGGAATGTTTCGTGTGGAATGGCTCTCGTCGCTTCAGAGGTCACAGATTGTGAGAATTGCATGGATATTTTGTGCTGGCCATCCGGTGGTACGGGGGAATGAACAGGCTGATAGGCTAACAGGGAATGCACCTCTTGGTGGTAGTTTGCCTATGGACAAGGGGGAGGTGGTCGTGCGCATGTGGGACCAGGTAGAGAAGGCGGAGGAACAGATTGGGTGGTGCGTGGTATCGAGGTATGGTGTCCGCCTCGAGTGCTGGAGGTCCCGGGTTCAGGCCCCGGTGAGGACCAAGATTTATTTAAAAAATCCACCGGGTCTTCCAGTAATTTCCCCTGGTCTCTGGGTAGTGAGATCGGAAGCCCGTGTGTATTTTTGCGCACGTAAAAAATCCCTTGGCAGTTGTAAATCAAAAAAGAGTAGCCTAACGGCGCTGCCCGGACAAAATTTCGAGTTAAAAATCTACCCAAGTATTTCAGGATCCTCGGCGGTGCTACGGAGTTCGTGCACTGAGCTGAGTTTCTCCAGACTCAGGTTTGAGTTAGGAGGAGAACGGAGCACTTGTGGGTTGCACCCATGTGCCGTTATGTTGATCCATAAGCAAAACAAACAAACAAACAAACAGATTGTGAACCCATATGTGGACAGAATGAGATTGCGGGGGATCTGCAGGGGTTCTGGAAGAATCTCAAAACTGAGAGGGAAGACCAGAAGAACTTTTAATCAGATAGCGGTGGGAACGATTAGTAGTATAACTCTTCGCTGGCTGTTGAACGAGGGGACGGAGCAATTATGGGAATTTCCTGAGTGCAGTGGTGTTGCTTCTTAACTCCACTCAACTGTGTCTCTATTGCTCTTTCTATTAGTATTCTTAATGTTTATATTACATTGTTTGTACCCTTTATATCCACAAATTCATACTGTTCTTAACTAATTTCTATTTTTATTTTCTTTCTTGTTCTTCTCATTATAATTATGAGTAGAAGCTTAGTGACATGGTTTATGAGGTTAATTGTACGAAAGTCTTCGCATTCAATTTCTCCTTGTCTTTTTGGTTTTGCTATAGATACAGATTTCAGCAAATCACTTGGTAAATATATCCACCGCTGTAAATATAATTTTCGTTAATATATCTACTCCAAATGCTCACAACACGTCTAATTCTTCTATTGTGAATCCGTCTGGCTCATGTGTTTTTCCTTTCTTCATATGTTTGACAACGTCTGCGGCTTCTTCTTTTAGAATTGGTTGATCTTCTAAGTTACTTTCTTCTGTTAATTTTTCCTTTTCTCGTTCATATAATTATCTTATATACTCATTCCACCTCTTCTATTATAGCCTCTTCCTCCAGTAATAGCTTTCCTGTTTTGGATTTTAAATGCCATGTATTTACTCATATTTTTCTTCCTATAATTTCAAAATTCTCTTCCCATTTTTACTCTGGTTTCCTTTGTCTATCAATCTTAAGATATTTTTTTTTCAGTCATCTATTTTTTTCTTAACGTTTTGGCAATTTATAAAATTATTGTCTGTTCGTCGATTATAATTTTTCCCGATCCATTCCATATCATCTCACTTATGCCTAGAATATTCATTTCCATGCTTTCAATTTCTCTTATCACATTGATCAATTTTTCCAAATCATTTAATGTCCTAACATTCCATGTTCTTATTTTACATTTAGTTCCCATTTAAAATTTATTCGTTATGATTTTGCCATCAGTAGTGGATGGCGATCTAGTGTCACCTGTGGCACATGACTATCCTTATCGGACGAGGGTGTCCTACGACAGCCATTAACGTATTTTACTGCCTATGATATGTGACTATTCATGAAATCTTGGGAAGATAATGTGGTTGTTTCCCCTTGCCTTCCAAGTCCACATGGGGGTCTTTTACTTCTGCCTTTGACAGCCATTTCCGGCTGTCAGGACAAGTGAGTGACCTCCTCTGGTCAGCTGCAGAGCAGTCCACTTGTCCCTCTGGATACTCGGTCCTCAAGGCTGCGTTTGCCACACCGTGGTGCGTTTCCAATCCCCTACCACTGGGAGATGCAGTTGGGATTTTCCCTTCCTAAATTTATGGTCTATGACGGCCACATCTCTCCGGTACCTTTAGAGCGAACATGAAGCGGGGTTACTAAGTGATGAAAAATCAGCGACATCGGGTATTGGTCATTAGTGTATTTCGGATAGAGTTATTATGATCAACATGAAATTTAAAGCAATAAATGTAAAGTAAATATTATACAAGTATATACACATACAACAAGCAATAGTGATGAAGAAATACAACCATTTTATGACGAAGTAGAAATGACGTTATTTCAAATAGAATCTCAAGAAACAATAAAAATCTTGGAGATGCAAATGCAAAAGTCGGAATTGGAAGTATGGAGAATGTAGTAGAGGATTATGGTTTGAGGGAAAGATAAGAAAGATGAGAAAAATTGATAGAGTGGACGCCATACAATTGATAAGATAATTGGAAACACATAGTTTAAACAGCATAAGCGGCGACTTTATACGTGGACAAGTCCCCATAAGAAAACATTCCATATATATATATATATATATACAATATTAACACATTTCTAAATCTGTTGTTAATAAGTATACCCTCAATTTGGGGGAATGTTTATATATATATATATATATATATTGTGCTGAATGTAGAGGTGATCACATATCACTAAATAGATACATATAAGTAAGCTTGAAGAGAGGAACATAGGTTAAGAACATGGGACTTAATACAGATGTTATGAAAGCAGACAATTGACTTCAAGAACAGCACATAGTGATTGACAGAACAAGGTAGGCTGTGATAACTAACATTCGCAGAGCCGCATGGCCGAATGGATAAGAACGGTGTTCTTAAACATCCGGTGTGCTGATGCCGAGGTTAGCGGTTCATCCACTACAACGGACAGATGGACTAACATGTTAACCTGTCGTCCCTGACATAGGGACGTAAATTACAAGTACCTCTGAAGTCGGAGTTGGTTCGTCTGATGGCGAGGGACATTGTTAATAGGGAAAGCAAACCCACAAGCAAAATTCAGACCATCACTACTATAAAAATAGTGTATATGGACTACGCTTGAGTTCAAAGCGAGCGAGTGGGAAAAAAAACATTACTAAAATACAGAGTATTAAATAAATGATAAGGACATTAATTCATCAGACAAGCAAAGGAATGTCAATGCAGTGAAGTCAAAAAGCGAAGAAAAGGTAAAACCTGAATGACTCAAGACATCTTAAAGCTGATGGACACGATTTTCGTACAATTATGAGCAATGCCTCTAAGCTTCTACACAGAATCATCATGAACAAGAAAGAAAATGTAAATGGATATTGATGAAGAATAGTAAGAATTTGTGGAGGAATAATGCAATAAATGCATTACGAACACAAAAAGAACGATCAACAAATACACAGAAGAACATATATTTGTGGTTAACAGACACTATTGGGAAAAAATTCAGAATAATACAGAATATATACTTTAACCATGCAGTAGCAATAATAATGGGAAACAAAGAGGACTGTTATCAGTTATCAGTTGGGGTATCTTCATTGCACTCCGGACATGTCCATAGGTGCTCAGATCCTCCCCCCAGCATATGCATCAGCGTCCGGTGGCTAATAGTGCCAGTTCTGTGTTGGTTGACGAGGCGCTTTGTTTTCCCGATGTACCTCTCGCGTCTGGCTGTGCCGATTCTTACTCCCAGGTCTTTCATCCTGGACAGCGATGTGGAATCACTGACGTCAAAGTCCTCTGTTCTCGCCATATCTTTAAGGACGTTAATAATATCGGCACGATCCATGGGCTGGCCATCTACAGGGTGTGCAGAGCCAGCCAGTTTGTCAGCTCGTTCATTTCTCTCGACTCCCGCATGTCCCGGGACGAAGATGAAGGTGACTTTACGGACGACAGACTTCCGCAGCGATTCAGTCCACAGTCTACGTATAGATCCAGCTTCGACCTTCTGAATCATGCTCATTGAATCACTTAGTACACACATGTTGGTATAATGCTGTGATTCCAGCCATATGAAGGCCTGTGTAACTGCCATCACCTCCATCGTCATGCTGCTCGTGGTCATAGAGTGGGCACCAATGGACTCTTGAACGGTTCGGCCCGCTGAACGGGCTGTAAATGCCCACGCACTTCTCTGCTGCTTTACAACAGATCCATCTGTATAGATGAGCACTTCGGGGCTATCTGAGTGTTCATAGATGAGCGCGCTGACCTCTGCATTGACAGCAGCAGGATTCTGCTCTCTGCACCGTCTGTCGAGTGTGATAATGCAAGAGAAAGTGCACTTAAAAGCTGGAGGCAACGGCACCCATTCCTTGCCGGGGTTGATACTGGTATGACTGCAGACCTGTCCGACGACATCTTCCGCCCGACCCATCCATGATTTGCCCCTCTTTAGCCTGTCACCCTTTTCTCTGAATATAGCGTCATGCAGAGGGTGCTGCTCATCTGCACTTATTTTTAAGTATGCACGAGCTATCCAGATCTTGATCCTGTGTTCCATTGTCGGGAAGTCAAGGAGGTATCTCATTGCTACACAGCTGGTGTCTCTCGTGCAGCCCAAAATGATGCGCATGGCTTCGTTTTGTACCTTTTTAAGTCTTCCAATCTGTGTAGGGCTGACAGTGAGGATGGCCAGGGCATACTCGATGCGTGAAAGCACAAGTCCTTGGAACATAAGTATTAGCAGTCTTTGCTCGATATTGGCAGTCGCCATGACTCTCATTACTGACAAACCTTTTCGAGCCTTCGTTATGGCATAATCGACATGATCTCTGAAGGACAGGCTACGATCAAGCCTCACGCCAAGATACGTTATTGACTGGGTTCTACTCAAAATGCTCCCATCCATTCTTACTGCCGGCAGGTCTGTTTTCACAATATGGTTCTTTAGCGAGAACCATGTAACCGTTGCCTTTGCAGGATTGACAAGGGCATCGGCATCATCACACCATGAGGAAATTCTATCTAGTTCGCCCTGCATATCATTGGCAACCGCCTGTCTATCTCGACCCTGTCGATACACGAGGATGTCGTCAACGAATGACAGAGTCCTACCCCTCCCGTCCAACTGTTGTTCAGTGATCGGCACCGTATGCACGTTGAATAGTACTGGTGACAGTGGTGAACCCTGCGGCAATCCTGGACATATCGTTATCGGCTCAGAAGACCAACTCCCGCATCTTAGCACCACATTCCTTTGGAGCAGAACTGCAGCTATCCATCGTACAAGGTGAGGGTGCACTTTCAGTCTGAGGAGGGTTTGCATCAAGTGCTCGAAAGATACTCTGTTATATGCGTCCTCTAAGTCTATGGCGACCTGAAATCCTTCGTAAACATCTTGAGCAAAGACCGCCGCATTCAGCCATGACTCTTTGTTGCGTCTGTATCCTCCAAGTGTGGGCGGGAAGCTGCCGAGCTGTTCCAAGTCCCAAGCAAGTCTGTGTGCTACAATTTTCTCCAGTAGCTTGCCAACAGTATCCTGCATCGTAATGATTCTGTAGCCGCTTATCTTGGAATGGTCTTTGTTCGGTTTTGGCAGCGGCAGCAAGTAGCTGTGTAGCCATTCTTCTTTGACCTGACCCCTCTGGATACTGGTGTTGAATTCTCTGGCCAGTTCTTCCATGTCATCATCTGATATAACCAGTAGGTCACCATATCGGATGCCGTCTGGGCCTGGGGTGGTGTTAGGTGATTTCTTGAGCATCGCACGCAATATCTCAGCTGTGATTGTCCATTCTTCGTCCGTCCCAACCTCCTCGCACAACTGAGAGAGTGTCGTTGTGGTCCTCTGTCTGGCGGGCTCGTCTTTCTGGTCAGTCTGTTCTATGTAGCGTGCAAGAAGGGCCTTACCTTTATCCGCATCCGACTTTTTCCATGCGAGGTCTGTGCCTTGAAAGTCTGGAATATCCCTACGTTGTGCAGCACTGTTCATACTCTTGTGGAGGCGCCAGAATGTCGTAAGAGATCGCTCGGAGCACACCTTCCTGCAGAACTCGTCCCATTTCTCGGCCTTGGCCTGTTTGGCGCAGGATTTGAATAAAGTCGTCGTCCTATCGACCTCAGTCTTCAGGTTCGCCAACTCAACCTGTGGCATGTTAGCCTTTCTGGCCTTTTGCCAGTCTTTGACAGCCTGCCTCTTTCCCAGCCATGCCTTCTCGACCTCTCCATTCCACCATGGTGGCTGCAACCATCTTTCTTGTCTCCTGCGGGAAGAAGTTAGTTTTCTTCTTCTGATTTTGCTTATGGCGTCTTGACCAGTGTTGTCGTACGGAAAGGCATTTGTCTTGTTTCTTTGACTCATGGCCCCGTCTTTCTTGATCAGGATGACACAAGGGTAGTGGTCACTGTCGTGGTATCCCAGTGTGCCCCACCGGCACCTTGGTGAGATGGTGGGCGACACCAGAGCCAAGTCACCTGGTCGAGTGGCTATTCTAGTGACCTTCCCATCATTAAGACAGATTAGGGCAGCAGATGCCAGGGCGTCCTCCAGATCTTCTCCCTGTCTATTGGTGATGCAATTCCCCCATTGACTGCCTCTGGCATTGAAGTCCCCACAGTAGATGATATGCCTTTCATCCATATCGAACAAACTCTGCCATTGTCGCACGTCTACCTTCCCATTTCGCGCATAAACGTTCACGATTACAAGCTGCACTGGTGTCATTATTCTTAATGCCTGCACTTGCAGGGCATCACTGTTCAAGGAAGACATATCGATCTCAGACACTAGTATGTTGTCGAGGACCAGAATGGCCTGTGCCGCCTGTTAAAGAATCCTTGAAAACCCGCGACATTGACTGTTCCGTCGCCGAGCTGTGTTTCTTGTAAGACTACAATATCGTTTCCGTAGAGTAGTTTTTCAAGAATGGGTCGGCGTTGACTCAATGATGCACAGTTCCAGTGCAGTACTCGAACGTTTCCGATACCCAATCTGTCACATTTTAAACGCCTTCTGCGCGCGCCCGCCCTCTTACCACGTTGTGTCCTTGCTGGTCGTCTGGTCGTCATGTTAGGCTTAACTATCGCCACCGGGCGCCGATGATACTCCGAAGGAAGTCCAGGCGCGCGTGCACGAACTCCGTTGCACGGTCCGAACTCCATTTCACCACGAAAAAACACTTAATCCATACACATTTCGGAAAAAATACGTTCCATTTTACGGGACGAAGAAATGTCCCGCCATCTTGCTTCAAGGGAACTCACTCTCCAAGGAGGACTATTCAGAACAAAGCAAAGAGTATGACATGGATGTGCTTTGTTACCGGATTTCATCTCTCTCTCCCTCTCTCTCTCTCTCTCTCTCTCTCTCTCTCTCTCTCTCTCTCTCTCTCTCTCTCTCTCTCTCTATCTATCTATCTATATACCTATCTATCTATCATTCTCTAGAAGTATTAAAGAGAGAGAGAGAGAGAGAGAGAGAGAGAGAGAGAGAGATCAAAGTGAAGCCACGAATATGAATTGCAGGGTATAATATCAACAATCTATATTAAGCAAATGATACAATATTGATGGCGTGAAATGTAAACGATCTTCTACGTTTAGACATTGTAGAACCAGAGACTACACAAAAGGAATCCCCTTGAATATGAAGAAAACTGTTAAAGTAAAATGTGACACTAACATGTGAAATAATAATAGATGAGAAAATGCATAATCTACTTCTTCTTCTTCTGCGTTCATCAGGACCCTTTTTTCGGACATGATTGCGTTGTGCCTGTTTACAGCAGAGCTGCGTTCTTGCGCCGTTAGGCCGACACATCCGATTTCTGCGGGCATTTTTAGACCGCGTTAACCTTCCCGGGGGTTTCTGAGGACGTTTGACTCTCACTGTTGTGGTGTTATCCCCCATCCCAGCTGGCCCATATAGAACAGCTTAGGACATCCTGGTTAGCCCTCAAGGGAAGGCAGAGGCAGACCATTGGAATTCCCCGCCATCCACACAGCGCTCTGGTACTGGGCTTACTCAAGGAATCGTCACGCCCTGCACATGGCTGCTTAGCCTCACTTCCGTATATTGCGCCTTCCATTCACCATAGGCTGTTCTTCCGGAAACCAGAAGAATGCAGTCTGCAGATGACATCCACACAGTGAGCTTTTGATTCGGACTTTCCACATAATGGATTTGCTATCTAAGAAATATTCCATTTCATGCCACTAATACACTTTTTCCACCTTTTATGAAGCCTACACTGTGAGCTTTCGATTCGGACTTTCCACGTAATGGATTTGCTATCCAAGCAATATTCCATTTCATGCCTCTGGGACGCTTTTGTAACCGACATACCTATGGTATGAAGTGTGGCAGTCTAAATACATCTTCATGCACTTTAGATGTCAACCTGAATGTAGTTAAAGTAAGCTGTAGTCAACTTGAGCTTGTTGATATCTCCATAGAGCTTGTCCTCAAATGAAGCAGGTGTGGGCCAAAATATCTTTCTCTTTTCTGCATATATTGGGCACTCCTGCAGCAAATGTTTAGCTGTCATTTTACCAGTTCCACAATTACATTCATCAGTATCTCCTATCTTTAGTTTATTGAACAAGTGGTATTTCAGCCTGTCATGTTCTGTGCGGAGTCTGAAGATTACTACTTGTTCTCTTCGGTCGAGTTTGTAATATGCATCATCCTTCTGGTGGCATGGATGCTCTGATTCCCATTTGGTTCTATAAGTGCTTTTTATAAACCTCTTTGCCTCATTATAGGTTATGTCTATATCATGCTGTGGTAGTCGTCCGCCCTCTTTTTCTAGCCTGTCAGCCTCTTCATTTCCAGGTATACAGCAATGTGATGGGATCCACTGTATTACAACTTTTTTTGGATTTCTGGCATAGACCATGGAGTGATGCTCTTAGGTCAGTTATTTCTGTGCTGTTTTTGCTCTTCAGTATTGATACAGCTGACTTTGCATCTGTGAAGATAACTGTTTGCTTCTCTTTATTGTCCTCCATCAAGAGCATCTCTGCTGCAGTTTTCAAAGCGTCTACTTCCGCTTTGAAGTTACTTGCAAATTATCCAGTTGCCACTGACTGTGTTTTTTTCACTCCATTTTTTAAATTTAGGAGAATTCCTCCTCCTCCATTTTCTATTGAATTTTTGGCTGATCTATCTGTATATGCTTGGGTCCAATAGCTGCTTGGGTAATTGTCTTTTATGTAGTTTAGGGTTATTTTTCTTCTTTCGGTTTCATTCAGGGTGTTCTTTTTCTCAATACCATGAATGTTTTCTATCATCTCAGGCAGTTGCTGCTGTCTCCAAGCTGGGAACTTGTCTGCATTGTAAATGGGTTTGACTGTTGATATGTTAAGTATAGGATCAGCCCAAATCTTTTGTTTTGCAGTTGCTACAAAGTTGTTACGCTTCAGTCTTCCCTTTCCAAAACCATTAAATCTGCTATACATAGCGTGGTCTGTCAATCTTCTAAATTTTTCAGCTTGTTGCTGGACTCTGCTATCTCTTCTATCCTGCATTGTTTGTAAACAAGTGATCTTTTCTAATTCATTAACAGGTGTTGTCTTCAGGCTTCCAGTTATGATTCGCATTCCTTGATTGTGGACTCTACTTATTTTGTTAAGGTTTGACTTAGCTGCTGTTGCCCAAGCTGCAATGCATATTCCAGTACTGGCCTCACCCGTCCAGTATATAACATCTTGAGAACTTTCTCATCTGCTCCCTACGTTGTACCAGCAAGCTTTTTCATGATTGCCATTCTTTGCCTTGCTCTTGTTCGATTTTTCTCAACCTGTGTCTTCCATGTCAGGCGACGATCAAAGGTGACTCCTAGATCGTTTGGATTTTCTTCATGGCGCAATATTTTTCCATTCAATACCAGCTTAGGTTGCTGAGTTTTATCTGAGAGGGAGAACACTGTGCATGTTGTTTTCTCCTCACTTATCTTCACTAGCCATGATTATGACCAGTCCTCTAGAGCTAATAAGGCTTGCTGTATTCTGCTGTTAGCTGTACAAATATATTCTTCAGATGTCCATATGGCTAGGTCATCTGCAAAGGAGGATATGTGTACTCTGGCTCATTTATATATGCTAGGAATAATGTTGGTGAAAGAACTCCTCCTTGGGGGACACCTTGCTCCAACAGCATTATTTTGCTGGTCTGTCCTTGTACTTTTGTCGTGGAAGTTCTGTTCTCAAGGTAGTGCCTGGTCCAGTTATACATTTTCCCACAAACATGCATTTTTGCAGTTTTACTTTCAGTCCTTCCTTCCATACTTTATCAAATGTTTTTTTCTAAATCTGTCCAGACCGCTAGTGTGTGCTTTTTCTCTTGGAAGGCATCCTCTATTTCCTGAGCTATATAGGTTATTTGATCTTCAGTGGATCTGTAATTTCTGAATCCTGCTTGGTGTGGTGTTACGAGTTGGTTTTCTTCCAGATGCCATGTTAGCCTTCCATTGATAATATGTTCCATTAATTTTCATACACAGCTAAGTAGACTGATAGGTCGATAGCCATTTGGTTCTTCCGGGTCTTTTCCTTTCTTTGGGATTGGTATTAGTATAGCTTCCTTCCATGCCTGTGGGACTATTCCTCTCTTCCAGCTGTTATTTAGGACTGCTAGTAGTTTCTTTTTTGCCTTAGTGCCTAGTCCTATTAGCATGTCATTTGTGATTCCATCCTTTCCTGGTGATTTCTTCTTTTTTAGGGTATTTATTGCCTGTTCTTCCATTGTTAGATTTGCCATCATATATTCTGCTGCTGTCTCTTTATTACTATGATGTATTTATTTGTCTTTGATTGCTTTCTTCTGTTCGGTAGTAATATCAATGTGATTTGCACTGGCATAGTGTTCCATTAATGCATTTGCAGCCTTGTTCCCTGTAAACAAGGCATTTCCTTGTTTAATTGTTATTTGTTTGTTTCTAGGTCTTTCATTGTTCATTGCTTTCACTAGTTTCCATAGTTTGTTTCCGTCCCTGTCAAAGTTCAGGTTTTCTGTTTTTTCCCTCCAACAATCTCTTGTTTGATTTACTGTTCTTGTATATTTTCCTGAGATGGCTTTGAGAGAGATGTCCGCTTCAGTTGTTTGTTCTCTCTCTGCTGTCTTCCTGGCATCTTAAAATTTGTCCTCCAAAATTTGTAGTTCTTCAGTCCAGTATGGTTTGTAATTTTTCCTCGCTCCTCTTGGAATAGACCTAGTGGCCGCCTGTATTATTGCTCTATTTAGACTTTCCACCATTTGCTTAATGTTGCTATATCGTGTATTTATATTTTCACAATATTTGTTAGTTAGTTTGGAAATCTGTCCCAGTCTACTCGTTTGTAAGCGGGGCAAAGGCTTTTGCTCCTGTGGAACATACTCTATATTCATTACAAGCTTGATTGGTCTGTGGTCACTACCTGCTAATTGATCAAGCACATGGCGATCGATTTTGTGGAGGATGTCTCCTGTGCAGAAAGCTAGGTCTGGAGTAGAAGTGGTAAACCATCTTCTGGAGTAGAAGCTCGGTGTGTCATCCGCTTTGTTGAGTAGGTTGAGATTTGAGTCTAGTTCCCAGTCCTCCACTTCATCTCCTCTTTTGTCAGTATCCGGGTATCCCCATCTTTCTGAATGCCTATTGAAGTCTCCGACAATAATGCAGTTTGTGTCAGTTATTTTCATGTTTGAGAGTATAAGATCCTTATCTGCTGGGCTATACAGATTGTAAACTCTTATTTTCACGTCCTTTATCATTATATCAACACCTATAATGTCCTTTTGGTTGTCAGAGATCACAGTTACTTCGCTACAAGGTATTATATTTCGTGTGAGTATTAGAACTCCTCCTTTGTGTCCTTCGCGGTCGAAACGTGTGACCTGATATCCTCTGACTGAGAATTTGCGATTGGCTTTAAGGTGTGTCTCTTGAATGCATGCCACATCTATTCTATCTTTATGAAGACGCTGTGTTAGGGAGACTTTCTTGTTATAAACTCCTTCGGCATTCCACTGTAGTATGTTGAGTGTCCGGGGTGTTTGATCAATAGCTCTTAACCTACTCCTCTGTGCCTTGACTCCACAGCACAGGGGAGAGTCACCACCAGTAGTCATGGGTGGACCCTCTCGATTCAGGGGGCCCGGCACTATCACCGCCTGATGGGACTTCACGGGATTAGCACCATAACGATTAATTTTTAAATTTGTGACATCATGAATTAAGTTACGTTGCACTGCTTTGTCAAGCCTGCGGCTCAGTACATCCGATTTCGACAAGCATTTTTCGGGATGCTTTCCCTAGCCTTTGACTGTCCCCAGTCTACCTACAAGGCAGCAGGTTTGTGTGTCTCTTGGTCTGGTCCCTCTCCCTTGACCTGTCCGACATGGGTGACCCTACCAGTAGCTGTGCTACCGTCGGCATAGCTCCTGGGGTCATTGGAATCCACAAGCCCCTCTACCTCGTCAAGGTGGACACGGCAGAGGGGAAATGCATAACCAAGCTGATACATGCAATTATTTAGGGACACGCATAACATTTTATACCAGATACACTGCGGGGATTAAGAGCAGAATATGTCAAGCAAATGCTGTATTTCAGAAAATGATAAGTTCCTTGTGCAATAAGTTAGTAACATTGAATGTAAGAAATAGAATGCTGAAATTGAAACTGTTTGACTATTTGGCAGTGCATCTGGGAACGTAAATGAACAAATTATGAAGAGCTTGGAAGCAACAAAGAAGTGCTTCCTGTGATGAGGAGAGAGACATTGGAGACCATCGTGACCAATGGAAAGATCCATCGGAAATGAGGTAGAGGCAGACCAAGATAAATTAGGCTGGATGGATTGAGATGGTGGCATGGAGGAATATCATCAGCAAGTTGATCCAGTAACACCAAAGACCGAGATCTGTGGAGAGCCATGGGTACCTACGTTTGCTGGTCAGGTACACTTTATACTTATCCTGGTGCGAGGACATGCAACGCAAAGACAAAATAAGTCATGGCAGGGCAGACCAGGCCCTAAGCCTTGGTTGGCAGCTGGTCTAGGATTGAAGCTCCGACAGGCGGACAGTTAGAGCATTGCTTCGCTGATCCGGCAGCTTCTGCAGCTTGTTTTGTTCCAGATTATAGGTGTTAACATTCCTCTGGAGTGAACTAGGCAGGCCGAGAGAGGGATCATGCTGCACGGGCAACACATGGTTTCTTTATTTTAGCCGAGGCTTTGTGCTATGGTGAGGCAATAACTCCATCCCTAGTCTTAACCGGTCTCGGAATCAAAACGAGAGGCAACTGTTACGGGTTATAAGTCCTTGTCAGTTGGCGTAGACATGGGGCGCCACGCGTTGCCTCTGACGGTGGGAGACACCTACAGGTGTCACTGATCAGCTACCACCCGCCTCAAGTTGGGCATCTCCCAGCCAATTGGGTGCTGATCCGCCACAGCCTGCCTGCTTCAATGGGTGCTTGGGGCTAGGACAAAATCTGAATCGCAGGCTGTAAAACCAATGCACCAGGTACTAATAAAAAGAATAGAAACCTCAAGCTACGGCTTGCAACTTGGAACGTGAGAACCATGTGTCCAGGATTTTCCATTGACTTGACAAATATTGACGATGTGAGAAAAACAGCTGTGATTGATGCTGCACTCAATCGTCTTAACATTGATACTGCTGGCCTGCAGGAGACTCGCCTCGCTGAGGAAGGGTCACTCAGGGAAAAAAATTACACCGTTTTTTGGAAGGGAAGAGGGCAGGCAGAAAAAAGGCAACATGGTGTGGGCTTTGCAGTGAAGAATTCGCTACTGGGAATGATTGATATCCCAGCTGGAGGTAATGAAAGATTATTATCACTGCGCTTGGCAACCTCTTGTGGATTTGCCACCGTTCTCACTGCATATGCACCGACACTCGATTCCTCTGATGATGTGAAGGATACGTTCTATGAGCAGCTAGACTCTGCGATCAAGGCAGTTCCAAAATCCGACTGCATTTATATGCTCGGTGATTTCAATGCTCCTGTGGGCAAGGACTCGAGTTCATGGCCAGTGTGCCTTGGAAAATACAACATCGGTTGCATGAATGATAATGGGCAAAGGCTGCTGCAGCATTGCACTAGAAATGACCTATGTATTACAAACTCCTTTTTTAAAACAAAAGAGATGCATAAGGTCACATGGAAACATCCAAGATCCAGCCATTGGCATCAGCTGGACTTCATTATCACACGGAGACAACATCTGAACCATACATCATTAACTCGAAGTTACCACAGTGCTGACTGTGATACAGATCATTCTTTGGTTGTTGCAAGGGTTAGACTGAGACCAAAGAGAATCTACACAGCTAAACACAAGTCTAGCCCCAGGATTAATATTACTAACACTCACGACCATGGAAAGTGCTTTGAATTTCAACAGCAACTTGAAGACGCTTTCAATGATACATCAGAAAATTGTATAGTAAATGATAAATGGAGTAAACTTAAGGAAACTATTTATAAAACAGCGGTAGGGGTATACGGCACTGTGGATCATAAGAGGCAGGACTGGTTTGCGGCAAACAGCCAGATACTGCAGCCCTTGATTGATAAAAAGAAGATAGCTCTCTTAAGAAACAAGGAAAGACCAACGCGTAACTCTCTGAGTGAGCTGAAGCAAGCGAGGAAGGATGTACAAAAGGCTGCCAGGCAGTGTGCGAATGACTATTGGATCAAGTTATGTGATTCCATTAAAATCGCAAGTGATAAGGGAGACATCAGAAGCATGTATGAAGGGATAAAGAAAGCCTGTGGTCCAATGATCAAAAGAAGTGCACCGCTGAAAACCTTGACTGGAGAAATCATCACTGATAAGAAACAGCAGATGGATAGATGGGTCGAGCACTATTTAGAGCTTTACTCAAGTGAGACCAAGCTAGCGGATGATGCCCTCAACACCATAGAGGCTCTGCCAATTCTTGACCACCTGGACACACTTCACACTATAACAGAAGTTAAGTGTGCTATAAATGAGCTTGCATCTGTCAAGGCTCCAGGTAAGGATGGGATTCCAATAGAGGTAATCAGGAGTGGGCAAGACACAATCGCTCTACAGATCCACCAGCTAATAGAACTATGCTGGCGAGAAGGACAAGTCCCACAGGATTTCAAAGATTCAAACATCATAACGCTGTACAAGAACAAGGGAGATCGGAGCTACTGTAACAACTATAGGGGTATCTCACTTCTGTGTATTGTTGGGAAAGTATTTGCCAGAATTGACCTGCGCAGACTTCAAGTCCTGGGAGATCAAGTCTACCCTGAATCACAGTGCGGCTTCCGTCAGAACCGGTCTACCATTGATATGATATTCTCATTGCGACAGATGCAAGAAAAATGCCGGGAACAAAATCAGCCACTGTATATTGCCTTCATCGACCTCACAAAGGCATTCGATTTGGTCAGTCGTGAGGGTCTGTTCAAAGCACTAAAGAAGATTGGCTGCCCACCAACTCTTCTGTCCATTGTGGAATCGTTTCACACAGGCATGAAGGGTATAATCAAGTTTGATCGCTCAACTTCAGAAGAGTTTGAAATCAAGAGTGGAGTTAAGCAAGGTTGTGTACTATCCCCCACCCTCTTTGGGATATACTTTTCATCTACTTCTACTGAAATATGCCTTTCGTGATCAGGATGATGGTATATACATTCACTCACGCTCAGATGGTGGCCTCTATAATGCTCAGAGATTGAAGGCCAAGACCAAAATTAGCAGGGTACTAATCAGAGAGTTGCTTTTTACGGATGATGCTGCTATTACGACCCACTCTGAGGAAGAATTACAACATCTACTATCTGCATTCTCCAATGCTTGCTCTGAATTTGGTTTAACAATTAACAAACTTAAGCCATGGATTACATCAGACACGTTAGAATTAATAAAACAACGAAGGGAACTGAAACAGAAATGAGGTGAATCCGATAATACCAAGATGAAGTATAAATCTTTAACTCGAGAAATAAGAAAGAACACAAGAAAGGACAAAAATCAATACATACAAGATTGTTGTACCAAAATAGAGCAATATCATAAGACTGGAAGAGATTATGAAATGTTCAAAGAAATGAAGTTATTGACAAGAAATGTTCAACCTCAATTGAATGTTATCTGTGACAAGATGGGAAATACCTTAACAGAATCTAGACAAATTCTAGAAATATGGCAGGAGTACTGCAGTGGAATGTATGATATGAGTGACAGTGAGGATATGAATGAGATACATGAGCCAACGACAGCAGAGACAGAACCTGAACCCTCATTAGATGAAATTGCTTGGGCTATAAAGCACCTGAAGAATGGTAAATCTCCTGGATGTGATGAGATACCAGCTGAACTAATTAAAGCGGGGGGAGAAGAAAGCATACACATATATCATGCATTATGCACAAAGATTTGGAAATATGGTATATGGCCAAAAGATTGGAAGAGAACTATCTTCATTCCAATACCAAAAAAGGGCAACCTGAAATTATGCACCAACTATGGAACTGTTGCCCTGATCAGTCATGCAAGTAAAATTCTACTAAAAGTCATAATGGCAAGACTTCGTAAGAAAATGGAAGAAGAGATTAACGTAGTTCAAGTTGGATTTAGACAAGGAAGAGGAACAAGAGATCACATATTCAACATGCGTTTAATAATAGAGAAGTGCAGAGAATTGAATGTAAACCTATACTCATGTTTTGTGGATTATTCAAAGGCATTTGACTGTGTACAACATCAGAAACTTTGGGAAATCATGAGGACTATGGGCTTTCCATCAAATGTAGTACAACTCATAAACATGCTCTATCTAGACCAACAAGCAGCAGTTAGAATAGATGGCGAGGCATCAGATTGGTTTGCCATCAAGCAAGGAGTCCGTCAGGGCTGCGTGCTGTCACCCTATTTGTTTAACCTGTACGCTGAAAATATAATGAGAAATGTAAGAGATGATATAAACAGGGAGCTATATGATGCCCTAAATATCGGCGGTCATGACATACCGGAGATTCGATATGCTGATGATACAGTATTACTATCCACAACACAGAATGGCATGGAAAAGCCTCAACCCAATTGAATAGTGAAAATCACAACTTATATCTTAACATAGCAAAAACAAAGATAATGCATACAGATAAAACTACCATGGAGAAAGAAATTTACATTAATGGGGAAAAATTGGAGGTGGTGGAAAATTTTGAATATCTTGGGTCATTGATTACCAACAACGGGGACACAATGAAAGAAATTAAACAGCTGAATA
Source organism: Cepaea hortensis (assembly GCA_963921405.1). NCBI lineage: Eukaryota > Metazoa > Mollusca > Gastropoda > Stylommatophora > Helicidae > Cepaea > Cepaea hortensis. The sequence continues at coordinate 447,727,902 of OY992876.1, read as the reverse complement.
AATTATGGAGTGGGACAGACAGAACTACAAAAATTAGATTTTTAAGAGCATGCATCTTTCCCATTGCAACATACGCCTCTGAGACATGGACACTTACTAAACAAGCTGAACAGCGCATAAACGCCTTTGAATATAAGTGTTATAGACGAGTTCTAAAAATATCTTGGGTAAAGAAAAGAACAAATGAATCCATACTTTAAGAGTTGAATATTGAAGAAGGTTGTTATTAAAGACGATAAAACAAAGAAAATTGAAATATTTTGGTCACTTGAAACGTCACGAAAGTTTGGAGAGAACAATAATGGAAGGGTATATGCCTGGGTAGAGAGGAAGAGGAAGGCCAAAGAGAAGATGGGTGCAGGATGTGGCGGATGATCTCCAGATGGGTGTATCAGACGCGGGACATCTTGCTTATGATCGAGAGGTTTTCCGGAGGGTTGTTATGGGAGCGAGGTTCTGCAAAGGACATGCTACTGAATGAATGAATGAATTAACAAAAAGAAGACACAGATTATGTCACAAGGTGCACATGGTGTACCATCAATCTTTATTGACGACGCCGAACTGGAGATAGTAGACCATTTTACATATCTAGGATCAGAGGTAAATAGCAAATTATCCCTCGATCAGGAAATCAACATCAGGATTGGCAAGGCAGCAACAACAATGAACATGTTAGCAAAAAGAGTCTGGGAGAACAGGAAGCTTACTGCCAAAACAAAAATCCTCGTCTACCAAGCCTGTGTCCTTAGTACTCTTCTTTATGGCAGTGAAACCTGGACAACTTACTCACGCCAAGAGAAACGTTTAAACAGCTTTCATATGCGGTGTCTGCGAAGAATACTTGGTATTAAGTGGCAAGACAAAATCACAAATACTGAAGTATTGGAAAGATCAGGTTGTGTGACGGTGTATTCCATGCTCAGTCTTCGTAGACTTAGATGAATAGGACACGTTAGGAGGATGGATGATGGTAGAATACCAAAGGACATCTTTTTTGGTGAATTACAGACGGGTAGGAGATCTCAGGGTCGGTCTCTACTACGATACAAAGATGTGTGTAAGCGGGACATGATTGATACAGGCATTGATAATGCACATTGGGAGCAAGTCGCCGCTGAACGTGTTGCATGGAGGGCAACTATCAGAAATGGAATAAAGACAAAGGAGAAAATGATTGCAGATAAAGCACACACAGAGCGTGAGAGACGTAAGATGGTGCAAAATGGTGGAAATGACCATGTTTTCACATGCACCTACTGTGGGCAAACATTTGCAGCAAGAATTGGCCTTACCAGCCACACTCGCCACCGCCATGGATCGTAGTAAGTTATTAAGCCTTTTTGAAACACAATGTACCAAACTATCGTCTGTCAAGACGGAAAGGTGCCAATGATGATATATATATATATATATATATATATATATATATATATATATATATATATATATATATATATATATATATGTGTGTGTGTGTGTGTGTGTGTGTGTGTGTGTGTTCGTGCTCGCGTGCGCATGTGTGTGTGTCTGTGTAGTCATTGTATTGAGCAGTGTTTTGTCTCGTTGTTGGTGCCAAAGGGGCTGGCAGAATCTTGTTTAAATCAACAATGTAGCAGCAAATACATACTCTCGGTTAGTTAGCTAGTTAGTTAGTTAGTCAGTTAGTTAGTTTGTTGTTAGTTTGTTAGGTTGTTAGTGAACATATCATCCTCCTGGTACACATAACTATTAGTCCATAAATTCTCACATCCTTTCCTCAATATCACCCTCGGTGTGTAGAAACTAACGACATCTAACTGTGTTGGGTGACCATTCTTCATTGGCTTCCCGTATAGCGCTGTTGTCTATCTTGACCACATCTGACTTGGTGTTCTTTGATTCTAGCCAAAGTTGCAAAATCACATCCATACCTTGAGTCATTTATTCGTCCTACCTTCCTGAGGGCCGCTTAGAATGTCAGCTTCGTCGATTGCCCGTCCACTCTTCACGGCAGCTATGCCGGCAAGCCAATCTTCTCGTTGGTTTCCACCTGCGCCCGTGTATTTTTGTTTCAGGTCAATAGTGTCGTTTAGTTTGACCAATTCAAATGAATCTGACGAGAACAAAATCTTCATTTTCGAACAATACCAATGACAATTCGTACGTGCGTTGCGTACGTCCGCTGGAAGAAATATTTCTGCCATATTTTAATAAAGATTGTTTTCATTATAGCCACATCTCGTACAGCTGTCAATCTGTGATCTCACGAATTATTGTCTCGCTATGGCGAGAGAAGAAATCGAGGATAAAACAGATCGTTGTCTTAAGTTTTGCTTTATCTATTCATGATTCGGACTCTTCTTGAATATCAAGAAAACAGTAACAATGGTGTTAGTAAAGAAAATGGGGACACCAAAATATGACATAGAAATGGAAGGGGAAATTCTCAACCAAGTGGATAATTTTAAATACCTAGGGGCACTTATAACATCAGATGGAAGTTGTACAACATATATTAAGAGCAGAATAAGGCAGGCAAAAGCCGCATTTCAGAAAATGAGTATCTTATGCAGTAAGTCGCTATCAATGAATGTAAGAAAGAGAGTGCTAAAATGCTATATAGAACCAGTTTTGCTGTATGGCAGCGAATCATGGAATATAAATGAACAAATTAGGAAGAACATAGAAGCAACAGAGATGAGGTTTTTAAGACGAATGTTGAGAATTCCTTGGACTGCCAGAGTAACTAACAACGATTGCCTGAAAGAGGCTAATGAAACTAGAACATTATATACAACAATAAGAAAGATACAAACAGCTTTCTATGGTCATGTGATGAGAAGAGAGACATTGGAGAACATCGTGACAACTGGACAGATCGAGGGGAAGAGAGGCAGAGGCAGACCAAGAGAAATGATGATGGACGGATTGAGACAGTGGTATGGAGGAATATCATCAGCAGAGTTGATCAAGAACACAAAAGACCGAGATCTGTGGAGAGCCATGAACCCCTACGCCAGCCCGCAGGGCACTTGATGATAATAATTTATGATTACCAACATATTTTTTCTCATTTTAATTGCCGAAACTTGTTTCCAGTTAATCATCATCACCCAATACCTTGCCGGCTGGCGTGGGCGATCATGCCTATCCACAAATTACGATCTCCTACGTCACGTATCAGTCCCTTCCGTGCCATGACATAAGACTGTCAAGAATCTTCACACACTATCTTCCTCTATCTCTCTTACCACAAATAGTTCCGTTTATCACAGCATGTTCCAGCTTTAGTCTTTCCATAATGTGGTCAAAAAACGATGACTGCCTCTTTCTGATGTTTGTGATAAGTTGTCTTTGCCACTTAGCTTCCCTTAAAACGTCTTGATAGCTCATTTTGGCTGTCCATTTAAATTTCAGCATTTTTCTTAAAAAAAACCACTTCTCCAAGGCTTCCATGGATTTTTTCACCTGTTCATTAAATGTCTAGGACTCGCAGCCGTATGTTAATACTGGATCTATGTGACATGCAAGAACTCCTTTTCTACCTTCCAGTTAATATGTTTGTATTACTCTATGATCTTTCTCGTCAACTGTAATATCTTATGGTAATTGCATCCTACCCTGGGTAGCGGGGTAAGGATATTCCCTATCAAAGGAGAGGTAAGGTGCCTCGTTCCCTCCTCTAGCCTACGGAAAAACCTTGGGCAAGGTGGAGTACCCGTTTAGCCTCCCGATCAGGGTTACGTGAAGCCATGGGTGCAGGTGGTGGACGAAGTTGAAAAGCAGCCAACATATAGTTGTTATAGTGTGTGTTTTTTTTTGTTGCCTCAATATAAAATTCAATATCTCAGTAACCAACTGAGGGGAAATTATGAGATTTAGCATATAACCTTATCATTATGTCCACCCAACAAAAAAATTTTTGTTCTGGAGATTGTACAGCAGATTTCAATTTTAGTTTATATGCCGTATATAATCTACCGCTCCCGCATTCATGCCATCATTGTAAGAGTATTACAGCTTAAGCAAGACACACCCCCGTTCTTTTCGAAATTATTTGGCGGGTTTCGTTTTGGCACAAACAGCGCGAAGTTAAATTGGTTTGTTCAGAGGTGTCTCAAATGGGGGTTCTTTCGTGAAACGTGATTATATAAATAAACTAGCTGACTCGGCTCCTGGCTGGGATCTATCTATCTATCTATCTATCTATCTATCTATCTATCTATCTATCTATCTATCTATCTATCTATCTATCTGTCTATCTATCTATCTATCTATCTATCTATCTATCTATCTATCTATCTATCTATCTATACCTGCCTGCCTGCTGACCGACCGACCGACCGATATCTATCTATCTATCTATCTCTATCTATCTATCTATCTATCTATCTATCTATCTATCTATCTATCTATCTATCTATCTATCTATCTATATCTATCTAATCTACCTATCTACCTACCTGCCTGCTGACCGACCAACCTACCGATATCTATCTATCTATCTATCTATCTATCTATCTATCTATCTATCTATCTAATCTATCTACCTGCCTGCCTGCCGGCCGACCGACCGACCGACCAATAGATATCTATCTATCTATCTATCTATCTATCTATCTATCTATCTATCTATCTATCTATCTATCTATCTGTCTGTCTGTCTGTCTGTCTGTCTGCCTGCCGGCCGGCCGGCCCACCCACCGACCGACCGACCGACCGACCGACCGACCAATATCTATCTATCTATCTATCTATCTATCTATCTATCTATCTATCTATCTATCTATCTATCTATCTATCTATCTATCTATCTATCTATCTATCGATCGATCTAGCGAGTGATCTATCTATCTATCTATCTATCTATCTATCTATCTATCTACCTATCTAATCTATCTACCTGCCTGCCTGCCTGCCAGCCGACCGACCGACCGACCGACCAACCAATATCTATCTATCTATCTATCTATCTATCTATCTATCTATCTATCTATCTATCTATCTATCTATCTATCTATCTATCTATCTAGCGATCTATCTATCTATCTATCTATCTATCTATCTATCTATCTATCTATCTATCTCTCTATCTCTCTATCTATCTATCTATCTATCTATCTAATCGTCAGTGTCTCAATTGTGTGTAAAGTGTGGTAGTTTGTTCTTATTAGTTTCAGTGATCATGTGAGGCATCATGTATTTGTCTAGATGTGAGGATGTATCTATGGGTGTGTATGTGAAGGATATGTGTGTGTGCCTGTGTGGGGAATGTGTGTGTGCCGGTGTAAGAGAGAGAGAGAGAGAGAGAGAGAGAGAGAGAGAGAGAGAGAGAGAGAGAGAGAGAGAGAGAGAGAGAGAGAATTCAGTGCCTGCATGTCCTGTAACATGCCATTCCATATTTTTTGTGTATTTTCATCTTTCACATTATCATTGTGTATGTATGACACTTGATTTTATCATGTATAATATAACATTACTGTAATGTTAGTGAGAGCGTTAGTGAGAGAGAGAGAGAGAGAGAGAGAGAGAGAGAGAGAGAGAGAGAGAGAGAGAGAGGAGGGGGGGGGGGGAGAGAGAGAGTTGAATTGCATGACTAATTTTTAAGTTACAAAATGTATATGTACAATTTTTCTCCATTTTCTTTACAATTTTGCGACAATGGTCACGACAATCGTCACTGTATGTGTGTGTAAAGTGTGGGAGTTTGATCATAATAGTAGGTTGGGGGATCGGGGGATGTGTGTGTGGGTGGATTCGTGATTGTGTGGGTGGGCTCAGGATGTGTGGGTGGGCGAGGTGGGTTTGTGTGGGTGGGTGGGGGATTTGTGTGTGGGTGGGTGGGGGATTTGTGTTTGGGTGCGTGCGAGATGTATGGGTGTATGGGGAGATGTGTTTGTGGGTGGGGATGTGTGTTTGTCTAGGTGGTTGTGGGTGAGTGGGTGGAGGAGGATACGTTGGTGGATGATTGATGGTGGGTTATGGGATGGGTGTGGGTATATGTGTGGGTGGGGAGATGTGGGTGTGGGGATATGTGGTGGGTGGGAGATGTGTGCAGGTGGGGGTGGTTGTGGGTTTGGGGATGTGTGTGTGTGGGTGAGGGATGTGTATGGGTGTGGGATGTTTGGGTGGATGGGTGGGGAGTGTGTGTGGGTGAGAGATGTGTGGGTGAATGTGTGTGGGGGATGTGTGTGGGTTGGGAGAGGGGTGCGTGATGGGTGTAAGTGATGGATTTGGAGATGTGTGTGTGGGTGGGGGATATGTCTGGCTGGGTGGGGGTGTGTGTGGCTGGATGGAGGATGTATGTGTGGTTAGTGAGGGTGATTGTAGTTGGGGGATGTGTGGATGGGTAGGAGATGTGTGGATAGATGTGTATGTGGGTGAGGGATGTGTCTTTGGGATGTGTGTGGGTGTTGTATTGTGTGGGAGGGGAGCTGGGTGTGGATAAATGATGTTTGTGTGGGTGGGTGAAGGTGTGGTTGGGTTTGTGGGTGGGTGAAGGATGTGTGTGAGGGTGGGGGATGTGTGCTTAGATGGGTGGTTGGGATGTGTGAGTGTGGGTGGGTAGATAGGAGATGTATGTGTTGATGAGTGGGTAAGGGATGTGTGGGTGTTAGTGGTTAAGGGATATGTACGTGTGTCTAGGGATGTGTGAGGGGATGAATGTATGGGTTGTGTGTGCGTGGATGGGAGGTGTGTGTTTGTGAATGGGGAATGTGTTGGTGGGTGGGGATGTGTGTGAGGGATGTTTGTATGGGTGGGGAGATTGTGCGTGGGTGGGGATGTGTGTGTATATGGGTAGGGGTGTGTGATTAAGGGATGTGTGGCTGGGGGAATGGGTGGATGGAGGATGTGTGGTTGGGTGGAGGATGTGTAGTTGGGTAGAGGATGTGTGGGTGGGTGATTGTATATGAGTAAGGGTGTGTGGTTAAGGGATGTTTGGTTGGGGGATGGGTGGGTAGAGGATGTGTGGGTGGGTAGAGGATATGTGGATGGGTGAGTGTGTGCAGGTTAGGAGATGGTAGGGGATGTTTGTAGGTGTGGGCTCGCGATCTGTGAGTGGGCTGGGGGAGATGGGAGATTATGTGGGTGAGTGCGGAATTTGTGTGTGGGTAGGTGCGGAATATGTGAGTTGACGGGGAGATGTGTGTGTGGCTGAGGAATGTGTGTTTGGTTTGGTGGTTGGAGGTGTGTGGGTGGAGGAGGATATTGGGTGAGTGATTGTTGGTGGGAAATGGGACGGGTAGAGGATATGTGAGTGGGTGGGGAGATGTGTGTAGGTGGGGGATGTGTGAGTTATTGAATGTATGTGTGCTTGGGGTGTGGGTGGATGGGATGTGTGGTGGGTGAAAGGTGTGTGTGGGTGGGGAGATGTGTAGGTGTAGGGATGTGGTGGATGGGTGGGGGAATGTATTGTATGTGTGTGTGGTTGTGTGGGGGAGTTGGAGTGAATGGGGGATGTGTGGGTGGGTGGTGGATGTGTCTCACAACATAGTAATATGCATTGTTTATGTTTACAAAATTCATGTGACAATGTTTTTTTCCTATGCACTGTTCATGAAAGAAAGATGAGTGATTGGAAGGGCCGAATGTAAGACGGGCCTGTGTGCCCAATTTGTTACCCTTTGAAAATAAAGTATGTTCGTTCTATCTATCTATCTATCTATCTATCTATCTATCTATCTATCTATCTATCTATCTATCTATCTATCTATCTATCTATCTATCTATTTATCTATCTATCTATCTATCTAATCTATCTATCTGCCTGCCGGCCGACCGACCGACCGACCAATATCTATCTATCTATCTATCTATCTATCTATCTATCTATCTATCTATCTATCTATCTATCTATATATCTATCTATCTATCTATCTATCTATCTATCTAATCTATATGTCTGTCTGTCTGTCTGTCTGCCTGCCTGCTTGCCGGCCAGCCGGCCCACCCACCCACCCACCCACCGACCCACCGACCGACCGATCGACCGACCGACCTACCGACCGACCGACCCACCGACCCACCGACCGACTGACCGACCTAACGATATCTATCTATCTATCTATCTATCTATCTATCTATCTATCTATCTATCTATCTATCTATCTATCTAATCTATCTAATCTATCTGTCTGCCTGTCTGTCTGCCTGCCTGCCGGCCGGCCCACCCACCGACCGACCGACCGACCGACCCAGTCAGCCAGCCACCCACCTACCTTTCTGGCTGCTTACCTACCTACCTACCTACCTACCTACCTACCTACCTTTCTGTCTGTCTGTCTGTCTGTCAGCGCTATTAATTATTGATAAAAGTTACTGGAAAAAACGTCAGGACCATGTGTTGAAAGAGGAAGAGGACTATGGAGAAAGGATGGATTCTTTCATTGCACCCACTCCCATACGAATCCGGATACGCCTTTGTGTGTCATCTGAATTTGCAGGTCCACATTACCGTAAACATAACTTTTTTAGCGAGAAATCACTAGTTGTTGAGCAAAACATCAAAGGAATGTCACCGCTTTCAATGATTTAAGTTGTTTTTGGACCTATCAAAGACATATTCCTTGGGTGGGGGTAAATATAAGACGGCTGGAAAAATTTCATAACGATGCAACAGACAGTTTTCAAAATAATTGATCGTGAATGAAGGCAAACAAATGTGGACATACTATAGTTATGGTCTCCAGCTTCACGACGGTAGTCAGAGGATCTCTTTTTTTTTGGGGGGGGGGGGGGGAGAGACAATGGCTGCGGTCATGGACCAGTATGGTCACTACTAGGAAGGAAAGCAATGGCAAACTACCTTCTTTTCAAATGCCGAGAATATCATGTACTGCAGTCTTATTGATAATCAGAGAAACGGTGTAAATGGGTGCTCCACAGGAGCAACCTCGCCTGGTAGGGGTAGTCATGTGCACCAGGTGACTCCAGACCGTCAGCAGGCGACTGAGTGCAAAAGAATATCAACATTGAAAGTAGGAACTTGGAATGTAAGAACTATGAGTGGGAATGGAAAATTTGATAACATTAAGAATGAAATGAGAAGATTAAATATTAACCTGTTAGGTATATGTGAGACAAAATGGACAGGAATGGGCATTATGACATCTGAGGAATATAGAATAATCTATTCTAGTGGGGAGAAACAACAGCGAGGAGTAGCAATTATAATGGATTCAGAGAAATCAAAATCGATCAAAGGATATTGGACTGTATCAGACAGGAGTGTTACTGGTGAAGTTAAGTGGAAGACCTTTTGATGTCAACGTCATACAAGTTTATGCACCAGCAGCAGACAGTAGTGATGACAGCATTGATGAATTTTATAATGATTTAGAGAAAGCCTTCAAGAAATGCATGAACTCTGAAGTAAATATCATAATGGGTGACATGAATGCCAAAGTTGGAAATCAACACGACAGATGCATAGCAAGCAAGTATGGACTAGGGGAACAGAATGAAAGAGGTTGCAGACTTGTACAGTTGGCAAAAGAGTAGGATTTAATTATTGGAAACACCTGTAATAAACGGCAGCTAAGGAGATTATGGGCATGGAGGAGTCCTGATCATAAGATCAGAAATCAGATTGATTATATTCTCATCAACAGGAGATTTCGAAATGCCTGAAAAGTCGCAAAAACTATACCAAGCGCAGACTGCTACAGCGACCATAGATTAATCTTAAGCAATTTACATATAAAATTAAACAAAGTCAAATATGCACCAAGAATCACAAAATTTGATCTACAGGCACTGAAGAGTGAGGAGATAAAAGATAAATTCAACGTAGATGTAAAGAACAGATTCGATGCATTGTCCGATATGGAAATATTTCAAGACGTCAGTGACCAATGGGAAATATTAAAGAAATCAGTCAACCAAGCTGCAGAAACAACCATCCCCAAAATAAAGATAATAGGACGCAAGAAATGTATGACTGAAGACATCTTAAAACTCATGGAAATAAGAAGAAACAATAAAAATAACAAGGAAAAATATGAAGAGATTCACAGGAAAATTAGAAAGCTATGCAAAGAGGCAACAGAAACATGGCTTGAGGAAAATTGCAAGGAAATTGAAAACCAACACAAATTCCGGAACACAAAATTAATGCACAAAAGAATTAATGGCATCACTAACAAAAGAACACACACATCAACGGGTTGCCTAAAAACCAAAGCTGGCAAAATCATAATAGAAAAAGATCAGATTTTACATGCATGGTCAGATTATCTGAAAGACCTTCATGATGATACAAGAGAAAAACAATATGATCTTTGTAATAATAATGAAGGACCATCAATTCTGAAGATGGAAGTTCAGAATGCCCTTAACCATATGAAAACTGGCAAGACCACAAGTACAGATAACATCGCAATAGAAATGATCAATGCCTTAGAAGAATATTGAATAGACCAAGTCACCAGACTGCTGGACGCAATATACGATACCGGAGATATACCTCCTGAATTATGTAATTCTATATTTATGGCAATCCCGAAGAAATCAGGAGCCTTGGAGTGTGATCAAAATCGAACAATTAGTATAATGAGCCACATCACGAAGATTTTGTTGAGAATTATCATGCAAAGAGTTACGGAGAAAATACAACCCGAAATAGAAGAAGAATAATGTGGGTTTGTAGAAGGAAATGGTATAGTAAATGATGTGTATATATTGAGAACAATAATTGAACGTTCTATAGAAGTAAACAAAGGTCTATATCTTTGCTTGATTGACTACACAAAGGCTTTCAATAAAATGAGACATGTCGACACGATAAGGATGCTTGAAGATCTAAAAATTGATGGAAAAGACCTTAGACTTGTTAAAAACATATATTTGAAACAACAAGCTGCCATCAGAATTGATAACAATGTAGGTCAATATCAGCCTATTAAAAGAGGTGTGAGACAGGGATGTGTAATGTCTCCAGATCTTTTTTCCCTGTACAGTGAGAATATTTTCAGAAATATAGAAGAAATTGAAGGAATCAACATTTGGGGACGATACATCAATAACATTAGATATGGAGATGATACAGTCTTGATTGCAGACAATGAACAGGACCTGCAACATTTTGTAAATGCGGTTGTTGCACACGGTGAACAACTAGGATTAGAACTGAATAGTAAAAAGACACAGATTATGGTCGCCACTGGGAAAAAGGAAATACCACAATGTCATATACGAGTAAATTGGCATATTCTTAAGCAAGTGAATCGATACAGTTATCTTGGAACAGTCATAACATCTGATGGGAGATGCCTCGAAGAGATTAGAACAAGAGTTGCCATTGCAAAGGTAGCTTTTTGCAGGATGGAAAACATACTGACCAATAAAAAGATATCAACTGAAACGAGAAAAAAAGTGTTGAAGTGCTACATAGAACCTATACTTCTGTATGGATGTGAAGCGTGGACAATGAGGAGCATAGCTGAAAACCATCTGATGGCTGTGGAAATGTGGTTTCTGAGGAAAATGCAAAGAATACCATAGACAGACAGAAAAACCAATGAACACGTCCTTCAAGAACAAATGAAGATCGTAAACTGATTAGAGTCATTAGATGCAGACAGTCAAAATTGTTTGGACATGTTATGAAAAGAAATGACTTGGAGAATTTGGTGATAACTGGCAAGATCGAAGGGAAGAGACCAAGGGGAAGACCGATAAGTAAATACCTGGATGGCTTGACCGCATGGCATGGTCCAGACAGAAACACGGAGCTGATCCACGACTCTGGTGATCGAGTGAGATGGCAGAACATGACCGCCCAGGCTTACGGGAATGGCACATGATGGATGATGGATGGATGGAATTGCATCATCTTCTGGTCTATAAAATGGGTCTAGTATTGAATGCCCAATGCGACATGAGGCCTGTAAAAGAGCCCTTTTCATACTTAGCTTTACTACCAGGCTTCACTCCATCAAATGCTATTTTTTTCCGCGTTTCCAACCTCTTTCATAATGTTGCGGTCAACATCAGATTCTTTCAGCTGTATATTGATTCCTAGGCTAGATTACGCTCATCAGCACGCCACGACTTTCTGACATCAAATGCTATGACGTAATATATAGAAGCTTTAGATAAAAAAAATTAGACAATTTTGAGAACAAATGTCTAAACCTCCACTTGACAGATTTCAAAACCAATACGCAAATAAGACAAGAGACTAAGCAATACATTGTATCCAATTTTATAAGAAAACGCCGTTGGAACTACATCGGCCATGTACTCAGAATGGACAAGACAAGACTCTCCAACCAAGCCCTGTTAAGGTCAACAGTAGGGAAAAGTAAAAGGGGAAGACCAAGAGAGACCCTGCGTAGAACCATCATCAGAGAAGGCTCATTCAACGGCCAAGTGAACATCCAAGATCTACAACAGGTAGCAGCGAACCGCCGGACATGGAGAGCCATGACTTCTGTCCTATGCGCCGCCTTAGGCTCAAGAGGAAGGACTAACTAGCTAACTAATATATAGAAAACCCAATGACTAAGTCCTACAAGAGACAAATGAAAATCGTAAACTGTCACGTAATTGGTCACGTTATGAGAAGGAATAAATTGGAGAACTTGGTAACAATTGGCAAGATCGAGGGGAAATGAACAAGAGGAAGGCAGAAAAGTACATACCGTGATGGCTTGACCACGTGACATTATCGAGACAAGAACACTGGGCTGATCCACGATTATGGTGATCGAGTGAGAAGGCGAGACATTACCGCCCACGCTTACCGGCATGTCACATGATGATGATGAATATATAGAGCAACAGAATATAGCTTTCTCTTTCTCACCGGATCACACCTTTAGTTTTCGGAAGTTGTATCTAGGATTATTTGTTTCTTCCGCTTCCACATTTCCATACTATTGTCATGGTCGTCGTTATTGTCCTTTTACTTCCTGTCACGATAGTACCGAATAAAGGTTTGGTGACATGAATTATTAATGGCACAGTCATAGAAAACAAGATGACACAAATACGCTTATCACAGGATATCTTTGTCACATCACTGACACTTAGAGAGACAAGAAATAATGATGTATTCTGTCTTGACGACAGATGTACTTCTCCCAAAGGACGAAGCACCAAATAAATACGACCTTGTATTAGATCCGGAGTACATCCATCGCTGAACGTCTGACTCTCAACAATGAAGACCGCTGCTATTGTCTGTGTTCTCAGCGCACTTATGGTGAGTCGTGTTGTCTCTAGCTGTGGTTCTGTCTTTAAAGCGTCATTATGGTTAGTCTTGTATCTAGCGGTGGTTCTGTCTTCTCATTGTCATTATGGTGAGTCTTGTCTCTAGTTGTGGTTCTTTGTCCTCAGCCTCCTTATGGTGAGTCTTGTCTCTAGTTGTGGTTCTTTGTCCTCAGCCTCCTTATGGTGAGTCTTGTCTCTAGTTGTGGTTCTTTGTCCTCAGCCTCCTTATCTTGAGTCTTGTCTCTAGCTGTGGTTCTGTGTCCTCAACCTCCTTATGGTGAGTCTTGTCTCTAGCTGTGGTTCTGACTTCTCAGCCTCCTTATGGTTAGTCTTGTCTCTAGCTGTGGTTCTGACTTCTCCGCGTCCTTATGGTTAGTCTTGACTCTAGCTGTTGTTCTGTGTCCGCAGTGTCTTTAATGTGTCTTGTTGTCTCTAGTTGTGGTTCCTCGGCGTCTATATTGTGAGTAGTGTTGTGTCTAGCTGTGGTTCTGTCTCCCCAGCTTCCTTATGGTGAGCCGTGTTGTCTCTAGCTGCCGTTCTTTGTCTTCAGTGTCTTTATGGTGAGTCTTGTTATCTCTAGCTGTGGTTCTATTTAAGCAGTGTCCTATTAATAATTTGCGTTATCTCTGGCTGTGGTTCCCTGTCCTCAGTGTAATTATATGAGTCTTGTTATCTCTAGCTGTGGTTCTGTGTCTCGGTGCCCTTATGATGAGTCTTGTTGTCTCTAGCTGTGGTTCTGTGTCATCAGTGTCCTTATGGTAAGTCTTATCATCTCTGGCTGTAGCTCTGTGTCTTCGGTGCCCTTATGGAAATTGTTGCTATCTCTGGCTGTCGTTATGTAACCTCATCGTCCTTATGGTAAGTAATGTTATCTCTAGCTATGGTTTTTGTGTGTGTCATACTTACGATATCAACCGGTTACATTTGCACAGCAGTTAGAAGAAACGGTAGTTATAATTACAATTGACATTTTAAACTAAGAACCGAATAACAGAAAAATAGAAGTCATGGTTATTACACAGACTATATATGCAAATACAGCACACACAAAAAAAACAACATAATTCTGCTTCTTCTGGGGATTACATCCGGACCACAATCTTGGCATGAGAACGCATCGCTCGTTTTTGCCACCGTTGATCTCTGTTAGGTGATACATTTAGTTAATATGATTTTAATCACACTGAGAACACTATTAAATTTTTTAATTAATAACACCCAGGCTTCAAAGATTATTATTCACTATACCACTACGCCGGTCTCCCTGGCCTTGGTGTTAACGCCTTTCTCCGTAATCCCGTATATTCTTGTGAGTAACGTAACATGCACTAGAATCAGTAGCGGTTCTCGCCGCGTTGGTAACTTAAGGGTATGTGAGCCGGTAGCTCAGAAAGCAATGGCAAACTACTGAGCGTAATCTTGCCTAGTACATCAACAGCAGCTGAAACAATCTGATGTTGAC